>JAAGEH010000137.1:632601-1123945 GCA_011751065.1 Lasiurus cinereus | reverse complement strand
AATATTGCAGAAGGCCAGCTCCAGAGAGGAATTGCTCAATAAGGAACCATTTCCTTTTGAGAATACGTGTATGGCTAAGAAGTTCCTTTTCAAAGAGCCATTCCCAGAGAAGCATACCATTGAGGGGGACATGCCTGTCGTAAAGAAGCCCTCAGCCCTGCAAAAGAATCCAATTGAGGAATCACTTTTAAAGGAGCCTTTGGTGTTTAAGAAGAAGCATAGCATTGAGGAGGCTACCCAGAAGAAGGAGCTTGTGTCTGTAAAGAGAGGTACCACTAAAGATAAACTATCCTGCTTGAAGAAGCCACTAGTAGTGCAGACCATTTCTGAGGAGAAGTCACTCATTAAGGAGCCATTGTCCTTGAAAAAGAAGCCTACCATTGAGGAGGAGTTCCTCTTCAAGGAATCATCTGTGTTGCCAGAGAAGCACACCACTCAGGGGGAAGTAGCCCTCTTGAAGAAGCCTTGGGCATTGCAGGAGAATATTCATAGTAAAGATGAATTTCTTATGGAGCCAGTTTCTGTTAGGAAGAAACATACCACAAATGAGGCAGTCTCCAGCAAGGAGTCATTATCTTTAAAGAAGAAAAAGTACACCACTCAAATAATGATGTCCATATGCCAAGAAATGTTGGACTTGCAGAATATGTTTGGCAAAGATAAGGATTTCTTTGTTATGAAGCCAGGGCCATTTAGGAAGAAGTCCTCAACTGAGGAGGCAATTGATAACAAGACACTGTTATCTTTAAAAAAGAAGCATATCATTGATACCAAAGAGGACTCAAAGAAGCTGTTGACTTTGCAGGAGAAAAGCACCACTGAAGATGATTCCCTTTTTAAGAAACCATCGATTCTGAAGAAGAAGCTCTCCACTGAGGCAATAATAAGCACAGATAGTCAATTATCTTTAAATAAGAAGTCCACTGCTCAGGGGGAGGCAGTGCTCTTGAAGAAACAATTGTCCTTGCAGCAGAAGCCCAGCATTGAGAAGGAATCCCTCATCGCTGAAGAATTAACTTTTCAGAAGAAGCTTGCCATCAATGACTCATTCAATTTAAAGATGTTATCCTTGAATGAGAAATCCACCACTCAGAAGAAGGTGTCCTTTAAGGAGCCATTGACTGAGCAAGATAACCCCACCCAAAAGGAAGACACTTTTCTTAAAGATGGTTCAATCCTCCCAGTTAATACCAGCTCACAAGTGTTCAACTCTCCCCCTGAATCCAGAAGAGTCAAGTCCCTCTCTGACATCATGTTTATTGTGAACAAGTATAATACCACAAGGAAGTCCAGTGCACGTAAACCCAGTTCCAAAAAACGTGTCTCCTATAAGCGCTATAGATCAAAGAAAGAGGTATTTTGCTCTTTTTACATTAGATTAAATGTTCTTTGTTGTTCTTTGTTCTTTTTACATTAGATGAAATGCTCTTTGTTGCAAAGAGTTTTTTTCCTAAACAGTAACTGAGCTATATATTATAAGCTATAGTAAATCAAGTTGGCCTTGTAGAACCTCTTGACTTCCTGATTGGCATAGTGATTCACCTAAGCAATTAGAGAATATTTATTCTAGGAATGTCCAAAAGAGCCCGTAATACTGTATATAAATGTATATAGGCTTTACAGTAGTGTTTACTTCTTGGGAAATTGCCTTTCTTAGTAATTGCAATCTACATTCAAGTAGGCTTCAGTCAAAGAGGGGTAAAGTTCATGGAGGCATGTCCTAAGGAAGATGCTTTTTAAGTTGTAAATTGAAAGGGTAAAGGGATGAGATTTGGCAAGTAGGAAGAGAAATATCCCTCTTGTGGGCAAAACAAACAGACAAACAAACAAACAAAAAAACCTGAATAAAAGTGTAGAATGATGGAAAAGGCTGCCAAGAAGATGAATTGGGCCAGATCAAAGCTTTAGGACAAGGAACTTAAGAAGACAGGTGACATAAGACGAAATAGTAAAATAATGGTGTTGTTGAAGAATCTTGAGCTTACCTGTAAAAATGGTTCCAGGTTCCTAGGATAGAGCAGATATGTACAAGGAGGACTAAGCATTCTTGGCCACTCAGCAGCATGAAGATTTCAGGGGGCAAGTGTGCTCTGTTATGGTCCAGTATGTGTGAAGCTTGAGGAACCTCAGCAAAAGATGATAGTGGAAAGAAAGAAGTAATTATTTATGTGCATATGCTAAGCCTTCATTGGAATATTTCTCTTAATATGACTTTTTGGTGATTTCCAACCAGATAACCCTACTGGAGATCATTGATGAGAAACATTATGATCCATATTACAACTTAGCATACACCAAAGATATCTTCAAATACATGAAGGAGAGAGAGGTATGTAGGTGGCTGGTGGGGGTGGGAATGATTTCTAGTTCTCATTTCCTCATAAGTTCATCCTTCAAATATGAGTTGAAAGGGAAGCAACAACTGGCATCTACTGGTATCTTACTACAAGTTATACATTGTGCTAAGGAATTTATAGACGTTATCTTGTTTAATTCTTCCATTAATTTCATGATGGTAGGTATTATTATCTACTTTTTATAGATGGGGAAACTGCCCATAGTCAAAGTATTATTACCTAGAAGAACATAAGTCTCTACCTCTAATTGCCCAGGAGACAGTCTCAGACACAAAAATAGTCAAGTAGTCCCTTCTGAGTAGATGCTCTTAGAGATCTTTTCCCTTCTCTATGAAAGTTTCTGGCATCATATATGAAATCACATGGTTGTTTTACCTCTCCAATCTGGTGAAATTTTCTTCCTCCTTTGCAATCTGCCAGTCTACTTTACTACTAATAGTCATCAATTTCAAGTTTTTTTTCCTGTCTCTTTCAATAGAAAAGATGGGACCAAGATTATGTGCCAACTAGAATTTTAGCAGGCCATAAATGAGAAGGAGGATGAATAACTCACATTCATTCTCTCTAGAGGCATAGCTTTTGATTAACTGACTCCAGAGCCTAAATTTTTTTCTAGTATACCTTAGAGGAAGTGAGAGAAAACTTTGCTATGCCAAAATTGTGGGCCTTAGCTCAGCACTATAGATTTCACTTGAGATTTTGTTAGAAATGCAGAAACATAGACCCATCCCAGACCTAAATAGAATGTGAATTTTAAAGATCCTCAAGTGGTATATATGCATGTTAAAGTTTGAGAAGCATTGCTCTACACAGCATGGTATTGTGCTTTTAGGTTAATTTCAAAAAGAAGTCAGAACCTTTTTAATATTCACCTATAGTCATAGGTATGTTTCTGTCTGTTTTACCCCTGGATTTCTCAGTATCCACTGTGACACTTAAATATTATGTGTGTCAATTTCCCAAAGAACTGGGAAAAAATACTTTGATCTGCCTTTATTAGATACCAGCTGAAAATGAGTTAAATCATGAAGTTAATTATAACTTTTTTCTGATATATTAATTGCAAATATTTTTCCCTCAGATACAGCTTTTGAACTGTAAGAATAGTTTAGCCGAAACCGGTTTGGCTCAGTAGATAGAGCGTCGGCCTGTGGACTGAAAGGTCCCAGGTTCGATTCCGGTCAGGGGCATGTATCTTGGTTGCGGGCACATCCCCAGTAGGGGCATGCAGGAGGTGGCTGATCGATGTCTCTCTCTCATCGATGTTTCTAACTCTCTATCCTTCTCCTTTTCTCTCTGTAAAAAAAATCAATAAAATATATTTTAAAAAGAATAGTTTATTAATACTTCTTTCTTATTGTCACCAGGAAAAGTTCAGACTTAAAAATTATATGAGCAGTCAGACTGACATCACCAGTGACTCGAGGGCCGTTCTTGTGGACTGGTTGGTGAAAATACAGGTGAGCCTGGGAGCTCCTGCTTTAAGGAACTGCTATTCTGTTTATCAATTTTTTATTCAGCAATGCCAGGTTTCAGACATGGTGAAAATTTACTGGGTCTACAAAGCTGAATAAGCCATGGTTCCTACCTTTGGAAAGCTTATGATGTACTAGAGGGCCAGTGCTCCAAATTCGTGTACTTGGCCCAGCCCGGCCTGCACCTTCTCACAGTCCAGGAGCCCTCAAGGGATGTCTCAGAGAGCGGGCTTAAGCTGTCAGTCAGACATCCTTAGCGCTGCTGTGGAGGTGGGAGAGGCTTCCACCACCGCTACTGCACTCGCCAGCTGTGAGCCTAGCTTCTGGCTGAATGGTGTTTCCCCTGTGGGAGTGGCCCCTGGTGGTCAGTGCACATCATAGCGACCAGTCATTCTGCCACTCGATCAATTTGCATATTAGCCTTTTATTATATTGGATAGATTAAGGTAAGACATGCAGACAAATAAGTACAATACATAGTAGAATACACCAAGTACTATAAGAAGGTTATAAATTAGATACTGGAGAAACAAATGAAAGAGATTATTTCTAAAAACAAAAAAAGAAAGAAAGTGATGATATGGTAGTTTAATTGTTCTTAAAATCTTGTAAAAGTATATCTAGTGATTTTGATAGGGGTGAGTGGCAAAGTCTTTCAAGTTTGGGTGGGATGGATAATAGGAAGGACAGTGTAATAGTCCCTCAACAACCAACTCTAGACAAACAGCTACTTGCCCCATTTGGTGCTACACTGTCCTTCCTATTATCTATCCCACCCAAACTTGAAAGACTTTGCCACTGACCCCTATCAAAATCACTGGATATACTTTTACAAGAATATTTAATTACCACTTTACACTAAAGAAAGCCTACACTGGTACCTGGCATATAGAAGGGTGTCAATAAATATTTGTTGTATGAATAGAATTGAATGGATTGCTATGGAGTTTGCATGGAAATATAAGGCATAATCTATGTCTAGCAGAGTGTTCTTGTACAATTAAGGAGAAAAGTTAATATAGTTTAATATTCTTTAAGTGCCAGAGAAATGGTTCACTTTGGAGTGAACCAACTGGGGAAATGTAGGAGATTTTGATATCAACAAAGCATGAAAATGTCTCTTATCTTATGGAAATGATGGAGAGTAATAAATTAGATAAGAGTAAAATTTGGAGAGATCTTAAATAAATAAAATTAATCTCAAAGATTATTGATCATTACCAAGCTACAATAAGATTTTTGGACTTTCAGCAGACTTTGTTGTTGTTGTTGTTTTTTTGGTTTTTTTTGAGAAAAAAAGTTTTACAATTTTATTAAAGTGCATCGAAGTGCTTACCCATTTGAGTTTCAAAATATAACAAGAAATTATAGTCCATGATTAATAATCTTTGCCAGTGATTGTAATAGATGTGTAACAATTGCCAATATAAAAATACACTCCTATATTTAAAAATGTTCTGACAGCTTGAACATAAAAGTTATTCTTCTTTTTCTGAAATGTTTTTCAATGTCTCTTCTTCAACCCAATAGTTTCCCTGCACGAACAGGGGAAGCTTGGGTTTTCCTAAGGACTCTAGTGCTGGTGTACTTCCCCCCTTTATACAGAGAACATATGTTTAATTCTGTCCTTAAGACTAATAGTAAATTTGTGTGATGGAGGGAAGATATTAATCTCTACATTTCTTTATAACTCTTACACAGTTTGGGTCTATAGGCATGAAACTTACTTAAGAAGAGGAGTAATGGTTAAAAGAGGATGAAGCTCGCATGAAAATAAGGATCATGCCTCCACTTCCAGGAGTGGGAGACAGTTCTAATAGAGGGACAATGGGACACAGGCCTGCTGACACGGCTCTGTTTCCAAACAGACAAACCGTAATCATTCACTTTTCAACAAACTCTGGGCTTTATGCTCATTCTCTCTTTCCCAAATGTTTCAATGTTCCAGCAGACTTTGATCAACCTTTTGATTGGTGATGTAAATGAGAACAGAGAAGATCTAATAATCAAATTCATGGGTAATTGAAATTGGGAGTAGGGATAGGGAATAATAAATGGGTAACAGAGATAAAATGTATCTACCAGCTAGAATGATGAACTAAATCTTTTTTTATAACAGCTTTTGTTACTTTTATTGTACAAAACTTCACATTTATTATAGTAGCGTAGGAAATTACAATTACCTATGATCTCACAACCACTCTTAATGTGTGTATTTCTTATCCTCCACTTTTAAAATAGTGGTAATCCATAGGGATGCATCTTCAGTGCGCAGATCACAGAATCACAGGTGTGCAGATACGATCCCAGATTTATCAAATCAGAATTGTGGGGATATGGCCCAGGTACACTTATTTTTATAAAGCTCTGCAAGTGATGCTAATGTACATCTTTTTTTTTTTTTACTGACCTTTTCTCTTGACCTTTAACGTCTGGGGTTTATAATTACAACGGTGAAATAGAATGCAAATTCTATTTCAGAAACTCATAATGCTGTTTTGAAAGCAGTTAGTAGTGCAGTATGCATGTTGCAAGTTGTTGTAGAAGAGCTAGGCTCTTGAGTCATTTGGTGTCATGACTGAGGTGATGGTGATAGTCATTCTGCCATGCAAAGTAGCACTCCTTTTTTTATTTTTATTGTGTTACATGTATACATATCTCCTCATTGCCCCCCTCCCTCCCAGGCATACCCCGACCTCCCAGTTTCTATGTTCATTGGTTATGCTTATATGCAGCTAATGTACATTTTTTTTTGATAGAGAATCACAGTTGAGTATTTTGGTATGTAGTTCTATGAAATTTTAACATTCAAAATAAGGGATTTATAATAAATTGCAAAAATAGTATAGAGAGGTCCTGTGTACCCTTTACCTTTTTCTCAATGATAACATTTTTCATAAATATAATATAGTGTCACAATCAGGATTTCACAAGCCTTATTTAAATTTCATAGGTTTCACATATACTTGTGTGTGTGTGTTCTATATAATTTTATTATACATGTGAATTTTGTAAGCACTACCATTACCACAGTTAAGACACAGAATTATTTCATCACTATAAGGATCCCTCATGTTACCCTTTTATAACCATAGCCATCTCCATCCTCTCACCTTCTTGTCTCTAGAGACTTCTAATTTATTCTCCACCTTTATAACTTTTTAATTTCACAAATATTACATGTTAATAATATTTTTTAAAAATTTAATAAACACTTGTTCAGATTATTACAATTATTCCTCTTTTGTTCTCCCCATAGCTCCCCTCCACCTGGTTCCCACCCACCCTCTGCCCTTATATTCCCCTCACTGTCCTCATCCATAGGTGTATGATTTTTGTCCAGTCTCTTCCTGAACTCTCCAACACCCCTTTCCCCCTGAGAATTGTCAGTACACTCCCTTTTTATGCCCCTGATTCTATTATATTCACCACTTTATTCTGTTCATCAGATTTTTTATTCACTTGATTTTTAGATTCACTTGTTGATAGATATGTATTTGTTGTTCATAATTTTTATCTTTACCTTTTCTTCTTCTTCCTCTTCTTAATACCTTTCAGCATTCATATAATATTGGTTTGGTGTTGATAAACACCTTTAGCTTTTTCTTATCTGTGAAGCTCTTTATCTGCCCTTCAATTCTGAATGATAGCTTTGGTGGGTAGAGTAATCTTGGTTGTAGGTTCTTGCTATTCATCCCGTTGAATATTTCTTGCCACTTCCATCTGGCCTGCATAGTTTCTGTTGAGAAATCAGCTGATAGTCGTATGGGTGCTCCCTTGTAGGTAATTAACTGTTTTTCTCTTGCTGCTTTTAATATTTTCTCTGTCTGTTGCTCTTGGCATTTTAATTATGATATGTCTTAGATTCCTTTTGGTTTGAGGTTCTGTGCGCTTCCTGGACTTGTAAGTCTATTTCTTTCACCAGATAGGGAAGTTTTCAGTCATTATTTTTTCAAATAGGTTTTCAGTATCTCTCTCTCTTCTTCTGGCACCCCCAGAATTCTAATGTTGCCATGCTTGAAGTTGTTCCAGAGACTCCTTACACTATCTTCAAATTTTTGGATTCTTTTTTCTTTTTTCTTTCTCAGTTGAGTGTTTTCTGCTGCTTTGTATTTCAAATCTTTGACTTGATTCTTGCATTCCTCTAGTCTGCTCTTAGGTCTCTGTATAATATTTTTTATTTCAGTCAGTGTATATTTAATTTTTATTTGGTCTTTTTAAAAATATATATATTTTATTGATTTTTTACAGAGAGGAAGGGACAGGGATAGAGAGTTAGAAACATTGATGAGAGAGAGACATCGATCAGCCGCCTCCTGCACGGCCTCTTCTGAGGATGCGCCCGCAACCAGGATATATGCCCTGACCAGAATCGAACCTGGGACCCTTCTGTCTGCAGGCTGATGCTCCATCCACTGAGCCAAACTGGTCTTGGCTAGTTGGTCTTTTTTCATATCCTCAAGGGTCTCGCTAAATTTATTGATCTTTTCTAGGAAATTATTGAAAAGCCTTATAACTGTAGTTTTGAACTCTATATCCAGTCATTTGCTTTCCTCCTTTTCTTTCATTTGTGATCTGTTTCTTTGTCTCTGCATTTTCGCTGCTTCCCTGAGTTGGTAGAGTAGCTTTGTGTGCTAGGTGTCCTATAGGGCCCTGTGGCTCAGCCTCCCCAGTTACCTGAGGTGGACACTCTTGGTGTACCCCTTTGTGGACTGTGTGCACAGCCTTGTTGTAGTTAAGTCTTGATTGTTGTTGGTATCACTGGGAGGAACTGACCTCCAGGCCAATTGGCTGTGAGGATCAGCTGTGTCTATGCAGGGAGAACTTCTGTGCTGGAGACATCCTTATGAGACAAGACTTGAAAAATTACAAAAGCCTTTGTGCTCAGCTTGGATGGGGCAGAGTCTCAGGGTGGAGCAGACAGCCTTGGCTTCCCATCAGTCCTGCCCTATGAGGCCCCTGCATTTTAGTGTCCCTTGGTTATTGCTGAAAGCACCTCTGAGAGAAAGTCGCCCTTGAGTTTTGCCTGCTGCCAGACAGACCAGTTTCTCTCCGAATGACTCTGGGTTCCCAGAGTCTTGCCCAGAACTGGAGTTCAGTGCAGTTGGGAGCTTCCATCTCTCTCCTACTTGAGAAAGCCAGTAGCACATTCAGCAGTCAGTTCTCTCTGTGTGGCTCCAGACCTCTGCCTTCCACAGCTCCCCAGAGTCTCAATGTGCTTTTCTCTTTTCCTGACAGTACAGTCCCCATGAAGGAGCCTGGGTCCCCAGAATCTCACTCAGAACTGGAGTTCAACACAGTTGGGGGCTTCCATCTCCCTCCCACTTGAGAAAGCCAGCCATGCACTCAGCTGCCAGTCCTCTCTGCGTGCCTCTGTACCTCAGCTTTTTGCAGCTCCTATGAGTCTCAATGTGTTTTTCTCTTTCTTTCTAGTTGTAGAATTTCCACTCAGCCAGATTTCCTGTGGTTCTGGATGGTGTCCATTGTGTCTTTTAGTTGTAGTTTTGAAATTCTTGTATGAGGCAGCCGTTTAGGTGTTTAGCTATGCCACCATCTTGGTTTCTCTCTGTAAGTTTTTAATTTTGATAAATTCTAGTTTTTAAAAATGTTTTCTTTTTGGATTGTATCTTTTGTGTTATGTCTAAGAAATCTTTGACTAAACCTAGGTCATGAATATTTTCTCCTATATTTTATCTAAGAGTTTTATAGTTTTAGCATTAAATCTATAATCCCTTCTGAGTTAATTTTTGTAGAAGTTATAAAGATTTTGAAGTCAAAGTACATTTTTTTGCATATGGATGTCTAATTATTCTAACACAATTTGTGGAAAAAAACTTCCTTCACTAAATTGTTTTTGTGCTTTTGCCAAAAATCAATTGGCCTTATTTGTGTGGATCTAATTTTATGCTTACTTCTATACTCTCTTCTATTCCATTATCTCTGTATCTATCCCTTTGCCAATATTACACTGTCTTTATTTCTGCAGTTTTATAGTAATTCTTAAAACTAGGTAGCTTGATTCTTTCAGCTCTGTTCTGTCTTTTCTCTCAAAATTGTTTTAGCTATTATAATTCCTTTGCCTTTCTATAAATTTTAGAATCATTTTATTTGTATATACAAAAATCCTGCTGAGTTTGATTGGAATTGAGTTACATTTTGTCCAGAAAAGAGTTAACATAGTGGGCCTAGTACTGCTGTCCTTAGAAAGGCCTGTTGCAAAGTTGGCCCTTGGCTGGCATCTGGGAACTTGACTGATAAACAGTTCCCTGCACTGCTATAAAACCTTCCCTTAATGATAACTGTGCTTGAACTCTGTGCAAACAATGTGTTTATTCTGAATACCTGCTTTCCTTCTGGGAGATTGGAATTTTGGTACATGCTAAGCACAGAGTGTTTACGTGACCAGTTCCCAATAAAATCTTAGGCACTGAGTCATTAATGAGTTTCCCTGTAGACAATACTTTACACGTATTGTCACATCTCATTGCCGGAGGAATTAAGTGCATCCTAAACTACTCTACTGGGACAGGACCCTTAGAAACTTGCTTTTGTTTTTTGTCAAACTTTGCCCATGCTTTTTTCTCATTTGCTAATTTTGCTTGCTATCTTTTGCTGTAATAAATCATAGCCATGAATATGACTCTATACTGAGTCCTGGGAGTCCTCCTAGGAATGTGGTCTTGTAGACACCCAACACGTATCTCTAGGTGGAGTTAAAAATGATTGGTATACTTTCTGTGTTGAATCTTTCAACCCATGAATGTATTATGTATCTCATTTATTTAGTTTATTTTTTTACCATATAGGTCCTATACTTGTCTTCTTAGGTTTACACCTTACTTATATTTTATTCTCCTGGAGCTAATTTAAATAGTATTTTTCTAAAATTTAGGTTTCCAGATTTACATTGTTGTTATGAAATACTGATGTTTGTATTTGATATTCGTATTCTGCAACCTCGCTAAAACTCACTTATTGATTCTTAGTTTTTTTAATAGATTTCTTGATGTTATCTACATAGATAACTGTCATTTGTAAATTAAAGCAGTTTATTTTTTCCAATCTGCATGCATTTAATTTCATGTTTTATTGCACTGTTTAGAACTTCCATTATGATGTTTATTAACAGGAGCAGTAAGAGTACACAACCTTGCTTTTTTTCCTAATCTGAGGAAGAAAGCAGTTAGTCTTTCACCACTAGTGTGATTTTAACTCTAGGGTTTTTGTAGATACCCTTGTTCAGATTGAGAAAGTTATTTTCCATTCCTAGATTGCTGATGAATATTTATCATAAATGAATGTTATGTTTTTTATTGGATCTATTGATCAGATTTGTTTTAGACTATTAATATGGTAGATTACGTTGACTGATTTTCAATATTAAACCATCCTCATATTCCTAGGGTAAACACCACTTGGCCCTGTTATATTATTTTTTTTCATATACTGCCAGGTTTTATATGCTAGTATTTTGTTGAGGATTTTTGTATCTATATTTCTAATGGATGGTGACCTGTAGGTTTGCAGTGTTCTTTTTTAATTTTTTTTTATTTTTTATTGTCTTTGTCTATTTTTTGATATGAGAATGATACTGGCTTAATACAACAATTTGGGAAACTATTCCCCCCGCTCTATTTTGGGAAGAAATGTGTAGAGTTGATGTTATTTATTCTTTAAATGTTTATAGAATTTGCAAATTAAACCATCTGAGTCTGAATTATTTTTTTTCACCAAACAACTTTAACTAAAAATATAATTTTTTCATAAGATTATTAAAGTTATCTGTATCATTTAGATGACTTTTGGTAGTTTGTAGTTTTCAAATAATTGGTCTGTTTCATCTTAAGTTGTTGAATTTATGTGCATAGCGTTGTTTATAGAATTCTCTGTATTACTTACTCTTTCATTCCTAATACTTGGTGATTTGTTTTTCTATATTTTTGTTAATCAGTCATGCTAGAAGTTTATCAGTTTTATTAATTTCTCCTTCCTAAAGAATCAGGTTTTGGTTTCATTCATTTTCTCTATACTTTTTCTATTTTTAATTTTATTGATATCTGCTCTAATTTTTATAGTTTCATTTCTTCATGCTTTGGGTTTAATTTGCTCTTATTTTTTGAAAATATATTTTTATTATTTTAGAGAAGAAGGGAGAGGGGGAGAGAGATAGAACCATCAATGAGAGAGAATCATTGATTTGCTGCCTCCTGCATGCCCCACACTGGGAATTGAGCCCACAACCTGGGTATGAGCCCTGACCAGGATCAGTGACCTCTTGGTTCACATGAGGAATTAAGTGCATCCTAAACTTAATCGTTTCTCTTTCTGTGAGTTCATTATTGGTGTATAAAAAGGCCATAGATTTCTGGGTGTTAATTTTGTATCCTGCTACATTGCCAAATTCATTTATTAGGTCTAGTAGTATTTTGATGAAGTCTTAGGGGTTTTCTATATATAGTATTCTGTCATCTGTGACTAAGGACAGTTGTACTTCTTCTTTTCCAATTTGGATGCCTTTTATATCTTCTTGTCTGATCGCTATGGCTAGCACTTCCAGTACCATATTGGATAGGAGTGGTGAAAGTGGGCATCCCTGTCTTGTTCCTGTTCATAGGGGAAATGAGTTTAGTTTTTGCCCATTGAGTATGATGTTGGCTGTAGGTTTTTCATATAAGGCTTTTATTGTGTTGAGGTATGATCCCTCCATTCCCATATTGCTGAGAGTTTTTATCAAGAAAGGGTTTGTGATTTTGTCAAATGCCTTTTCTGCATCATTTGATATGATTATGTGATTATTGTCTCTCAGTTTGTTTATGTGATGTATCACATTTATTGATTTGTAAGTACTGTACCATCCTTGCACCCCCGGAATAAATCCCACTTGTTCATGGTGTATGATCTTTCTAGTGTAATGCTGAATCCGATTTGCTAGAATTTTGTTGAGGATTTTAGCATCTATATTCATCAAGGATACTGGCCTGTAGCTCTCTTTTTTTGTGATGTTTTTATCTGGTTTGGGGATTATAGTGATGATGGCTTTATAGATAGAAAAAGGCAAATGAATAAAAGGGAAGAAAAAGAAAATTTAGATAGTGAAGAAAGAGAAGAGAGAAGTATATATGGACTTGGGGCTGGGGAGCAGAAATTACATATATGAGTAAGATCAATTTTTAACAGGGAGTCAAGAGAAAGGATGGAGAAAATTTAAAGCAGGAACAGGGTAAGAGAAACAGGATAAAAGGGGAAAGTGAGGAAGAGTGTTAGCATAAAGGAAAAATTGAGCTAGAGTAACATAATGATAAAGGAAAAATAAAAATAGAATGTAGAACACTAGTCCCCAAATTAAATAAGATAAAGAAAAAAAATAAAACTTTAAACAGGTAAAATAATAGTAATAATAATTAAAAATAAAAATATATAAGAAAGGTAAAATCAAGTGAGAAAAAAATTAGTTTCTCAAGTAAAAGATTAAAAAATAAAAATGTGAAGTAGTGAAGATCATTTACTTCCTCAGCTGTTCTGTTTGGCAGGTTTGTTTCCTGTCAGGTAGACAGCACAGTATTGAAGCTTTCTGTACTCCACTGCTCCTCTATGTCATAAGCCACAACTCTGTTTCCAAGCAGTCACAGTCTCTCTGTTTCTCAGCCTGCCTTTAGTTGTATTTACATGAGTCAATTTCTGATACAACCCCTTGGTGGCAGTGATTTTGCATGATATCTGGTGCTAAAAGGACCCTCCCGTACCCAGTGGTTAGATTGCTTTCCCTGCAGCACTCAATACTGGGTTGGGGGTATAGACTGCCCTAGAGCTAGTTTTCTGCTTGTCTCTCCCCACTCTGAACCATTTCCCCTGCACTCTTTGTGAGTGTTTTTTAATTGGAAGATCCTATGTACTGGACTTAGCAATAAAAAGCAAGGATTTAAAAAGAAAAAGAAGAAAAAAAGGAAAGAAAAAAAAAAGCTATAGAGGATGCACTCCACCTCTCCCCCAGCACTTTGCAGCTGGTATACTGATAGAACTATAAGCTGCCTTCCTGGGCCCAGCCTGCTGTGGGTTAATTTCTATAGTCCCCTTCTGCCAGCAGCCCTGTGGACCCCCTTCCACATCAAGGGCTATACTGACTCTAACAGCCGCGGATTTCATGGGGCACTGTCTTCCTCTAAAACTCTATTTCCTGCTGCATGCTTTTTGTGTGCGTTTGGCGCACGTTTCTCCCTCCGGCCTGGATCCCAGATCTCACCTTTCCCTAGGCAATATCTGACCTTTCCAGCCACGGATTTCTCACCAGCTGTATTTAATTAGGCAATTCCGGGCGGATGTAATCAATGTAATTGATTCAGCTGTTCCTTCTATCTGCTCTATGAAAAGGCACATGGCTCATCCATGTATTCGACTGCTTTGTCATCTCCTGGACAGACTTTCTAGGCAGCATGGTCGGAGAGGCTGGAGTCTTGGTGTTCTTGGGTTCGCAGCTGAGGCAGCTTGTCCTTGGGGGTTGAGGTTGTCGGGTCCAGGGAGGTATTTGAGGTCTCCCCAGTTGAAGGTAATGCTGGGCTCCATATCACCATCACTGTCCCTTTCAAGATGGTGCAGACTCTGTGCATAGATGACCCCTCTGAGAGAGAGATCAGCAGCAGTAGAGGCTGCTTGGGCAGGGGAACCCCGTCCAGCAGTCCCCAACAATTCCTTGGATTATAGCTGTCCCTCACTCACAAATATAGACACTCCCTGCACATCCACTCATGCTCCTTTCTTTCTCTCACTCACACACTCTCTTGCAGCCTGCTGTCCCCTCAGCAGCCATCTTGGATCCCAGAGGTTGTGTCTATTTAGTTACCAGTTCTTCTTTTACAATTTAAAATTTTAAAAGATTCTCTTCATGTTGGTGTCATTGACTTAAAAAAATCCACCCCCCCTTGGGTACTGGGGAAGTTTTTTTTTATTGTTATGAGTGATATCTTTTTTCCTTTAATTTTAAAATTTATTGCTAGTATATGAGAAAAGCAGTTAATTAAAAATTTATTTAATATTCATCTACTTTTCTGAACTTAATCATGGTTTAAGTTGCTCTTGGATTTGATGTGTTTATATTTTTATTTAGAATTTTTACTTCTATATTCACAAATAAGATTCCTTTATAAGTGTGATAGAGGATATTATTTTTTACTAAGTTTAGTACAAGGATTGCTCTATCTTATTAACATAATTAAGGAAAATTTTCTACACTACTAAGTTTATTTTTTTAGAAGAACTTACTCATGAGCCTATTTATACATGATGCTCTTTGTGTGTCATTTTTTGATAACATTTTCTAATAACATTGATGGTTATTGGCCTACTCAGGTTTTATTCCTAATCTTGAGTCATTTTTGTAGTTTATATTTCCCTTTAAAATCATTCATTTAATGGATATTTTCACAGTTATTATCATAGATTGTGTATGGTATTCTGTTATTATCCTTTGTAATTATTTTTCTCATTCAAAATGTTGCATGTGCACACTCTTTTCCTCACAAAAGTTTTGTCAGTCCTGTGGTCAAAGAACCAGGTCATGGATAAATGTGTATCTTTTTCTTTAAAATATTTTGACCCTGAATAGAGTGGTGAAGGCCTAGGACAAGGGACAGGGGCAGGGTAGAAAGGGTCAATGGGTGAAAAAGGGGCACATATGTAATACTTTCAACAATTAAGATCTAACTTAATTAATTAATTAATTAACATATAAAATTTGAAAACATAAAAATAAAAATTTCAGCCCTGGCCGCATAGCTCAGGTGGTTTGAGTGTCATCCTGATAGGCCAAGGTTTCGGGTTCAATCCCTATTCAGGGCACATACAAGAAATCAACCAGTGAATGCATAAATAAGTGGATCAGCAAATCTATGTATGTCTCTGTCTCCCTTATTATCTCTCTAAAAATCAATAAATTAAAAGGAAAATTCCTTAACATCTGCTTTCATCTTTATATTTTATTGAGATTTATTTTGTTGTTTTCCTCTAGCTTCTTGAAATGAATGCATAGTCTATCTTAATTATTTCTGACTTCATAATAAAAGCTCCAAAGCTGTACATTTTCTTCTATGTAAAAGTTCTGACTACACCCCATTAGTTTTGACAGACATTGTTGTAGCTATCTTGTTTTTGCTCAATAAACTGTAATTTCAATTTTACTTCCTCTTTACTCAGGTTTTTCTTAAAAAAATAGTGCTTACTCCCCCCCTCCCCATGCTTTTGTTTTTCATTGGCTGTTTGGTTTATCTTTTTTTAAAAATATATTTTATTAATTTTTTACAGAGAGGAAGGGAGAGGGATAGGGAGTTAGAAACATCAATGAGAGAGAGACATCGATCAGCCGCCTCTTGCATGCACCCTACTGGGGATGTGCCCGCAACCAGGATACATGCCCTTGACTGGAATCGAACCCGGGACCTTTCAGTCCGCAGGCTGACACTCTATCCACTGAGCAAAACCGGTTTCGGCTGGTTTGTCTTTTTATTACCAATTTTTAGATTTATTGCATTGTGTATCAAGAATGTGATCTGAATGATGAATTTTGCTTTTCTTAAGTTAATGAGGTTTATCACTGATGTTTGAAGAAAATATGTATTCTCTATAGGTACAAAGAATCATATCAATTAATTTTGGTTTAATAATTCTTATATAATATATATGCTAATTTATTGTCTTCTACTTAACTTATCAAAAAGTCTGAGAGCAATGTGGGGACCACCCACGATCATTGTTTAGTTAATTTCTTCTGGCAATTCTTTTTTTAAAATATATTTTATTGATTTTTTACAGAGAGGAAGGGAGAGAGATAGAAAGTCAGAAACATCGATGAGAGAGAGACATCGATCAGCTGCCTCCTGCACACCCCACTGTAGAGATGTGCCCGCAAGCAAGGTACATGTCCCCAACCGGAATCGAACCCGGGACCTTTCAGTGTGCAAGCCGACGCTCTATCCACTGAGCCAAACCGGTCTCGGCTCTTCTGGCAATTCTTCACTTCCTCCATCTCACTTTAACTTCTCTGCCCAATATACCTTTTTTTAAAAACTACAAAATGAACATGTTTATGCTATTTATGCATGTATTCATATATATTTGTATGTATGTGTGTGTGTGTATAAAGTCAACTCTTTTCCTCTATTCTTATTCCTCAGAAGTAACAACTATAGAGTATATCCTTTCAAATCTCTTTTGCATGTCTTATTTTTATTATTATTTGACTATCCTTTCTTTAAAATCTTAAATTATATGAGTAATAAAAGGATGCATCCACATACATGCATATATACACATATAAAATACAGCTCTTTAATGAGTGGGTTTTTTGATATTTTTCTTATATGAATAAGTCATGCTGTACATATTGTACTGCAACTTGCTCTTTTATCTTAAGAATGAGTCCTAATAATCTTTTCTTTTAAATATAGATCTACCTCATTCTTTTAAACTACTGTATAATATTCTATTATGTGGAGGCTAGAGGCCCAGTGCACAAATTCGTGCACAGGTGGGTCCCTCTGGGTGGTGACCCTCTTGGTGGCCTGCAGGGATTGGCAGTCCAATGCTCCCTGCAGCTCATCATGGCCCTACTGTGCATGCCGTTGGCTTGGTTCCAATCAGTTCTGCTTGGGAGAGGCTCACGCTGCCATAGCAGCACTTGCCAGCCATGAGCCCTGCATCTGGCACCCTCCCACGGGGAGTGGCCTGTGGGATAGGACTGAAACTGACTCTCTGACATCCCTGAGGTGTCCCAGATTGCAAGAGGGTGGAGGCCAGGCTGAGAGACCCCACAGGTGCATGATCGGGCTGGGAAGGGACCGCGGGAGGGCTTCAGGGCATGTCCAGCCCATCTCGCTCAGATCAGCCAGACCCCAGCAGCAAGCTAACCTACCGGTGGGAGCATCTGCCCCCTGGTGATCAGTGCATGTCATAGTGAGAGGTTGAGCAGCTTTAGATAATACAGTGGTACCTCGAGATATAAGTGCCCTAACATACGAGATTTTTGAGATACGAGCAGTTGAGCGAGCAATTTTTCCTTTGAAATATGAGCAACATTTGAGATAGGAATAATTGTGCGGATCGGCCGGCTGCACATGACCCACCAGTTTACTGCGACTCGAGCATCTCATAGTTTGCCACGCCTCAAGGTTACGGAACGAATTAAACTCGTATCTCGAGGTGCCACTGTATTAGCATATTACGCTTTATTGGTTGGTTGTTCTGCCATTTGGTTTGCATATTACCCTTTTATTATAAAGGATAGACATTATTTAGTTATTTAACCCATTTGATGTGTCTGATGTAATAATTGCCCCTCATGTAAGATGTCATCATATACTTTTAATTTATTTCTTCTTTTATTGTTAGTAAAATTTTAGGCTTTTATATCCAATTATTGTTTACTATATTACCTTCACTATAAATAATTATATTTTAATTTTCTAGATGTAGACCTGTTTTACTTAATTTTGTTGGTTCATTCGATCTAAAGGTTCAGTCTTTCTGTGGCTCAGAGACATTATCTATAATGTTTTTATTATTTCTCTTCTGCCTTTTCTTTCATTTTGATAGTGTGTGTGTGTGTGTGTGTGTGTGTGTGTGTGTGTATGTATGAGTGTTAGTGAGTGTCTCCAGAATCTATTCTCTTTGTGTCTCAGGTTTTTCTTTGTGTCTCAAGTTTTCACTCATTACCTCTCAGTTCTGGGAGAATTCCTTTGAAATCATTTATCTGTTTGTTATCATGATTTTGAATATACTGTTCACTGCCTTTATCACATTTTAAAATTAAGTGATTGTTTTTTCACCAGAAACTAGACATTCTGGATTCCATTGTTCTCTTTTCATGGATTCAATATCCTCTCGGATCTTGTTGAGAGAATAATTTTTAAAAGTTTATTTCAATTTTGTAGAATAAAATGGTTTCATAAGTAGACATTTGCTCTAATTCCTCAGAACATTTCTCCTTGAAAAATTACTTGTCCTTTTTCATATAGCTGGTTGATTTTCTCTGTTATTCATCATTGTGGAAAATGATCTTTTAGTTTTAGAATTTAAGATGAATTTTGTCAGATAGAAGCATGGAACAGAGTGTGTAATCTCAGAGGAAAGGTGAGAGAGGATAGGTGGGTGGCAGGTAATCAACCAAAGACCTTGTATGCATATATGCATAACCCATGGACACAGGCAATAGGGAGGTGAAGGCCTGGGGGACAGGTGGGGGCAGGCTGGAGGGGGGCAATCGAGGACCGCGCCCCATATGTAATACTTTTAATAATAAAGAATTATTTTTTAGAAAGTTGAATTTTGTCAGATTTGTCTTCTAGTTCAAGACTAAGATTAATCTGTATATTTTCTATAGTTTTATTTATCACTTCCCTTTTCTTTCTTCTTACCCATCTCCAGATAAGGAGAATAGTCTTTATTAAGAACTGAAAGGGTGTGCTAGCCAAAGGCACTCACAAGGAAGAGAACCTTGCTATTGTGCTAAAAGGTTTCTTATCTACATTTATTGTAGCTGCTTGACATTACCCAGTGACAGAGCGCTGCCACTCTTCTCTAACTGGCAAGAAGTTAGGCTCTTCATTTGGATCCTGACACTAAGGGGACAGAAAACCATATGTGAAGTCAAATTATTTGGTCTAGAATGGAGATTTATATGAGACATAATAACTTTATTTATTTATTTAGTTTTTATTGTTGACATTATCACAGATGCCCCCCTAGTTGAAGGACTGTCACAGAAGGATTAGCTTATTTCATGTACAGTAGGTCCTTGGGTTACATTGGAGATCCATTCCTATGGCTCAATGTAACGTGATTTTCACCATAAGTCGGAACTCACCTACATAAGCACCTACGTCACATACATGGAGCACATACACAGCAGTAATGAAGTGAAACAGTAAAAAAAAAAATTAAAAGAAAGATAACAATTCCTGACCTTCACTTCTGGTAAATAAATAATAAGAAACATAAAACACATATGTACATACGTTAAAATGATGTAACTTTTTTTTATAAATAAATGGAAGATGGCGATATAACCACAAAATGACTTAAGTCGAGTCCGATGTAACCCGAGGACTGTTTGTAGTCCCAAGTGGTAAGAATTATGTTAGAATGTCTTACATTCAAGGAAGAAAGATTGCTGTAACTGACACAGCTGCTGAATTAAATATTTAATGACTCCAAATTTCAGCCATTCATTCAGGTATTACCCACACTTTGAGATGTTTCCAGTTGATAACAACCTGCTGCATGGGTGGCCAAGTGCCTATGTGAAGTACTGGCAGGAGGCTACACAAGCACTGACTTTGTCATTTGTTCACTGAGGCATCATCCTCAGAGAATTGCTGATTTTCATTTCTACATTTTTGGAATTGGCCTAAATTTCTTGATATTTAAAGTGGTAGTCATTAACCTTCATCTGCATGAATTCTCTTTCCTTTCTTAATGACATTTCTTTGGAAGATGTAGTAGACAGTTAAAATGTCCAAATCCTAATCCCCAAAGCCTGTGAATACAGGAGTGGCCAAAAATAGGTTTACAGTTGTTCATATGGAAAATAATACAGTAATTAATAAATCATAATGTGCCAAGATCGGCTTGGCTCAGTGGATAGAGCGTTGGCTTGCGGACTGAAAGGTCCCGGGTTCGATTCTGGTTGGGGGCATGTACCTTGGTTGCGGGCACATCTCCAGTATGGGGCGTGCAGGAGGCGGCTGATTGATGTCTCTCATCAATGTTTCTGACTTTCTATCTCTCTCCCTTCCTCTCTGTAAAAAAATCAATAAAATATATATTTTTTAAAAAAATCATAATGTAAGAATGCACTTTGTGTTTTGCATATTCACAAAGGGAAATTAAGTAGACTATGGAATTAGGGTTGTAATCAGTTGAATTTAAGATAGTGATTACCCTTGATTATCCAAATGGGCCCAATGTAATTACAAGAGTCCTTAATTGTGGAAGAGGAAGTCAGAAAGTGATGTAATGTAAGACTCAGCTGGCCATTGCTAGCTTTGAAGATGGAAGGGACCCCAAACCAAGGAGTGCAGGAATCCTTTAGAAGCTAGACAAAGGATTCTTAATTTAGAATCTCTAGAAAAAAACATAGCCCTGCTAACATCTTGATTTTTTTAACCCAGTGAGTACTATTTTGACCTTCTGAACTCCAGATCTGTAAGATAATGGATTTGTGTTATTGTCGGCCACTAAGTGTGTAATGATTTATTATAGCAGTAATAGGAAAGGAAGGCAATTTCTGAGAATATCCAAGGCCATATCCTAGAAACAAAAGGAATAGCTTTTTGGTTATTTCTGTTATTCAAGAACTTACTATTTCTATTGCTGAATCAATGTATTCAACCATCTTCTGATATTCATGTATACTAATATACATCCACTTCTCCAAAGCTTCTTATTGACCTACTTTGTAGTCAACTAGGCTCTAATCAATAAGAGTAGCCTAAATAAAAGGAATCCCAGTGAAGTAGGTGAAACTTACAGGGAGGATTTTTTTTAATTCAATATAAGGAAGATTTTTCTGTTAAAACTATTCAAGGAGAGATTGGGCTGTATTTGGAGGTTTTATGGCAGGAACTGAACAACTACTTGGTGGAGACATTAAAGAGAGAATTCAGACATTGGTTGAGCTGTTGGAATAATATAGATCTTGTTGTTTTCAAACCCTAAGGCCCCAAGGGATTGTGAGGAAGAAGCATCATTGAGGATTGAGTAGGACCCCTGTGTACAATGTGATTGTGGCTATACATTGCCTGTAGTCAAGGCAAAAGCAGGCAATGGAATCCAGCTATACTCTTGTTTGCCAAGCTGTACATTCTGGCCACGGGGCTGCTATGCTCTGAGGCAGGGGTACTTTTTTGCTAATTCCTATAAAGGTATTGTGTACTTGATAAGATGTATGCCTTCAGGGCTGCATTTGCCCAAAGAAGTTATCTTTTTTCTAATTTTTACAAAGATGCTATATAGATGCCAACACTAACTCTGGGACTACTTTTATAGGATATAAATGTGTGTGTGTGTGTGTGTGTGTATTGGAATTGGTGAGGGCAGGATAAATAAAAGAAGGGAAGGAGGGTTATACTACTAATTCTTTAACCTCATTCTGGCTTCTTCAGCTTCTCAACTCACTTTCAAATAGTACTATTGGTACTTGCTCCCAATCTATACATTTTATTTATTTATATATTTTTAAAATATATTTTATTGATTTTTTTTACAGAGAGGAAGGGAGAGGGATAGAGAGACATTGATCAGCCGCCTCCTGCAAACCCCACACTGGGAATGTGCCTGCAACCAAGATACATGCCCTTGACTGGAATTGAACATGGGACCTTTCAGTCCACAGGCTGATGCTCTATCCACTGAGCCAAACCAGTTTTTGGCCCAATCTATACATTTTAATAGGTAGTAATGGATGAATAAACTAATAAATTAAGCTTCTGTGTCTCAGAGCTAAGTAAACACAATCTTTTCTGGGAATTCATTATATAAGGTGCTAGTAAATAGGGAAAGCAAGAGTATCGAGTATGTGTTGGAAATCAAGGAGAGAGGGTCTGTTCACTCAGGTGTTCCTAGAGGAGGCAGAGTTTCTCTCTGACTTATAAGACTGGTTACCTACCCAGATTTAGGGATAGATACTGCCAGAGTTCTCAAAGTCACAGGATATATAGTCAGACACCTACCTGAACTAGTTCCCATATTCATAGTTGAATCTCAGCTGGCCAGGTCTGGTAGGTCTACTGTGCTCAATGCCACAGAGCAGGTAGTTAGATTTATCTGAATGTGATTTTGGAGCTGGACAATATGCAGATTTTTGCCCTATTTGTATATTCCTCCAGATTAACTGTGATATGAATCATGAGACCCTCTACTTGGCAGTGAAGCTGGTGGATCACTACCTTATGAAGACACTATGCAAGAGAGAGAATATGAAACTCGTTGGTGCCAGTGCCATTCTGATTGCAGCAAAACTTGAGGTTGAGTTCATAGGACCTGGAGAGAACTAATCAGATTTCTATCCAAGTCATATATATCCCCATGTCTGTGTATCTGTGTATCTATTTATGTGTACATATATTTGTACCTATGTCTGTATGAAAATAGTATTTCCTACTAATTTTTTATCTATTTTCCCCAGCAGGGAAGTTGGTGTTCAGTGGCAATGGTGATGTATTTGTTTTCTGGCATCAACAAGATTCTCCCATTTTCTCCAAGATATATGTATGTGGGCGTGTGCCTATCTAATGGATTGTTATTTTTAAAGCTTCCTTGTGGCCCAATGATTCTCTGCCCTCCCCCCCCAATTCTTTTCTTCTTCCCCACCAACTCCATCTCTTTCAAGTGGAGTCATAAACTGTATATTAAGAAAGAGTTTCCAAACCTGGGTGCTGGAGACATTTAAGAGAAAATGGCCTGGTAGTGAGTATAAGTAAAAGTTATTTTTGAAGTGGTAGTATAAAAGCAAGTAGCTGGGCTTTCCTTATAACCATAATCCACATAATTTCTCTGATTTCTTCCTCTTCTTTAGATTTTAAATGATCTTGTGCAATTCCCCATTTTTCTTTCAGGGAGGCTAGTTGTATGAAGCCTTAGGGTTTAGGAGCAGAAAGGTAGTAGCTACTTTTACTGAGTTCAAAGAGGTTTAGAACTGTGGGTTTGTTTTTGTGTTCCTCTGGCAGCTCCCTACCTCTCCAGCTCTATCCCTAGCTCACTTCCTGCTTTCCTCCCTCCTTTGCTTGCTCACTCCCCACTTAGTTCTTCAGTACCTCCCTCTCAAATTCCAACCCTCTCTTTTTTGCTCTTTACTCCCTCCTTTCCCTTCCTCCCTCACTTGCTGTCCTTGCCCTCATCTCACTTCTGTGCTCCATTACTTAAGCCCTCACTTCACTTATATCCTCACTCTCTAACAATCTTTCTCCAGTCTTCCTTAATCCATTCCTCAATTTCACCATTCCTACCTACTTTTGTATTCACTCAATCATACTGGTTCCTCCCTCTGGATTTTTCCTTTCCTTTCTGGCTCCCTCTCTTGCTCACTCCCTTACCTGTCCACTTGCTCCCTGCTCAATCCTTCCTTAACTCACTGGTCCCCTTCCTCCTTCCCTTCCTCTTACCTTTGTTACCCTCATACCCTCCCACCCTCCCACCATCTCACCCTCACACCCTTCCCTAGGTCCTATTCCATCCTCCTCCCTTCCTTCCTCTCTCCTCCCCTTCTCTTGCTAACCTCTCTGCTCCAACTCATCCTCTCTCCTTCTCTCCCTTCCTTGTCCCTCCATCACCTACCTTACTTCCCTTGTGCCTTGCTCCTACCCTCTCCTTGGCTTCCCCCTACCCTACCTCTTTCACCTGTTTTTTGCTAATTTGTTCTCTCCGCTCCTGTCTTGCTCCTTCCTTCCTTCCCTACCTACCACACTGACTCCCTCGTTGTGCTGGGCCAGCCTAAGGATGAAGAAAAGACAGAGAATAAGCTGGGTCTAGGTGGATCTTCTGTTCCTGGCTGAGACCACAGAACAGGTCCAGACTGCAAGCTGACCCTATATTTTATAGTCGGAGGTAAACAAGGTAGCGGTCATGATAGTTACAATGTTCTTGTGGGTTTCACTTATTTTTTAAAAAATGTATTTTATTGATATTTTTTTACAGAGAGGAAGGGAGAAAGATAGAGAGTTAGAAACATCGATGAGAGACATTAATCAGCTGCCTCCTGCACGCCCCCCACTGGGGATGTGTCTGCAACCAAGGTACATGCCCTTGACCGGGATTGAACCTGGGACCTTTCAGTCCGCAGGCTGACGCTCTATCCACTGAGCCAAACTGGTTTAGGCGGTTTCACTTATTTTGGCAGCACTTGCTGCACCTCCCACAGCCCATCAGCTACCCAGGAAGGATCTAGGGAGCGTCATCAGGTCAAGTTTAATTATGCTAAGAGGGCTGTGCCCTCTAAGCTGGGACTTGTTTGCAGCTTTGCCAGCAGGTCAGTCTGAGGCTTAACCCTATAACCGTTCCCTACACAAAGTCTCCTCCTTTTCTTGCTTCCTCTCTCTCTACTCCCTCCCTTGCTCTCTCCCTCATTGTTTCCCTCTCTGGCTCACTTCTTTCCCTGTCCACTTGCTCTCTGGTTCCCTTAATCCCCCTCCTCCATGCTTCCTCTCTGTTCCTTCTCCAATAGCTTCATTTCTTGCTTGCATCCTTGCTAATTCTCTCCAACTCACTCTCACTTGCTTCCTTCCATTGCCCGTCCCTACTTTGCTCCCTAGCCTCATTTTCCCCTTTCTCTCTCTCTCTCCTCTCCTCTTCTCTCATGCCCTCCCTTACTGCTTTCCTTTCTGGCTCAATTTCTCTACTGCTCTCTTACTCTTTCCCTTGTTCCACCTCCTTCTCTCTCTCCCCCTTTTCCTTTTCCTTACCTAAGGCCATTTTTATGGCTTGAATAAAAAATGCCAGCCTCTTTCCCACTGCCTGTTACCCCAGCAGTGCCCCCTTAAAAAAGCAGCTGGGAGCCCTAACCGGTTTGGCTCAGTGGATACAGCATCTGCCTGCTCGGACTCAAGGGTCCCAGGTTTGATTCCAGTCAAGGGCATGTACCATGGTTGCGGGCACATAACCAGTAGGGGGTGTGCAAGAGGCAGCTGATAGATCTTTCTCTCTCATCGATGTTTCTAGCTCTCTATCCCTCTCCCTTCCTCTCTATAAAAAATAAATAAAATATATTTTTAAAAAAGCAGCTGGGGCCATGGCCAGTTTGGCTCAGTGGATAGAGCATCATTGGCCTGCAGACTGAAAGGTCCCAGGTTCAGTGGTTCATCATTGATGTTCCCCTCTCTCCCTTCCTCCCTCCCTGCCTCCCTCCCTCCCTCCCTCCCTCTCCCTCTCCCTCTCCCTCTCCTTCTCCCTCTCCTTCTCTCCCCCATCCCCTTTTTCCCTCCCTCCCTCCCCCCACACACACTTCCTCTCTGAAATCAATAAAAATATATTTTTTAAAAAGCAGCATGGGTCCTTATAGAGCAGGAGGGAGGAAGAGAGTAAGAGGGGGTGGTTCTCAGCAAACCTTGGAACCAGGAGCATGCCTCTTTTGGTTGCCAGGACAAAGCCCTCTCCCCCCCCCACTAAGTTATTTTTGTGTGTGTGTGTGTGTAATGAGGTTTCCCCCTCATAGGATTTATAAGTACAGAAAGACTTTTTTAAAAATATATATATTTTATTGATTTTTTTACAGAGAGGAAGGGAGAGGGATAGAAAGTTAGAAACATCAATGAGAGAGAGACATGGATCAGCTGCCTCCTGCACACCCCCTACTGGAGATGTGCCCACAACCAAGGTACATGCCCCTAACCGGAATCGAACCTGGGACCCTTCAGTCCGTAGGCCGATGCTCTATCTACTGAGCCAATCTGGTTTCGGCAGTACAGAAAGACTTTTGCAAGGGAAGGTGTGGAGATGGTATGAGAAGAGAAAAAAGGAACCAGTGTGGGTAGAGAAATGGAAGAGAGAGTGTCTTGTCCTGGTCTTAACCACTAGGTTGCTTTGTGAACTTGAGCAAGTTATTTCTCTCTGGGCTTCAATTTCCTGCCTGAAAAACCAGAAGGTTAATCCAGTTTTGTGATCTGAAACTAGAGAGAGAGAGAGAGCCAAGTTTGAATTAAAGGCCTGGGTGGGCAGGGGGATGTTTCTAGAGAAAAAAATCTAGTGTTCTTTCTGCCTCCAGTCCTCTCTCTAAAATCAGAGTTCAGTCTGCAGAGGGTGGGACGTGGGAAGGTGCTCCCAGACAGGGTTCTTCTCACCCTTAGGCTGGCCTGGATCCCCCCATGTACATCCTCCCACCCCCCGCAGTCCTCAGTCTCAGCTTAGGTTCCCTCTGTGCCTGCCTCTCTCTCACTGCTTGTTACTCCAGTGGTACCCACCTCCCAAACATCCTTATTTATTCCTTAGACTAGGACACATAGTGAGGACTTACCTTCCATATCTAACTCCCCTTTTTGTGGCCTCTCTTCTTTCCTTCCCCTACAGCAGGCCTTAGATTTCCCATTCCTGGCTCTCACCCATTAAAAGAGAGACCACTGATCCCAGCCCTTGTGCCATATTATGTGCTTCCAATGCTCTAAGAATCCATCTTCCAGAGGCACCATTCTTTCTCTAGCAGCAGATCTCTCTTGTGTTTCTGATTTTGTGTTTCAGATGGGCCACTCACATCAACCAGAAGCTGGCTCTCAGAGCTAACTTGAAGGTTTATGCCAGGAAATGCTATTCCCTTCTATCTTTCAACCCCTTGCCCTCTGCTTTTCTTCTCCAAGCAGAGGAGTGGGTTGTCTTGGCCTGCTGTGATTGTTTCTTCTCTCCACCTGTAGGAGACCTACCCACCTAAGTTGGATCACTTCCTGAAATCCTACAATGTGCCTTATCAACGACATGAGATGCTTGAAATGGAAAGCAGCATCCTGAGAACTCTCGAATTTGATGTCAACATTCCTGTTGCCTATCAGTTTCTGCGCATGTTTTCTATGGTAAGAGAGGGAAGGCCTATCTCCTTTCTTACTGCTGGGTTTGTCTCCTCCATACCAAGAGTGACTGCTTGAGTGATAGGTAAAGGGCCTGAGACAATTGGGGACAGAGGAATTTCTTCTTCAATCTGACACTCCTAGATTAGTAATCTTGATGAAGTGTTAGGAGGAAGAAAATTGGAGGTTTGTATAGTATGCCTGTAAAGTTTTGAGGTAAGAGAAGAGTAGGAGAAGGAGAAAAGATTCTTTTATTAGGAAAGGACATATGAGAACTTTGGAGGGGAGGTCACTTCATAATTACTCATTGCATTCTACAAGTGGATGTTATGTTCTCTCTCTCTCTCTCTCTCTCTCTCTCTCTCTCTCTCTCTCTCTCTCTGTGTGTGTGTGTGTGTGTGTGTGCGTGTGTATGTGTGTTATAGGTTATAATTTAAAAAAGATACAAACAAGAAAGGGGAGAGGGTTCTTTTGGAGCATGGAATACATCCTAGGGTGGAACCAGGTGCAAAGTTATAGTTGGAAAGCTTTGGCTCTTCAAAGGATGACTTGTACAGAAAGAGTAGATGGGAAGGTACCACAAGTACATTTGGTAATTTGGTTACAAAATATAAAGTTAGTGACCAAGGAGGAGGAGGCAGTGCAGCAGACTTTTGCCCGAGAAGAATGCCCATGCCCACCACTACCCACGCTGGCCCTGAGGAACCATGGCGCTGCTGCCTCGCGGACCAAGGTTATGAACGTGATTTTTTAAAATTTTTTTATTAATTTTTATTAATTTTTTATACATATCTCTCCATTGCCCCCCTCCCTCCCAGGCATACCCCGACCCCCCCCCAGTGTCTGTGATCATTGGTTATGCTCATATGCATGCATACAAGTCCTTTGATTGATCACTTATCTACCTCACCTAACTTTAATTTTTCTGCTGTAATTTCACAGTCTGTTTGATGCTTTATGATTTTTGTCCTCCTTAGAATTATCAGTCTACTCCCTTTCTGTGCTCCTGATTCTATTATATTCACCAGTTTATTCTGTTGATCAAATTTTTAATTCACTTAATTTTTTAGATTCACTTGTTGATAGATATGTATTTGTTGTTCATAATTTTTTGTCTTTTAACTTTTTCTTCTTCCTCTTCTAAAAGAGTACCTTTCAGCATTTCATATAATACTGGTTTGGAGTTGATGAACTCCTTTAGCTTTTTCTTCTCTGTGAAGGTCTTTATCTGCCCTTCAATTCTGAGTGATAGCTTTGCTGGATAGATTATTCTTGGTTGTAGGTTCTTGCTGTTCATCACGTTGAATATTTCTTGTCACTCCCGTCTGTCCTGCATCGTTTCTGTTGAGAAATCAGCTGACAGTCGTATGGGTGCTCCCTTGTAGGTAATGAACTGTTTTTCTCTTGCTGCTTTTAATATTCTCTCTTTGTCTTTTGCTCTTGGTATTTTAATTATGATGTGTCTTGGTGTGGTCCTCTTTGGATTCCTTTTATTTGGGGTTCTGTGTGCTTCCTGGACTTGTAAGTCTATTTCTTTTACCAGATGTGGGAAGTTTTCAGTCATTATTTCTTTAAATAGGTTTTCAGTATCTTGCTCTCTCTCTTCTTTTGGCACCCCCACAATTCTGATGTTGGTACGCTTGAAGCTGTCCCAGAGGCTCCTTACATTATCTTCACATTTTTGGATTCTTTTCTCTTCTTGCTTTTCCAGTTGAATATTTTCTGCTTCTTTATATTTCAAATTTTTGACTTGATCCTTGCCTTTCTCTAGTCTGCTGTTAGGACTCTGTATAATAGTTTTTATTTCAGTCAGTGTATGTTTAATTTCTAGTTGGTCTTTTTTTATCTTTAGTTGGACCTTTTCCGTCTCCTCTTGGGTCTCACTAAATTTATCCATCTTTTCTAGCATATTCTTGAAAAACCTTGTAAGCCTGGTTTTGAACTCTATATCCAGTCGTTTTTTTCCCTCCATTTATTTTGTTTGTAATCCCTTCCCTTGTCTTGGCATTTTCACTATGCGGGGGGGGAAAACTTCTGTGTTGAATTCAGCTTTATGATACCAGACACAAAGCCGCAGAAGCCTCTGTTGAGCTTGGGATGGGTGGAGTCTCAGGGCTTAAGGGACCGCCTTGCCTTCCAGTCGGCCCCGCCCTCCACAGCCCCTGAGTCTCACGTGACTGGGTAATGGCTGGAGTGGTCCTTGTGCGCGCACTCGCAGTGCCTCTAACCGCTGCCTTTCCAGCTCCCCTGCGTACCAGGACCACAGGAGTCTAGGTCTCCAGGGTTTCGTCCGAAACAGGGGCTTAGTGGACTCAGAAGTGGCACAGTTGGGAGGGTCTGTCTCCCGCCTACTCGCGAAAGCCAGCGGCACAATCAGCAGTCTGTCCTGCGAGCAGTGCTGTGCGCGCCACCAGGCCTTTGATCTTTTGCAGCTCCCCTAAATTTCCGTGCACTTCTCCCTTTTCACAGTCCAAACTCCCCCCGTATGAGTTTCGGCTGGATCTGGGGTTTAGTGTCGTAGGATAAGGGGTTCAATGCCTTTGAGAGTCTCCGTCTCCCTCCCGCCAGAGAAAGCCAGCCAAGTACTCAGGCACCCGCTCTCTCCTCATGCGCATCTCCATACCTCAGCTTTTTGCAGCTCCTCTGGGTTTCCGTGAGCCCCTCTCTTTCCCTCTAGTTGTAGAACTTCCACTCCGCCAGCTTTCCTGTGGTTCTGGATGATGTCCGTTCTGTCTTTTAGTTGTAGTTTTGAAATTGTTGTGCGAGGCAGCAGTGTAGGTGTTTACCTATGCCCGGCCTTGCCATCCTTTTCATGAACGTGATTTTTGATGAAACTGGATTGGAAGCATTTTCATGGTCTTTGTATATTTATATATATGTATGTATTTTAAAATTTTGCATTTGACTTTAAGTGCCATGAGAAAATTTGCATATTGGAAGTGGTCCTAGCCACCTCCTTGGTTTGGGTACTCTTGGATATGTTTCTGCTGCTTTACTTCAATGAATGCAACAAATATGATGAAAAAAAGGAGAGAGGACTTCCTGCTGGGGATGTTTTAGAGCAGTGGTTCTCAGCCTTCCTAATGCCACATCCCTTTAATGCAGTTCCTCATGTTGTGGTGACCCCCAACCATAAAATTATTTTCGTTGAGAACCACTGTTTTAGAGCCAGTACAAAAGCCTCATGAAGGTCTTAGAGAAATGGGGAAACCAGTCGTCATTCCTAAAGAGGATCAAGAAAAGAGGAAAGAGATGTTTAAAATCAATCAGTTCTAGTTAATGGCAAGCGAGATGATTGCACTCAACAGATCTTTACCTGTTGTTAGGCTAGAAGGGTGCAAAACAAAGGTGTATCCAGATAATCTTCCTACAACAAGTGTGGTGATTGTTTTCCACAGTGAGGCCTGGAGCACACTTCTGCGAACTGTCCATAGTGTCAAATCGCTTACCAAGACACATGCTAGAAGAAATTGTTCTAGTAGATGATGCCAGTGAAGGAGACTTTTTGAAAAGACCTCTGGAGAGTTATGTGAAAAAATTAAAAGTATCAGTTCATGTAATTTGAAGGGAACAATGTTCTGGATTGATCAGAGCCAGGTTAAAAGGAGCCGTTGTGTCCAAAGGCCAAGTGATCACATTCTTAGAAGCTCACTGTGAGTGCACAGTGTGGTGGCTGGAGCCTCTCTTAGCCAGGATCAAACAGGACAGGAAAACAGTAGTGTTTCCCATCATCGATGTCATCAGTGATGATACTTTTGAGTACATGGCAGGTTCTAATATGACCTATGGGGAATTCAATTAGGAGCTCAATTTTCACTGGTACCCTGTTCCCCAAAGAGAAATGGACAGAAGGAAAGGTGACCCGACTCCCTGTCAGAACGCCTACCATGGCTGGAGGCCTGTTTTCAATAGACAGAGATTACTTTTAGGAGATTGGAACATATGATGCTGGAATGGATATCTGGGGAGGAGAAAACCTAGAAATTTCCTGTAGGATTTGGCAATGTGGAGGCACCCTGGAGATCATTACTTGCTCACATGCTGGACATGTGTTTCAGAAAGCTACACCTTACACATTTCCGGGAAGCACAGGACAGATTATCAATAAAAATAACAGACGCCTTACAGAGGTGTGGATGAATGAATTCAAGAATTTCTTCTATATAATTTCTCCACATGTTATGAAGGTAGATTATGGAGATATAGTGTCAAGACTTGGTCTAAGACACAAACTCCAATGCAAACCTTTCTCTTGGTACCTAGAGAATATTTATCCTGATTCTGAGATTCCACGTTATTATTTCTCTTTGGGAGAGATACGCAATGTGGAAACAAATCAGTATCTCGATAACATGGCTAGAAAAGAGAATGAAAACGTTGGAATCTTTAACTGTCATGGTATGGGAGGTCATCAGGTTTTCTCTTAACAATGCCAACAAAGAAATTAGGATGGATGACCTTTGCTTGGATGTCTCCAAACTCAACGGCCCAGTCACAAGACTCAAATGCCACCACCTAAAAGGCAACCGACTTTGGGAGTATGATCCCATAAAATTGACCCTGCAGCATGTGAACAGTAACCAGTGCCTGGATAAAGCCACGGAGGAGGACAGTCAGGTACCCAGCATCAGAGGCTGTAGTGGAGCCCGGTCCCAGCAGTGGCTTCTCTGCAACGTCACCCTTCCAGAAATATTCTGAGACCAAATTTACACAAGAAAAAAATAAGAGTTGACTGGGCCACCTTAGCATACATTTTCTGCCACATTCTTAAGTAGCAAAAGGGGGACAATGCTCTCAGCCAGTAAGACTAGACTCGCTTCTTACGCGCCATGAACCTGCCACATAGCGAGACTGTGCATACTGTGCATACTGAAGCTTTGTGTCAAGAGTCATTGTAAAGACTATTCTGTCAGTGAAACAATCAGCAACATGTGCTTCCAGAAAGCTGCACCTCTGAGGGTCTGCTTGCACAGCAGTGATTTCCGCTGGACATGCTGTCACGATGAAGAATTTCCAAGATAGAACTAGTGGCCAGTATATTAAATATTGATATAAAAATATATGAAAAGAACTGGAACCAGGTTCAGAATCATGAAAACATTTTTAATTTTATTTATTTATTTTTTTAAAAATATATTTTATTGATTTTTTTTACAGAGAGGAAGGGAGAGAGAAAGTCAGAAACATCGATGAGAGAGAGACATCGATCAGCTGCCTCCTGCATGCCCTACAGTGGAGATGTGCCCACAAGCAAGGTACATGCCCTTGACCAGAATCGAACCTGGGACCTTTCAGTCCACAAGCCAACGCTCTATCCACTGAGCCAAACCGGTCTCAGCTTTAATTAAAACAAAAACAAAAACAAAAAACACTATTAAACAGGGTTTAAAGGAAATTAAAACAGAACTATGAGAAGTACAATTTGTTATAGTATAGTATAAAATTTCTATATAGATTTTATACCTCAGTGGGGAAAAACAACAGATTCCAATGATGTTCATTTTGTTTTCATCTGTGATAGTCATGGATGCTTTTTTATTTCTCCTTGGGGTGCTGAAGTTGAGCTGGGGAAAAAGGCTCTTTGATCGTAATGGCTTTCTAGGGCTTTTTAAAATACGTTTTGTGGGCTGTTAGAATTGTAATTTTTAATTGCCTTCCAAAAATGGAAATTTAAAATAATGTCTGGTCTCACTGAACAGTTAGCTATCTCAGTTGCTCTTGGGTCAACTGGCTTAGACTTTCTCACATGTACACACAGATTTCTTAGCAGATTTTCAACTTAACTTGCTTCAGCTGATTATGCTTAATACCCAAGATTCATCTACTGTGCCACAGGTTTGTTTTCACAGCCATAAATCTTCATATTTTAGTTTATGATTCTACTCTACAAAAGGCCCGTGGAAGTGATTTACTATTTGGGTATTTGGAGATGATGCATTTGATGTTTTTTTTTTTTTGGAAAACTTTTCACTCCATACTCAGATGTGCTTCATTGTCAAGTGCATATTTAGATTAGGTTCTTGAATTATAATGACCTGATTTTGTAAAAAAAAATAATAAAATTTGACTGAAAATGTTTAAAACACACACACAAAACAAAAACAAAAACATAAAGGTAGTGAATTTTAATTCTGATTTCAGAATTGCATCCCTTCCCCCTGCTTAAGATTCTGTGATTTCAAGGGTAGAGTGCCTTAGTGTGAACCATGATGGTAGAAGTCTATTGTTCAGGCAGAGAGCCATTTAGGCCTGAGGTGAGATAACTGGAGAGAGTAGGTGAAGGGGATCTTCTGCTTAGTGCTGGTTTTCTGCATTGCTTGCTGAAACGTTCTTTTTGCTTCCTTTAGTGTGTCCATGTCGACATGAAAACCGTGGTCTTATCCCGATTCATCTGCGAGTTGACCCTGCAGGACTATGACTTTATTCAGGAAAAGGCTTCCGAGCTAGCTGCTGCTTCCTTTCTCTTGGCCCTCTACATGACGAAGCTTGGACAAGTGGTAAACACCGACTAGGGGCACGGGCTGGGGATTCAGAAGCACAGGGTTGGTCGAGAAGGAAGGTGTAAATTAAGGCTGTGGGAGATTCAGTGCCAGAACTGCCATATACTCAGTTATGAATTCTTTGACACCTCAACATCTTTAGGGTCCCGACTGCCTAAAGAGTTTTTATAGCAATTGTTTTGAAGTGTTTTGTACCATTTTTTTTAGTCACAGTCCCAAGGAAAGCTTATCTGAAAACCCAATATCACAAAACAAACTAATGTGAAATTACTCTGGTTGTAGCAGGGCTTGGGGGAGAGGGGCACTTCCTGACCCCATTTCACCTCTGACCCTTTGTAGTCCCTTCAGCAAGGTTACCCTCTGAGGGGGCTCGTTAGAATGGAATTTGAAGCACTGACCCAGAGAACAGAGTAGTGAAAGCAACTGTCCATGTGTAAAAGGGGACTTAGAGGTATACTATAGTGTTTTTCTTTTCTAAAGAGGAAGGCCCCAGAGCCTCCTGCCCCAATATAAATAAAACTCATGTTTGATGCTTTCTAAATTTCATGAAAGATTTATGAAAAGCAACTTCAGAGAACTATGAATTTTTACTGATACGTAACATACAATCAAAATAGAAAGAGTATGCTGACAAATGTGCATGCCATTCCCAACCATCCCTGAGCCCCTCCAACTTAGAAATCCTAGAGCCACAACTGATGGGAAAGCCTCAGTGTGCTGAGAAAGAACTCTATAAACAGTTATGTTTATATAAGTTGAGTGCTTGGTGATCTAAGCACTTTGTATGAACTCATTTAATCTTCACAATACCCCACAAGATCAGTATTATCCCTATTTTATAGATAAGAAATACATTCACATGTTTTGCTAGGGAGAGGCAGAACTAGGAGTGGTATACAAGCAGTACTGCATAATCAGAATGGGTGTGGCCATAGCTCTGGAGCCATGGTCCTGGAGGACCCATTCTGGGCCAGGCTCTGACCCATGGATCCTGGGGAAATTGAATGGCTCAGGGCAACAAATTTCTTGCCAACCATTATAGAAATATTTCAATGTTTAAACACATGGCATGCTTGTATCAGTGAGTATCAGCTGATGGTCAACCCTGATCTGAATCCTGGTATTCTGGATTCCATAATCCTCTATGCTATATATTCTGCTTTTATAGGTAAGAAAGGTTTCACAAAGAAAGTGACTTTTGAATTGGCTCTTGAAAGGAACCCATGAGAGGAGGCATTCTAGGTAGAGGAAACAATAATTGAAAAGACATGAAGGCGACAATTAAAGAGTGTAATGTACAGGGGGCAGAATAAGACATTTCCTGTGGATAGAAAAAGGCTGTATGAATAGGGAATGGTGAGAGATGAGACCAGAACAGTAGGATGTGTTCAGATTATAAGAGACCTTTGACGTCATGTTGAGAGACCCATTTTATACTAAGGTACTGGAAGTTTTTGAGGCAGGGGAATGACATGTTCCTGTTTGTATGTTTTGGAAATAGTACCGATAGAGTAGTATAGAAGGTATATTAGGTGATAGAGTGTCAAAGTGCAACATGGGCAAGTCATCTTTTGTAATAGTCCAGGTGAAGCTTTGGGGCCTGAACTGGTGCAGCGACAATGGGGCCACTAATCTTATCCAACACACTAAATAGTATAATGTGTTACCGCATGTTACTCCCCTGTTCCGCATGCTAATGACTACCCTTTGCCTGTGGCAGTGGTTTTCAAACAGTATTCGGTAGAGCCCTGGGATTCCTGCAGAAGTGTCTCAGGGGCCATATAAAGATAAGGGGATTCAAATTAGTGAGATTAGCCTTTGCCTCCAATTCCAGGTAAGATATCTGGGCTTCCAGGTAAGATATTTTTGAAAAGGGGGTTTGGAGAAATAATTTAAGATATTTTTATTTTTTAAAAATATTTTTAAATAATTTTTATTGTTTAAAATATTACATATATTAGTACATATATCTCCTTTTTCCCCCCCGCCATTGACCTTCCCCCAGCATCCCCTACCCTCTGTCGTTACTTTCGGAGAGGAAGGGAAAGGGAGAGATAAAAACATGAATGATGAGAAAGAATCATTGATAAGCTACCTCCAGCATGCCCCACTCTGGGGATCAAGCCCTCAACCCAGGCATGTGCCCCAAATGGGAATTGAACTGTGACCTCCCAGTTCACAGGTTGAGGCTCAACCACTGAGACATGCCAGCCGGGCTAATTTAAGATATTTTTAGAAAATCACTGCGTTATAGAATAAATCTTCCTTTCTCTATCTGTGGAGCTCCTACTTGACTTTCTGCATTCATTGTAGAAGTTCTCTCTTTTATGAAGCTTTCTGTTACTCTCCTTGCCAGAGTTCATGGGTCTTGTTGCCATGTGCCTCCAGCGCCCTCATAGCACTCCCCACATATTTTATAATTCTCTCTATGCATGCCTGTCTCCTCCACTAGACTATAGGTTCCTCGAGGGCAGGAGCTTTGGTTATCTTTATATTCCCAGGATCCTATACAGGGCTTGGCACTATTATCAATCCTAGCTAGCATTATTTAGGCACTTACTATATGCTAGACTGTTACATGTGCTTCATACATATTAATTTATTTAATCATGAAATATAATTACTGTAATGACCCCCATTGGTAAAACGAGGCACCAAGAGGTTAAATGACCAATTTAAGGCCATACTATTAGTTAAGATAGAATTTAAACCCCGGTAGTTTGCCTCCAGAACATTTGCTATTAAATAAATTGCTCTATTGCTTCTGCTACATAGCAGGCATCCTTAAAATTGAATGAGAAAATGAATGCATGTAATGATAGCTGGTAGATCCAGAGAGAAGGAACAGCTTTACGTTTCTATTGGCTGTTGAGCTGGGACCTCAAGTTTGTTCTGAGGTTTGCCTGACCATTGGATCTTGACTTGAAAGTAAGTAAATTGCAAAGTCAGTCATGTTCCTTGGACTTTTTGATAGTGGATTTCAGCGTACCTGGATATCTATGGCCAGAGCTAATATCTAGCTGGTACATATGAATATAGCCATACCACTAGTTTGTGGCTGAGACCTATAATAATTGGTTAGTGTTTATGACGTATGAGTCTTTGAAATGTTTCACTCTCTTTCCTTTCTTACCATGGATAGGAAGTTTGGATTTGGGATAGTAGACACAGAGGAAGGGTCTGCTTCCTGTCATAAAAGTCACTGTTTATGTTGCTTCTTTCAGGCTCATTTCCTGGATTATCACTTTGGCTACGTGCCCTCTGATGTTTTCCCCTTGATCAAAAAGCTTAACATGCTGATGGCTTTGTATCCTTGCAGTGATAAGTTCAAGGCTGTGCTTTTCAAGTATTCTCACCAGTAAGTACCAAGATCCAGATGAGGTTGGGTTTGTGCTCAGTCATGGGGAGGCCCAGACTAGCCTTGCCTAAGGAAAAAAGAAAGATTGAGGTACTTTTTACCTTACTTTCTGCTCCAGGGTTAGAGTAAGGTAGGGAACCAACAGTCCTATATCCCACTTATTCCATGAAGCCTGCTTGCTTTGGCCTATTTTATACTGAGCAGATGTCTCTTCTTTTTTTGCAGGAAATTCCATGAAGTCACCAAAATCCCTGCCTTGGACAAGTTTAAGCTGGAGGAAATTATGAACAGCAAATTCTGAAATGAGGGCCTAGAACTCTGGCAGCATATAGCTAGGCTATATTTATTCTGTCGTTGAATTTTTTTTATCTCTTTTCTTCATTTTTACTCTTTGTTTGTCTTTTCCAAAACTGTTATAAATGTTTGTTGTTTTATGAAATAGAAAAAAGTATTGTAGTATTTATTTAGAAGTATAATAAAAAATTAATATTTGTTGCTAAAATGGCTCACCTCTCCTTTTTATGTAAAAAAAATTTTGAATAAATTTGGGCAACATTGGTTAATAGGTTTCAGGTATACAATTCTACAATACATCATTTGTATATTTAAGTCTGTGTTTATCACACCAAGTCAAGTCTCCTTTCATCACCAATTATACTCCTTTACCCTTTTTTACCTCCCTCCATCCTCCCATTTGGCAGTCACCATACTGTTGTCTGTGTCCATGAGTCTTTCTTTATTTTCTTTGCTTAATCACTTCACCTTTCTTACCCAGTCCCCAATCCCCTTCCCTCTGACAGCTGTCAATCTGTTCTCTATATATTATTGCATAACCCAAATATTTTTCCCTCCTACCTTGTCAAGGTTGTGCCTCAGAGTGTAACTTATCCAATTTCTTTCTCTGTTGGAGTCTTTCACTTCAGGGGTGTAGGAACTGAGTTGATTTAGGTGTCAATTGATGGATGAGTCTGTAGAAGGAGGATCATTGGAGTGAGGTTGGGGTTGGATGGTAGTACCCAGTCTAAGGAGGGAGAACTTTACTTGGCAGAGAGGCCTCAGTGTTCAGATCTGGACCAATGACCTTTGGTCCATATCTTACATTGCTTGTTTTCTTTCCTTCTTCCTAGATGATGAAAAGGCACGGATCTGGATTTTCACCCCAAGACAGCCCTAGTTTCATAGTTAGGTAGTTTTGTAGAGTCTAAATAAAATAAAAAAAACTGCTTGGAGTGACATGCTGAAATCTTATGGCCTTTATATTCTGTCAAGAGGAGAAATTTCTGTCCTGGCCAGGTGGCTCGATTGGTTGGAGTGTTTTCTCATATAACAAAAGGTTGTGGGTTGAAACCTGATTGGGGTACATACCTTGGTTATGGATTAGATCCCTGGTCAGGGTGCACATGGGAGGCAACGAATTGATGTTTCTCTCTAAAAATCAATAGAAACATATCCTCGGGTAAGGATCTATCTATCTATCTATCTATCTATCTATCTATCTATCTCATCTATATCTAGTCTTTGGGGTGATGTGTACTGGTACAGCTATCTCATTTGTTCACAGAGGATTTGAACATCCTGTTCCAGTTGATATAGAGAAACACTGCCTCTAGGACCTCTGGGTCTGCCCCACAATCTAGCCACTGAAACAAGTAATGTCTGTCACAGCAGAAGACCTCTAGGACTGCTAACTGTTCTGATTGGTCAAATCAGAACAGTTCTAGTCTAAGGACATGAAGATTTATTCCCATGTTTTTGTCTAGTAGTGTTATATGTTTAGCTCTTACATTTAGGCCTTAAATCTATTTTGAATTAATTTTTATATATTGTGTAACATAGGGGTCCAACTTCATTTTCTTGCATGTAGCTAGATATCCAGTTGCCCCACCATCATTTGTTGAAAAATTTTAAGTGCCCTAATTGAAATTAATTGTAAATTTGAGAACTCATTTCTGGACTCTCAATTGTATCCCATTTACCTATATATCCATCCTATGCCAATAACACACCACTTTGATTACTGTGGCTTTGTAGTCAATTTTGAAATCAGGAAATGTGCATTCTCCAGCTTCCTCCTTTTCAAGACTGTTTTGGTTATTCTAGGTTCCCCACATTTCTATGTGATTTTTTTTTTTTTAGCATCAGCTAGTCAATTTCTGAAAAGCTAGGATTTTGAAAGCGATTGCATTGAATTTATAGATAAATTTGGACATCATTGCCATCTTAACCATATTAAATATTCTAATCATGTGTTTTGTACCAGTCTCAAACTATCAATAACTAATGTTGTGGCTGGACTGGCTTTTGTGTTTCTTATTATGATCGAGAAACACTCTCAGCAATAATCAGTAGGAAACTTTGAAAGAGACAAGGTTTATTACTCAGAGGTCCTGGAAGTTACACAGCACAACAGAACATCTGGTTCCAAACTAACTGCGTAGACACACACACACACACACACATACACACACATACCAGACAGATCTAAATAACACTGCAAAGGCTTTAAAAACTGAACTGACATTGAGCCTTCAGCCCACAGAAAGATAGTGAGAACCTGTGGCCTGAAAATCAGATTGACCGCTAAAGTAAAAATATAAATGTTTTCTATACAATTTACGTAATGTCATATTCAAAACGTCTAGGCTATCAACCTTATTTACAGTTGAAAGAAGAAAGATCACTTATTAATTGATGCGGTAAAATCATTTGACAAAATTCAGCATTGATCCATGACAAAAATGATCAACAAACTGAAAATAGAGACTTTCTCAACCTGATAAAAGCTGCCACCAAAAATTTTCATGTAACATCATATTTAATGGTGAAAGACTGAATATTTTCCCATAAGATTAGGAACAAAGCAAGGATGTCTACTCTCATCAGCCCTATGAACATTATACTAGAAGTTATCCAGTGCAATGAGATAAGAAAAATAGAATACAGATTGCAAAGGAGGAAATTTGACTTTTTTTTTTTTGCAGATGGCATGATTATATGTGTAGAAAATCTCAAAGAATCTACAAAACAAAACAAAACAAAACAAAAACCTTCTAGAACTAATGTTTGTTTAGCAAGGTCACAGAACACAAGGTCAACACACACACACAAAATCAAGCACATTTCTATATCCTGGAAATGCACAAGGAAATTCAGACAGTCACATAGTATTCCATTGTGTAGATGTACCACAGCTTTTTGTATCCACTCATCTACTGATGGGCACTTGGGCTGTTTTGAGATCTTAACTATTATAAATAACACTGCTATGAAATATGGATGCATATATTCTTTCTGATTGGGGTTTCAGGATTCTTAGGATATATTCCCGGAAGTGGAATCATTGGGTCAAACGGCAGTTCCATTTTTTTTTTTTTGAGAAAACTCCATACTGTTTTCCATAGTAGCTGCACCAGTCTGTATTCCCACCAGCAGTGTAATAGGGTTAACTTTTCTCCATATCCTTGCCAGCACTTGTTGTTTGTTGAATTATTGATGGTAGCCATTGTGGTAGGTGATATGTCATTGTTTTAATTTGCATTTATTTCTCTGATGATTAGTGACATTGAGCATTATTTCATATGTCTCTCGGCCATTTGAATGTCCTTTGCCCATTTTTAAAATTGGATTGTTGGTCTTCCTTTTGTTGAGTTGTATGAGTACTTTATATATTTTATAAGTTAACCCCTTATCAGATGTATCATTGGCAAATATGTTCTTCTATACATTTTCATTTTGATGCTGTTTTCTTTTGATGTGTGGAAGCTTATTATTTTGATGTAGTCCCATTCATTTTTTCCTTTGTTTCTTTCTATTGCCCTAGGTCCATGGCCAGCAAACTGCGGCTTGTGAGCCACATGCGGCTCTTTGGCCCCTTGAATGTGGCTCTTCCACAAAATACCATAGCCTGAGCAAGTCTATTTTGAAGAAGTGGCATTAGAAGAAGTTTAAAAAAATTGGCTCTCAAAAGAAATTTTAATCATTGTATTGTTGATATTTGGCTCTGTTGACTAATGAGTTTGCTGACCACTGCCCTAGGTGATGTGTCGGTGAAAATTCTGTTAGGTGAGATATCTGATATTCTGCTGCCTACATTTTCTTCTATGAATCTTATAGAAGCAGTCTTTTTAATATATGGTGTTGAAACAATCTGTATGCCAAAAAATGAACCTTCAACTAAACCTCACTTATGCCCTAGATGGTTTGGCTCAGTGGATAGAGCTTTGGCTTGCAGACCAAAGGGGATTTGATTCTGGTCAAGGGCATGTACCTTGGTTGCAGGCTCCTCTCTGGCCTGGGCCATGGTCAAGACACATGCAGGAAGCAACCAATTGATGTGTTTCTCTCACATTGACATTTCTCTCTGTCTTTCCCTTTCTCTTCCAATTTATAAGATCAATGGAAAAATAGCCTCAGATGAGGATATAAATAAAATAAACCTCATTTGTTTTACAAAAACTACATTAAACTGAGTCAGATTTAAAATCTATAATAATAAAAGCATAATAAACTAATTAGACTGGACAACCAAACGACCTTCCAGACATCATTCTAGACGTCCTTCTGGATGAAGCTGCAGTGGCAAGGACTGAGGCAGAGGTGGTTAGGGGTGGTCATGCAGGCAGGCAATTGGTTAGGTGTGATCAGACAGGCAGGCAGAGTGGTTAGAGGTGATCAGGCAGGCAGGTGAGCAATCAGGGGTAATCAGACGGGCATGCAGAGTGGTTAGAGATGATTAGGCAGGGAGGCAAGCAGGGATGATCAGGCAGACATGTGAGTGGTTAAGGGAAATGAGGCAGCCAGGCAGAGTGGTTAGGGGTGATCAGGCAGGCATGCAGGCAAGTGATTAGGAGCCAGTGGTCCCATATTTCGACAGGGTACAGGCCAGGCAGAGGGACTGCCCCCTCATGCATGAATTTTGTGCACTGGGCCTCTAGTTAAAGTATAAAACCTGTAGAGGTCAACATAAGAGAAAATCTTTGTGACCAGGGTTTCTGAGCAGCAGCACTGTTGACATTTTCAGTCAGACAATTCTTTGTTGTGGGAAATATCTTGTCATTGTAGGATATTTAGTAGCATCAATCACCTTTACCAATTAGATACCTAGAGCTCTCCCCAAGTTGTGACAAACAAAAATGTATCCAGATATTGCTCAGTGTTCTCAGAGGGCAAAATCACCCATGGTTGAAAACAATTGAGTTAGAGTTCTTAGATAAAGCACAAAAAGCACACTCCATAAAATAAAATAAGATGACTTGTTCTTTACAAAAGTGTAAAAAATTTCCTCTGAAAGATATTAAGAACATTAAAAGATAAACTACAGACTTTCAGAAGGTATTTGTAAACTATGTATCTGTCAAAGAACTTGAATCTAGGATATATAAAAAGGATTCTGAAAATTCAACGATGAGTAAATGAAAAACACAATTACAAAAAAATGGAAAAGAATTTGAACAGATACTTCACCAAAGAGGATTTAAGTATGACACATAAGCACATAAATAGATGTTGAACATCATTTGTTGTTAGGGAATTTCCAAGATGAGATGCTATTAAACACCTATTAGAATGGTTAAAATAAAAAATTAATGGACCTAGTTGGTTTGGCTCAGTGGATAGAGCATCAGTCTATGAACTGAAGGGTCCTGGATTCATTTCCGGTCGCACATGCCTGGGTTGCTGGCTTGATCCCAAGTAGGGGGGAGTGCAGGAGGCAGTCTAGCAATGATTTTTTTCACTGATGTTTCTCTTTCTCCCTCTCCTTTCCTCTCTGAAATCAATAAAAAATATATTTTAAAAATTTAATGGATTTTAAGAGCTGATGATGTAGAGCATGTGGAACTCTCATATATTGCTAGTTTGAATACGAAATGGTACAGCCACTCTGGAAAAACAGTTTGAAAGTTTCTTACCAAGTTAAACTTGTGTTTATCACCTAACCCAGAAATCCCACTCTTGAGTAATTATCCTACAGAAATGAATGCAATAATCTATATATGAATGTTTATAGCAGTTCTATTCATAAAGTTTCTTCAATGGATGAATGAATAAATCAACTGGTGAATCCATAGGATATAATACTCTTCCGCGATACAAAGGAACATATTATTGATTCACAGGATAACTTGAAAGAATCTGAAAGAGACAGCCGTGTACTCAGTTGCCAGCCCTTTCTGCTCTCACGTGCACCTCCATACCTCTGCACTTCACTCCCGCAGATCCTCTGAGTCTCAGTGTACTTTTCTCTTCCCTTCTAGTTGTAGAATTTCCACTCAGTCAGTCTTCCTGAGGTTCTGGATGATGTCCGTTTTATCTTTTAGTTGTAGTTTTGAAGTAGTTGTGCCAGGCAGCAAGTTCAGGTGTTTACCTATGCCGCCATCTTGTTTTCCCTCCCAACTTGAAAGAATCTGAAAGGCTGAGTTAAAGGAGCTAGTCTCAAAAGGTTACATATTCTATGACATTCTTTTTTTAATTGTTGACAGTATTACAGATGACTCTCATTTTCTCCCTTTTTGACCCCTTCCATTTAACCCCCATCCTACCCTAACCCTTCCCATACTATCGTCTGTGTCCATAGGTTATGTTTATATGCATATAAGTTCTTTGGTTACTCTCATCTCCCCCTTCCCCTTCCCTTTGAGATTTGTCAATCTGTTCCATGCTTCCACGTCTCTGGATCTATTTTGTATGTTAGTTAATTTTGTTCATGAGATTCTACACTTAAGTGAGATCATATGATATGTATCTTTCTCTGACTAGCATAGCATAGTCATCTCCAGTTCTCTCCATGCAGTTTCAAAGGGCAAGAGACCCTTAATTTTTACCACTGCATAGCATTCCATTGTGTAAATGTACCACTGCTTTTTTTTATCCACTCATCTACTGATGGGCACTTGGGGCTATTTTCATATCTTTATTATAAATAATGCTGCTATGAACATAGGGGTGCATATATTCTTTCTGATTGGTGTTTTGAGTTTCTTAGGATATACTAGTATTCTTAGAAGTGGGATCATTGGATGAAATGGCAGTTCCATTTTTAATTTCTTAAGGAACCTGCATACTGTTTTCCACAGTGGCTGCACCAGTGTGCATTCCCACCAACAGGGCACTAGGGTTGTTTGTTGATTTATTGATGACTAGAGGCCTGGTGCATGAAAATTCATGCACTGCAGGGGAGTCCCTCAGCCCAGCCTGCCCCCTCTCACAGTCCAGGAGCCCTCAGGGGTGGGAGATGACCTGGTGACTAGGGGAAGGATTTATTCGATGGGATTTTTTTTCTTGATTTCAGAGAAGGAGAGGGAGAAAGAGTTGGGAACATCAATAGTGAGAGATAGAAACATCATTGATCAGCTGCCTCTTGCATTCTTCCTACTGGGGATGGAAACTGCACCCCAGACATATGCCCTGACTGGGCATCAAACCGTGTCCTCCTGGTGCACAGGATGATAACCACTGAGCACACCACCTTTTAAGGAATCACCAGGCTATTTGCACAGCGGCTGCCCCACTTTAACTTCCCACCAGCGGTACAGACGCCGGTTTCTCTGCATCCCACTAGCACTGTTGTTTCAGAGGAGGGGCTTCATCACAGCCAGGGAGTGGGTGCGAGTGGCATCTCATCTCTCATTTGACTGCATTTCCCTGCTGGTGAGTATTGAGCATCTGTTCAGCTGCTCATTGGCCATTTGCATCTTTTCTTTAGAGAAATGTCCATCAGAGGTTCTTACCCCAGTTCTGTTCAGGTTGGCGCTGGGTTTGAGTGAGGGGAGCGCTCCCAGGTCCCAGGTATGGGTCCCTTCACAGACGGGAGATCTCCAGGCACTTTCAGGGCATTTTCACGCCTTGAACAGTGTCCTTTGGTGCACAGATGGTTTTTGTTTTGATGGGCTAAGTGTTTCCTCTCCTCACTGTGGCTGTGCCAGTGGGGTCACACCGACACCTCCCTTAAAGGTCTCTTTCTTCTTCCTGTGTGACACCCACAGGTACCTACAGAGCCAGGCCCTGCTTCCCAGTGTAGACGCCACCAACCCACTGCAGCCCCAGCCAGCTTCCTGCAACCTCAGGTGGGAGACATGGGCTCGGCACCCTGCCTGCCAGCCTCCAGGGGTTCTAGTCCTCAGGACCCAGTGAACCCCTGGCCCATTTGTATTTGAATCTTTATAGTTTCTAAAGTTCATAAGTCTCAAAGGTTACAAATGCACGTGGTATGAGAGTTACATGTACACAGATATACTCTTAACAGTGTCAGCTATGTGCCTGGCATGGCTATGTGCTACAGAAGCCCATTTTTAGAAGTAATTTTTATTATGGGGTCTCTGTTTATAAAGTGAAAATCAGCCCCTGGTGGCTGCTGAATTTGCTAGTGTGTTTACACACAAAGTCTACAAATATAGGGTGGTCATGTTTAGAGGCTCACTGAGGTTCCCTTGGTCAATATGGGCTCACACATGGCGGGCTTTCCCTTTCCGAGAAAATGTGCCAGGGCTGCTCAGGGCCCTCAGGCAGCACCTCTGCCCGCCAGTGGGCCCTCAGGCCACTGGAGAGTGCAGTGCAGCCCTTGGAGGGCAGCGTGCTGGATGCGGAGAGAGCATCCTCTCAGGTCTAGAGCTGAACTTTGAAGCTCCTGAACCACCTGTGGTCCACTTTTCAAATCTCCAGGACCAGCACAGTGGGGGCCACTCATGACCCAGCTTTGCACATCTGGTCTTTTTAGGCCACAGACCTGACTTGGCACACACAGGAATCCCTGAGAGCGGGGCCCCCGGGGGAGAGTTAGAGGCCTCCCAGGGGTCGCACAAAGACGCAGGGCAGGGTCCCACAGCTCAGACTCTTGGGGCTTCAGTCTCTGGTGTCCACATCCAACTTTGATGTTCAGGGTACTGGTGGAGAGTGGAGGTGAAGGACAATGTCTGGGCAGGAGGAAGGCCGGGTGCAGCAGCTTGGAAATGGGTGGGCAGGCCACATGGAGGGGATACTCTGAGGGCCCAATGGAAGGTGAGGCTGCATGTTCTGTTCTGGATTGGGGCTTAGCCCTAGAACGGGGGATATAGGAGGAGGGAGGAATCAGCCACGGGGGAAGATATGCAGGCTGCGTGCCTGTGGGCTGCACCCTCCAGTGTCTGCATTGGGTCAGTTTCAGCATCCAAAAGGTCTAGTCCCCAGCCTGGCAGCCCTGTGTTGTGTCCTCTGGGCTGATGGCATGCTCCCAGCTCCCACAGTGCAGCTCGGGGCATGTACCCATCCCAGCCCTCTGGGCCAGAGTGGACCAGGGCACTTGGCCACAAAGCCAGGCATCCCACCCCACCCCCAGCCCCCCACCGCCCACCACTGCTTGGTGCCTACTCAGAGTACTGCCCTGCTGGCTGCTTGGTGGCCAGCACTCATGTAAGTGGCAGCCCTGTCAGGGCCATTCAGCACCTGCTTATGCAAATTAACCCACCATCTTTGCAGGGTAATTTGCACACCCACTCCTGATTGGCTGGTGGGCATCATGGAGGTATGGTCATTTTACATGTTTGTCTATTATTAGGTAAGATAGGCACTTTGACAAGAATGAGGTGATATCTCACTTGTGGTTTTAATTTGCATTTCTCTGATGATTAATAATGTTGAGCATATTTTCATATGTTTCTTGGCCATCTGTAGGCTCTCTTTGGAGAAGTGTATATTCAGGTCCTTTGCCCATTGTTTGATTGGATTGTTGGTCTTCATGGTGTTGAGTTGCATGCATTCTTTGTACATTTAGGAAATTAAACCCTTATTAGATGGATTATGGGCAAATATGTTTTCCCATACAGTAAGTTCCCTTTTAAATCTATGTCATTCTTGAAAGAAAAAAAAAACTATTGTGATGGAAAATAGGTCAGTGTTGGAGGCAGAGTTAAGATATGGCTATAAAGGAACAATGTGAAGGAGATTTATGGGGCAGTGAAAACTATTCTGTATGCTGGATAGTGATGGTTACTAGAACATCTACATGTGTTAAAATTAATTGACTTTTACACCAAAAAAGGCAATTTTATTGTACTTTTTTCTGTTACCCCACAACTATCCCAGTTTTCTCCCCATCCAGCCCCTGGCCCTACTGATGATTTAAAAAAGCAGACATAAATTCAATTCAAATGGTACTTCCCTAGCCTACAGGATGTATTAATTTCTTTTTTTTCTCTCTTTTTTTATTATTAATTTTTTATACATATCTCTCCATTGCCCCCCCTCCCTCCCAGGCATACCCCAACCCCCAGTGTCTATGTTCATTGGTTATGATTATATGCATAGATACAGTCCTTTGATTGATCTCTTATCTACCTCACCTAACTTTAATCTTCCTGCTGTAATTTCACAGTCTGTTTGAAGCTTTACTGTCTCTGTGGTGATAGCTCCTCAGAAACAGGGCTCTTTCCACCAGAAAGCCCAAGAATATAGTTTTTATAGGGGTAGACTGAAATATGATCCTTAAGATCACATCTGTTTTGTCTCTAAGTAAGAGATAGTTTTAGTATTGGTAAGTCAAGGATTTAGAAGATCCAACTCCTTACCCAGGTGAAGCATTTTGTGGAATCCTGGTCTAATACAGTGGTACCTTGAGATACGAGTTTAATTCGTTCCGTAACCTTGAGGCGTGGGAAACTATGAGACGCTCGAGTCGTGGTAAACTGGTGGGTTGTGTGCGCCGGCCGATCCGCGGGATTACTCCTATCTCAAATGTTGCTCATATTTCAAAGCAAAAATCGCTCGCTCGACGGCTCGTATCTCAAAAATCTCGTATGTTAGGGCACTTGTATCTCGAGGTACCACTGTATAGCCTAGTTTGCCTACCTATTAAATGTGACTAGGGTCTCTGTTAGTGGGGCATAAATTGAACCATCTTTAATCCCAGGCCTCACCAATTTTGCATCTAAACAGACTACTCTTTCCTACCTCAAACCCTTCTGGATGGGTGAGGAGTATGTAATGTATGTGTGAGGTGGGCAGATAGTAATGTCAAAAGTTCTTTAGTGTGCAGTTTTCATTTATGCATTTCTTTAGCAGTCAGGACTGTACTTCTCTATCTCACTTTCCTTATACAGTTCATTTCATTGAAATCTGGGTCTCATAGAAAATTGGCTTTTAGAACAATTACAGTGGCATGTATTTCTCCACAGAATTGTCCTGAGTTGCAGCTATCTTTCAGAACATTTTATGGCATCCCTTTCAATGTTATGATCACCCTGATGGAGATTCTTGGTTTGTGTTGCTGCTGTCCTTCCTGACCTGCCATCCTACATGCATGTGGTTTGTTTAGAGGTTGGATACCACCCAAGCTCATCCACCATTACCACTGCCATTCATCTCCCCGCACCCTGAAGTAAATGAGGAGCCATTGGTATGATTATATGTATCCATTTATTAAAATATTTTAAGAAGCAAAACTATTAACTTTGAAAACTCGTGTTCCATTATTTGGGGGAGGAGGAACGGGCTCACTTTATGGACCGTTTCTTTATGCTTTTTTTCTGTTATCCCACAACTACCCCAGTTTCCTCCCCATCCAGCCCCTGGCCCTGCTGATTTGCAGAGGCCTTTGATAAAAAGAAAAATAATGGAACAGAAAACAGCATGGATTACAGATTAGCAGACAAAGATACAAATACAATTCCACAAGCCATATTGCCAATTGAGTTCCTTTACAGGATGGAATGATGGTAATGGGTTTGTTTGCTTTGGTATTTATTTCTGTCTTTTATGAAACCAAAATTATTCTACTTGTGTCCTGAGGGAAGATTATATTGACCCCAACTGTGTCTTCTAATCAATCTTTAACATAATTTATTAGATTGAAAATCTCTTTCTTATTCTTCCCCTGCCCTTTTGGACACAATACAGGCCCTTTATGGAGAGAGGGCTGACCTGTAGTATTGAAAAAGCAATTGGTGGCAGTCCAAGTCTCTTGATGTTCTCCTTCAACACTGTTCTATCTAGGAATTTCCTGCTCAATCCCTCAGAAAGTGCTACCAAAGATGCAAACAAACTCCAGCACAGTGGCTCTTAATGGCATTTCTTAACATAATTAAGATGGGTACTTGGTGTCTGGTCCCACCACCCGAGCAATTGTATTACTGAAAGTAGTTAATACTGAAGTCCTGAAAGGAACTTACACATCCAGAGGTTACCATTCCTTTCTTTGTTTGCAAGCTAGTGCATGCAAGAACAGGTGTTTAGCAAGCTGTCTTCCTTTTGAGGAAGCAACTGGTAACTAAGCAATTTAGGAGATAACTAAGCGATTTAGCAAACCACACCTGCTCCTGGACCTAATCACCTATCAGTTATTCTCCATGAGTTGACTCCAGCCTCAAATCCAAGTGGTTTTGTTCAATATCATTCTGGCTCAGGGTGGGTAAAAGGGAATCCAACAAAGCAACAATAGCACTACAGTATACAAAGACATATTGTTAAGTCAGCAAAGTAAGCACAAGAGATGGAGTCTTATTATAGTTTACTATTATCAGCGACAAAAATAATTATAAGACAGAGCCATGCTTAGGCACTGCCAAGATAAGGCTACCCTCTTCTAGGACTTCTTCTTCTTCCTTACATTTGCTCATTTGGACAGTTTCCATTTTGGAAAAGGTCTTTCTGAGAAAAATGCAACTTTGGTTCCCAACTCTGCGAGTAAGTGTACAGGTGTTAATATGTGCAGCCATAGATAAGTCAAGTCAGGCTGCGATAGTGCCCTTCCTGATTTGATTTAACACGTGTCTATGGCCATACCACCCTGAACACGCTCAATCTTGTCTGATTTGATCTAATACCTCCTCCTGGGAAGAAAGAATGATGCAGAGAAAGCCAAAGATACAGCAACAGCACACACCCCTACTGAAATACGTACAGTAAGTTAACATATGCTGATGCTTAAATAAGTTTTCCATGTTTAAATAAGTTTCCATTAACGTTCTAAAGTTGGATAGCTAGAACTTCTTAATTTGTTTGGCACAGTCATCAGACATTTGGGGACTGATCCGCTTGTTAGTATTTTTCTCCTCACCCCTGCAGAGGTAAAAACACAGGCGGCTGGTTTAAGTGGACTAGGCTGGTGGAATTCCAGAGCTGAGAACCAGTGGTTGGAGTCTGGATTGTGCACCTCGATGAACCAGCCTGGATGGAGTCAGGTGATTGAGCACGCTAAGTTTGTTTGAGAAGTAGGGAGAGGCCAGTTTTCCGGCTTTCTTTTGATCAGTGGGAAGGGACACTTACCTAAAGGTGTGAGTTGAGGGTGGGGTGGGGAATACAAGGCCAAACAGAGAGAACCGCTCTGGACACGGGAGTTTGATTAGGTTTGCCTGATTGGGAGTGGGCATTGAAAAAAAATGCTAATTGGGATTGGGAGCAATTTTGGCATACTTTGTTTACGTGAGAAATTTGGAAGAACCATTGGAGAAGCAGAGACTAGTAGCTTCCATTTCCCCAGAACCAGGTTCTTTTTGGTTACTCTGAATGCCCCTCTGTACTCAAGAGAAAGAGCAAGATGGGGAATTCAGAGGTGATTTGAGGACTCACCCAACGGCTTGTCCAGCAGATGCAGGCCCAGATGGAGCTTGTGAGGAAGGACCTAGGCTTCTACTGGATTGTCAGGCAGTCCCTAACTCATGCCTCTAAGTCACAGAGCTTAGGCCTGGTTGCTCGAAAAAGGTCATTTTTTGGGGGAAGGGGAGAGAACAGGTTGGGGCAGTTGCTGATGTAGAGTCCAGGACAAACGGAGAAAAAAAGGCAGCATGCCAGCTTTAGCCCCCTTCTCTAGGGCATTGGTGTTTTGTTCTCCTGTTCCTGGCCTGGCTCAGAATTTTAAAGAAGTGTCAGAATTAGCTGGGCTATAAGTAGGTCCCAGACACTTCAAAGACGCTGAAAATGCACCAAAAGATTGGAAGTTCCACCAAGAAGTCGGGCAGTTGGTAGAGGTATGTGTGTGTAGGTGTGCGTGTGCATTTGTGTAGGGGAATGGGGGTGGGTGATGGGATCAGGGTGGGGAGGGATTCCTGGGTTAGCACAATAAATTATAGGGTCACTTAGAGGTCGAGTTGTATTCTCAGCTCTTAAAAATATATATATAATATATAATATATATACATCTATATGTCTCTATACATAATCTATACTGCAGCACAGCGGCAAAACATTGAGTTAAAAAATCCAGCAAGAATGAAGGCAAACACTCCATGGAAGCATGCAGGCTAGGATCAAGGCAGTAGGAAGAGAACCTATATGGTTGCCATAGGGATGAATTCCAGCCAATGGGCCACACAGCCACCAGAGCACCACTTGTACATGTTCAAAGACATACAGGCACACATGGAAAAAACAAACAAAAATTTTGCGGAGAGCAGTCACCACATTTACAAGGAAAGATTTCACATGATCAGTGTAATAGGCAAATGGACAAGCTCCCAGGACCTTGTTGTCATCTTAATAAACCAACTACAAGACACCTTCTGAAGTTGTAACATGGAGGACTCGGGGAGAAACACAACCAAGCCTGGCTACCCTGACCCCTCTCCTCATCTCCCTGAGCGTATTTCTTTCATTTATTCCCAGCATCAACAGTTTCTCTGCTAGTCAGAGAAAACTATTCCCAAACTCCCTGAAGAGGTGAACTACCTTGAATCCTTTGTAGATCCCAGGCCATTCATAAAGAACTTATCCCAATTAAATACTGTAGTTGCTCAATGTGCACAAAGAGAAGGAGAACTGAATAAGACAACTCGGAATAGGAATCTTTGGCCAATGAGATGATGTAAACCTCTAAGGAGACCTGATTGATTCCAGGAAAAGTGTATTAGTATAAAGAATTGGAGGATCTTTCTTGGTGGTGCTCACGTTTGTTCTGAAATAATTTAGTCTCGCCTGTATTGAGGTTTCAAGAACCTTTTAGTAGAATTCTAAACTTTGTGAGTTCTCCTTCCAGCTTCAAAGGCTACAGTTGAGATCTTGATGATGTTGGTGGGTCATCATTTTTTGCTTCATCTTCACGATTTCTGCGATGCCACAAATTTCCTTCAGAAAAAAACCACAAATATAGAAATAATGAGATTAGCACATTGCCAGATGTGCAAATGTATGGATCATAAAGAGAGCAAAGAAGAGAGACTGATTTGTTTCTATTGTACCCATCATCTCTGAACCATCAAACACATACACACACACACACACACACACACACCAAAAACAAACAAACAAAAAAACCAGCTGACACTATGTAAGGCAAACACAAGTGGGATGAGTTCTCAGAACGTGAAAATCCATGGAACTTCAGACTCTTAAATACCGTTATCTCCCAACAGGCAGATTCTTAGAAAATCAAACACCTTGGACCAAACTTTAGAAAGCACAGCTTGGTCCAGGAGATTCTCTCTTGGCATTTGTGCAAACCCTCATTTCCTAAAAACAAAACAAACTAATGCCCTCCATCCCTTTTCCCCTATGTTCACTATTGCTTTATGTCTCAAGCTTCTAGGTTGTCTAGGCCTAAAGTTTAGGAGAGAACATTGACATCAGAATTAGTATAACCGACAACTTTAAGAGGATTTTCTTTTGAGCCTCACTGACATATCAATAATGTATAAGTTCAATTTTGAAGATGGGATGGAACCAAAATTCAAATAATACAACATAGAAATGTTGTATTTACAGGGACTTACTGTAACAGATATTGAATTAAAGTATTTAGATATGTCATGAAACCTGTTCCTGGCCCTGTGGATGCCCAGCGCTGATACTCCTGACCCATTTCAAATAACTGTTTTCTGGAACAGGACTAAAATCTTATAGTCATAGCTGACTAGGAGAGAAATCAAAGTAGTATGGTTATGTTGCCATACTTATCAACCCAGAACAGGAATGGGGCAAACAGAAAAGTAACTGCCTTTTACCATTTTTCTCATGAGCTGTCTACATCACAGAGATCACACTGCAAGGTTCCTTCTCAGGTTCTTCCCCTGCCAGTGTCCATATCACTTTCTAACTCATTCCTTTCCCCATAGATCACTTAGTGTTGCCTAAGGTTGGCTCTCAGGCAGCCTCTTCCATCACTACCATAACCGTGAACATTTCTCATTGGAGCTTCCACTCTCTGGGAGGTACAAGGACTGCTGTGGAGGTCTTTGTGGCCCCCATCCCCGTGTGGGAGACTTACCAATAAAACCCTGGACTCCTTGGCCTGATTTAGACCTGTCTTCCTCTTCTAGCTTCTTCTTTCTCGATTTGGGAAACTTCACTTTCAGTCTGAGGTTTTTACTGTCAGTGTCTGAAGATTTTTCCTGGGAAACCACAGCAGGGTGAAGGTCAAAGTGTTAGTTGCCTAACATTCAGAAATAATTCCTGGAGGCCTGGCAAGATGATGAACAAGGATGGTGGCAGAAAGCATGCAAATCTGCTATCTATCCAGGTGTGGGAGACACCTCTAGTCTTATGCCCTAGGAAGGCAATTTTTCTTTATCAAGATCCTATGGTGCATAAATTTAAAAACTATACAAGACCATAAAGAGAATAATTTACCTAGTAATAGGTGGGCATTTTGGGGTCATTTGATGTATTAAATGGGACTATTTTTCAATTTCAGAAAAGTTCTCAGAGTTGTCAAAAAATGACAGTGTCCCTGCAATAATATTGTAGCCACTAGTGGCATGCTTGATTTGCTTTTAAGCCACTCACCTACTGGGAAAAGCACTGGAAAGCCTACTATTCTTCCAGATGGGGAGGAACAGGTGATAATTGGAAGAGTTAACTACCAGTAAGATCCAGGAACCAACCATTTAGAACAGAGGTTGGCTGTAAACTACTGATATGTGACCATACTTATCAACTACATTCCAGAGGGATGGTAAAAATGGTATGTAGCAGATGAAATTCAGTCCTGGCAGCACATACTCAGCAGGAAAGGGGAATTGTGGCCAGGAGAACAGTACAGAAAAAAGCAAACTTGCTTATTCTTTCTCAATCATCTCCTTCCACAAAATAGTTCTTTCTGGTTACTTTCCCATGGCCATATGATTTTTCAAGGTACATTCTGTCTTGTCCTGTATATTTATGATGAGGGGATGGGAAGGTGAGGTTCATCAAGCTAAAGCCAAAATCTACTATTAGATTCCCTCTGCTGTATCAGTCATTGTCTTGGCCCATACTGGAAGGTAGAGCACCAAGGAGTAATCCCTCTTCCCACTTATTTCCCAATCCTTAGGTCACATACCTCCGGAAAAAAGACTGAATTCATCCAGTTGATCTCAGATAGCTTTTCAAACTCCTCATTCATGGCATCCAGGGTGATTTGAAGTGTGGCCTCAACTTCAGCATCTCTCAGCTGGTGAAGACAGGAAAAAGAGTGAGTGTCCAAAGCCTACTATCCTGCATCATAAACTCTTGCCTTTCCCCAACTCGTATTCTCTGCTAGTGGCCATGAGACAACAGGGTGCCAACTTGCATCTTTTTCGGCTGTAGAGTAATGAAAAAGTGTAGTGAGCCCTTTTCTTTCTCAATAGGGAGACCCTGAAAAATGATGGGGCTTTCCTTGGGGCTGGAGATGTTCAGTTTGGCAAGCAGAAAGGCCCTTTGACCAGGATCAATTAATATTGAGTTATACCTCTACAGTTTAGGGTCCAAGACAAGGGTCTCTATAAATAACAGCTACCAACTTCTGAGCACATACTATATACCAGGAAATGTGCATTCATAATTTCATTTCAATAGTTTACAATGTACTACTGTTCTAATTTTCTAAGTGAGAAAACAGAGTCAAAGTAGTTTAGTGTTCAAAAATCACATGGCTAGCTTCCAAAACGACAGCAGAATAAGTAGAGGCTACACTGACACTTTCCCAGGACCAAATTGGAAATGCAACTAAAATACAGAAAAAAAAACACAAAAAACTACATCCTGAAAAATAAACCGAAGACTCGCTGGAGAGAACCCTGATAACCAAGGATGGAAAGTGGAGATTGCATAGAGTGGTAGGAAGTGCAGAGGTGCAAAAGGGCTGGCCAGGCTTCCACAAACAACAGCTGAAATTCCAGAGGGATATCGCAGCTGTGTGTGTGTGTGTGTGGGGGGGGTTCCTCCTGATAATTCTGGGGCTTAAACCCTAATCTTGGCTCCCCAACCCAGAGCACCAGAACAGAAAAAGGTGCCCCATGGCATCTTGCTATGAAAAGCGGTAGGGTTCCTGCCTGCCGGGGAGAGATGGCTAGAAATGTAGGCACCCTCTTAAAAGGGTTAGAGGGGGTAGGGGTGGGCTAGAAGAGGTCAATGAGGGAAGAAAAGGAACGTATATAATACTTTCAACAATAAAGATTTAAAAAGAAAAGAAAAAGAAGAGTATGGCTCGACTTACCCAGATCAATTTAACACTATAGTCTATCCTCTATACCACATAATCTCAGAAAGGATATGTGGGGTGACTGGATGCTAGGAGGAATCTTTATTACATTAGTTACTATAATTTAAAGGCTGCTTTATGAAGTAAGGGGAGACCTAGAGAGAGATTGGCTCTATTTCGCCTCTTGGCAAAGAGGGCCTGCCTCTTCAGGCTGTGCTTTAGCCCCTTTATATTCACTCTTAGTAAGAAATGAGTTCCAGAATGCTTGTCCCACAGGTCTGGGAAACCCAGCTTAAGTATTCCCTAGTAACTCCCAGCACCCATAGAATGACCTCTACTCAGTCCATGGGAGACTTAAAATGGACTCTTCTGGGACAATCTCCAAGTCAGACAAACCAAGTTCTAGACCAGCAATATAGGTGAGATTGTTCATATCCCAGTAAATAGTGAGCTGGGAGTGTAGATACATGCTGATATTTTCAACCTGGACATGATTTCCAGCTCACCTAACTTGGCCTCATCTTTCACCCCTGACATACAGTTAACTTTCAACCTGGCCCTTATGTGGCCTCTTGCAGTGGACACTTGATACACCAGCCATAATGGAACCTTGCCAACTGTTACAAATAAGTTATGACCGCTCAGAATGGGATCTGAGAGAGACAAATATCCCTTGATTTTATTTTACAGCTAATGATTTAGGACAATACAGAGTAGCCCAGATGCATAGGACATTTGTGTAAACATGACAGTGGGATGGGAGAGAATGGGTGTCAGATAGAAATTGCCATCACTTCAAGGTAAAGAGGAAAGGGGCAGGGAGTCCTTAGGGGCATACCTATCAACAACACTTTGGTAGTCAAACCCAAAGGTATAGAAAAGAAAGGAATTTCAGGCCTTGGAAAATGATTCCTAATCATAATAGTAAAGCAATAAAATGGCTTCCTAATGACTCCCTATTTGCATTTGGAGACTCAGACTCTGAAAAATAGTAGGAGGGTGGGCCTGAGTTTTGTACTCTATTTTCCTGTCCTTCTGGCTCCAGTGGAAAACTTGTCCAAGACTCTTCTCTGAGGTAGATGTGCAAACTGACTTAGAGGACTTAGGTACTTATTTCTTGGTTCCTGTACCAATGCAAATGAGGTTGCCAAATAAGGAAAGTGGGAGTTCCAGGGTGGTATTTACTTCATCATAAATCTACATCTAGCTGCCAACCGGGAACTCTAGTATCCTCCTTCAAGGGGAGAAATGACAACAGCCAGATGAAATAAGTCTTTTTTTTGTTGTTGTTAATTCTTGCCCGAGGAAATTTTCCCATTGATTTTTAGAGAGAGTGGAAGAGAGAGGGAAAGAAAGAGAGAAACACTGATGTGAGAGGAACACATTGATTGGTTGCCTTCTGCACGAACCTTGACCAGGGCCCAGACTGGGGAGGAGCCTGTAACCAAGGTAGGTGCCTTTGACCAGAATAGAATCTGGGACCCTTTTGTCCACAGGCCAACGCTTTGTTCAGTAGGGTTGGCCTGTGGACCAAAAGGTCCCAGCTAGGGCTAAATGAAATAAGTCTTATCTCCATGCTCCTTCTATGCAACAGCCTTTCTGGAGATACTTGGTCATTCTTAGCTTCTGCCTGACCCCTGGTCTCATTTGGATGTGGGTATGTGTGTGTGTGGGTCCTTATCAGGCCTTATGTTAAATATGCTGTGTGCTAAATTTGGGTTGTTGGCTAGCAGGAACCAATATTCATGCCATGAGCCTCAAGAAAGTTTAAGTGGCAATGAAAGTCCAAATTCCCATATTTCCTGCTACCTAAACTGGCAAGGCAATTAAATTCTGCTAATGAAGGTATTTCAGTTGCTATTGTCTAACGCTGAAAGACTCTAGCTTGGGGTTAAGATTCTGGGTCAACCTGACCTGATTGCCTTAGGCACTCCACTGCCTGTACAGTGTGCCAATTAGATGTGCAAATGGAAAAGTGGAAGTGGATGCACTTCTTGGAATATCAACTCAGAAGCCCCTCTTCAAATAAACCATAATTAGGTGATAAGCAAGAACAGCACCTGCCACATTGCCCTAAGAGCCAACCCAAAATGGGGTAATCATGATCAGTTGACTTATCAGAGCACACTCACCATGTGTGCCTATGGGTTTTGCCTTCTGTGAAGCATGCAACTATTTTTGTAGCTCAAAAATTTAGCCTCAGTCCATTTCCCCTAAGTCTAATAAAATTTACTATCTATCAAATTGATGTTAGACAATAATTGGCTTAATCCTTACAACAACCTGGAAAGGTAGAGATTACCATTTCTATTTTGTAGATAGGGAACTGAGATCCAGAGAGGTGAAATTATTTCACACAGCTAGTGTTATGAATTCAATTGTGTTCTCCCCTCCCGCCCCACCAAAACAAAGAGTTATGTTGAAATTCTAACTCCAATATCTCAGAATGTGACCTTGTGTAGAAATATGGTAATTGGTGATGTAATTCATTTTTTAAGATGAGGTCATATTGCAATAGGATAGGCCCCCAATCCAGTATGACTGCTATCCTTTGAAGACAGAGAGCCACAGGGAGAACACTGCATGAAGATGGAGGATTAGAGTAATGCATCTACAAGACAAGGAATAACCAAGATTGCTGGCAAGCCACTAGAAGGTAGGAAGAGGCAAGGAAGGATTCCAGTACAGGTTTTGGAGGGAATATGGCCCTGTTGACACCTTGATTTCAGGCTTCTAACCTACAGAACTGTAAGACAATAAATTGCTGTTGTTTTATGTCACCCAGAATTTAGTACTTTGTTTCAGCAACTTTAGGAAAATAATATAGTTAGTAAGGAGAAGATTTAAAATTTGAACCTAGAGTCTCCAACTTTTCCCACTATTCCATACTGTCTTCGTGGTGAGAGAGGTATGTGGACACCTGGGAGATACAGAGCAGCTTGAAAGAGCTCACCTTTTCCTATTGAAGCTGTTTTAGGTATGATGGGAACAACCTACTTTTGATTGGCCTACATCCAGGAGACATTTGCCAAAGGAAAGGGGGAGACTTTTCTTCAAAGATATGGTAGTATACTGTATTAGCATAACCTATGAAGTGATACAGTTAATGACAAGCCTGGGTGAGTATAACACAGCAGGGACTGCCAGCTAAGCACCTGGCTAAAATGCTCTTCCAGGTCTTCCAATTCCCTAGAACCAAGCATAGATCATGATCATCTTCAGATGGGATACTTTGCCCTCCCTTGTTCCAACCCCTTCCACTCACCAAGTTTTTTTCCAGGAAAGTTTTGGTGTCATAGTAGAGCCCTTTAAGACTAAATGTAACATCAATTGCATCATTTCTGCTTAGAGCCTGAGGGGAGAAAAATGAAAAAGGAAGTAAGGGAAAGGATAAAGACAGAGGAATTGTTGGTTAGTAAGTATGCAGCAGCTGACTTCTCTGTGGAAAGGGAGGAACAGGCTAGTGGGATGTGGCTGTAGGTAAAAAAATGTAATATTCAGAATATGATACAGCTAGCACAGCATAGGCACTGGAACCAAATTAAAACTGATGCCAGTTGTCAACTACTGTAGTTGTATTGGTATATCCTATGAAGTGAGACAGCACAATTTGGCATTTGACATCATTGATTGGGTGCTATTGGCATAAGGAAATTGGAAATATGAAAACCAAAGAGTAACCTTGAGGCTACTTGCTGCCACTGGAATAAAACTACCAGTACCTTTCCCATGGTAGGTGAAGTTTGGCCAAACCTTCTCTCTTCTTGAAACTCAAGGCCTTCTCTAACTAGGAACTGGCCCCAAATATATAGATAACCAACATTTTAGGAAGCCCTGACTCTATATGTGGCCTTTGGTATCATTTGCCTAGCACTAAAATTACTTTTTAAAAGTATCTCATAGGCCAGCCAGTGTGGCTCAGTCATTATGCATTGACCTATGGGCCAGGAGGTCACAGTTCGATTCCTAGTCAGGGCACATGCCTGGGTTGCAGGCTCAATCCTCAGTGCGGGGCAGGCAGGAAGCAGCCAATCAATGATTCTCTCTCATCATTGATATTTTTACCACTCTCTCCCTCTCCCTTCCTTTCTGAAATCAATAAAAAATATTTAAAAAAATAAAAGCATCCCATAAATCTCTGCCAGTGGATAAATTCATGGGGTGGCACATTTAACATCAAGCATTAAAGCATTATCATCTGGATATTTCCCTTAAGAGGGAAACCAAGGCAGCCTGGAGCTCAGGTTTCAATGACAGGTGTTGCCTTAACAGGTTACCTGGGATTAAGAAGGGCCAAGGCCAAGTTTCTCGCCATTTAATTGCCCTTTCCCCCCTAAGTTCAGTGTGGTAGGTGGCTATCAGAGTAGAGGGCTAGGTCTCAGATTATGAAATCTGCTATAGGATTCCCCTAGTAGCCACTCTGGACTTGTAACAGTCAAAGAATACCTGCTTTCCCTTCCACTCTATCCATCAATTTCCTGACATATCATTTGCCCAATTTTCTCCATGCAGCCTAGGAAGCATCCCCTTTCTTCCTTTTCATCCCTCTTCCCATTTGGTTTGCCCTTTGCCCCCGTACCTCAATGGGAGTACAGGAAGCTGCACCTGCCCCATTGCTGCTGTCTTGGCCATAAAATGTGTCCTCCAGGATTTTGGCACTGGCGTCCACAGAATCCATGAGGACAGATACATGCTGATGGACCTTGCTTAGGTTAGTAAGTCTGTAATAAAACAAGGAAAGATGGATAAGTCTGTAGTTCTGAAGGACTTTCTGTCCTGGGGTGCTGGTGTGGACTTGGCTAATAATAGAATGCCCTGGATACCAAAATTGGCACCTCCTATTATTTCTACTTTTCTTTAGGTAGCCATCTGTGCCAAAAAAAACAAAACTGCCTTTACTCTAGGTATTCATCTTTGTCTATCTTGTCTCAGTTGTACATGCTTTAGGACAGTGGGAGGCCATAGTATATGAAGGGAGACGACTCCAGAAACTCTAAGGCCCTGCTGATATTTAAGGGAAAGGATAAACATTCTTAGTCCTATTGGGTCTGGGAAAACAGGAGGGAATAAAAGTTCATCTCTGAGTCTAATGGGAGAGGTCCAAGTTGGCTTATTGCTGAGCACAAAGACCATTTCCTATTTGGATTGTCAGGGTCTCTGTCAAGCTTCAGAGCTCTGGGCAAGACTTCTTTCTGAGACCAAGCTCCCCAGGAGCCAATAGATACAAATTGGTTTCTTCCTATATCCCTTTTTAGGATTTTCAGCCTTGTGTCTAGGCTGGTTTCACTTACCTGCTGATGAGGTTTTCTGCGAGCTGAACTAAGTGCTGCATCTGGGCATACTCCTCATCAGAGACGTTATCTTGAGAGTCCTGGGAGTCCAACTGGGGTTGAGAGGCAGCTTGCATTTCAGTATGCTTGCATTCCCATATTTTCATTGAGTTCTCAAAGTCCTGGAATTGAAGACAGAGGCAGATCCTAATGATTTCTGGACCTAAGAGGGCATGTGACATCTGTATGTAAGTCTGAAATTTGTGGGTATCGTGGGTAAAGGAAAAAGAGGGTCTTCACCCGCCATACTCCCAACTACACATCTATACAAATATCCATCATTTTATTCTAATGTATCTTCTGTATTAGGCACTTTTAGTTTTTGCTGCTGTTGTTACTATTGTGAGTCTTGGGACAATGTTTCAATCAGATAGACATCTGCCTTCCAGATACTCTCATATAGTTGCACTGTTATCAGTAAGATAGTGGAGCACCTTTCACGTTTCCTTCTTTGCCAAATCTCAGCAATATGTTGTAATAGACTGTAGAACCAGAAATATCTGATTTAATTTTGAACCATCCTCCTATCATTTACTGGTTGTATGATTTCTAGCAAGTTATTTAACCTTGTTGGTCCTCATTTTCTTCACCTGTAAAATGGGAATAAGTGTGTCTATGTTATCGAATTGTTGGGAAGACCTACTTGAGATAATATATCCAAACTGTCCACTACAAAGTAGGCAGTTTATAAACTAGACTTCCCCTCTCCTCTCCTCTCCCTTGCTGTTCTATGGACTGTCTTCAGGTCAGAATGGAAGAAAGCATCCAAGAACTGAACATCTGATCAATAATGATTCTTTCTAGATTTAGATGGCTTAGCAGAAATGGGTGACACCTGTGAATGCAGCACTTTAAGGAACCTTAGAGGAGCCTAAAGACCATAGTCAATGAAGAATCTCTTGTGGAAAGAACAGATTTCTCTATAACTACCCAAAGTGTTAGCTCTATGTGCAGTAAGAGAGGACAGCTTTGTCTAAAACCATAGGAGGGAAGCTCCTTGTCTCTCTCTCTTAGACAGAGGTTTGAAATGTCAGTATATATCAGGATGTCTTGGGGAGGGGTTGTTTAAAAATGCAAGTTCCCAGAAATTACCCATCCTCATTCTAACTCATTAGGTCTGGTGTGTGGCCCAGGGTGTGCATTTCTAGCAAGTACCCAAGGTGACTGATATAAGTAGCAAACACGCATCCCTTTGAAGAATTCTGCTTGACTAGAAGTATTCAGTACTTAGCAAGAGTTGTACATGAGACAATGTAGGAGCCTGAGATAAGCCTCTTCTTTCTTACCCGATCTCTTGTCAGCATCTGGGCAGCGTTCTTGTATCTAATCTTGATAAGGCCTGGCCTCTGAACCCAGGCCTCCCCATCCACCTGCACTGGGATACCTTCTTCACCATCAATGGTTATCATCACCTCACGGCACTGCCAGGGAAGAGGAGGTAGAACAGGGTAGAAAAATGAGGCAACTACTGTAGACCAATCTGGTAATACCACAGTCATGGCCATAATGGGAGTACAGGAAGCAGGACTGGCAAGGATGTAAATCAGATTATTTCAGGGATGAAACACCTGCAATCTATGGGCTTTTTGCTCCTTCAGTCCCTACCACCTTTGTCTCCAACCTTAGCCAGTACCTTACTGTCCATCAGATAACCTCAACACTCCACCCTGACAGTTATTCCCAATTAATTTCTGGGACAACTCCATATCCTGGATTGTAGCCACAGAGCTCAGTCCCTTTCTGGTGCCAACCCAGCCCCTGCCTACCTGGGCAATGCGATGATGATGCAGATTGATGATACGGGACATTGCCATCTGTACAGAACCAAAGATTGCCAGTACCTCCAGCTTCCCATCATCTATTGCAGGTACCTCATATTCCTGAGGAGGAAGAATTGTGTCACATATCCATTTGAGAAACCATACACTGTCTATCACAGAGCAGGTATGCTTTGAAGGGTCCTAGTGTGAATTTTTCTAGCTCATGAAGAGTGGAGTAATTATATATTAAAAAGGGAAAGATGAGGTCAGGAGCCCACCTGAAAAAAGGACACTGTGATAATAACTCTTAGTTCCTTTTGAGATGACTGCTCTGAGCTGGTTCCCTCTCTTTCTAATCTAGCATCATAAATACCCAAGGCCAGTCCCATTGGCCTCATGGCCTTCTTGAATGAGCTTAGAGGAAAATGGTCGTGGCCAGTTTCTCAGGAGATTTTATTGATAGACCTCTTTGGAGAAAAGAGCATGGCTTAGGTAATCTTTTTTTTTTTAATATATTTTATTGATTTTTTACAGAGAGGAAGGGAGAGAGATAGAAAGTCAGAAACATCGATGAGAGAGAGACATTGATCAGTCGCCTCCTGCATGCCCCACAGTGGAGATGTGCCTGCAAGCAAGGTACATGCCCCCAACTGGTATCGAACCTGGGACCTTTCAGTCCGAAAGCTGACGCTCTGTCCACTGAGCCAAACCGGTCTTGGCGGCTTAGGTAATCTTATTAGGATCTGTCAGGTCTGAGGAATGAAAAATTCAAAGTCCCAGGTGACACCTAAGAATTGATCTGATTCTGAGGTCTTTGGTTGATTCTTTTTTTTTTTTTTTGTATTCTGAAATGCTAATTAAAATACTGCTTATACAGCTGCTACCAATAAAGGTTCCCAGCCCAACTCCTCTCCCCTCATTGTCCACTTTATTTCTAAATGTGAGTCCAGCTCTCCTTTCTGAGATATCTTAGAGGGGCAAAACATTTCTCCCTCCCTGTCCCTTATCTCATACTTACAGTGGTTTCTGTGCTGCTTCCCCAGAAGTTGATGCCTCCAGCATAACTGGGAATGTTGAGCACTACAATGCCTTGCAGGTTTGGCAAAGAGATAGCTTCTCCATCACACTGAAAGATAGAAATGTGAAGGAATGTTATAGAGACAGAGGAAGGGCTCTGTCTTCTCTTCATGGTATCATTTTATCAACTATAAAATGGAAATCTATCTTCATGCTTTCCTCCCATGAGCTGTGAAGGTCAGAGGTAAAGTTCAGAGAGAAGTAAGAATAAAAGGGAAAGTTGATTCCCAAAATCATGAGATTTCTTTTTTTTTTCAGGAAAGAGTACCCTCTTTTCTACTAACCTCAAGGTGCACTCGTTCTTCCAGGTTCCTGTAAGAGCGCTGCAAAAGTTCTTTGCTTCCCAAAAGACCATACCACATCTTGTTCTTAAGGCGGCTACTGCAGGGAGATAAAGCAGAGAAAGGTAGCCACAGGGTGAATAATGTAAAGGTAAATGGATGAAGAGAAGCAAGAGGGACACCATTTTATTCCTCAAGTGCCTTCATATAGAGAGGAGTCATATTGAATGGTAACTAAACACAAGAGGATATTCTAGGATGGTATAACTGGTACCTCCATTCAAACATCTGCTGAAATGGATTCCTGGTGCCCTGATCACTCCTAACTACCTCTGTCTGCCTGATCACCCCTAAACGGCCATCCCCTGCCAGACTGATCTTGCTCCCAACTGCCCTCCCCTGCCAGCCTGATTTTGCCCTCAACTGCCCTCCCCTGCCAGCCTGATCTCGCCCCCAATGGTCCTCCCCTGCTGGCCTGATTACCCCTAACTGCCTCCCCTGCAGGACTGATTATCCCTCAACTGCCCTCCCCTGCAGGTCTGATTACCCCTAACTGCCTCTGCCTCAGCCTGCACCATCATGGCTTTTTCCAGAAGGAAGTCAGATGGCTGGTTGACCCAGTCTAATTAACATATTACCCTTTTGGTAGCACAGATAGATTATATAGGATAGGATTGCTTAAATAAGGGGAGGGAGCTTTTTTTTTTTAGCAAGAGAAGATACTCTTGGCAAACAAAAACACATAATCCCTATATCTGGACTGATAGCCAGCCATATGCAATATATTGCCAAACCAGTCATTAAACTGCTTTCTTACACTTTACACCAAACAGTTGTTGCCCTTAAAACTCCTCCTCAACCTCAACTTCAACCTTAGGTTCTGCCTTTGCATTTCACCCAGATTTGTTTCTGATTGGTTGGTTTCTATGCCAGTCAGTGTCAAAGGTTGCCTCCTAGGCAGCCATTGACTGCTCGCACTTCCCCTAGATTTGGTTCTGATTGGTCGGTTCCCATGCCAATCGGTGTCAAAAGCTCCACCTCCTTGGCAGCTATTTGCTCCTGGCACTTCACCAAGATTTGGTTCTGATTAGTCAGTTTCTATCCCAGCCCGCATCTCCAGGCCTATCAACAGGCCTGATCAGAGAGGTGAAGCTGATCAGAAGCCCCAGCAGAGACCTAAGAGAAAGAGAGGCATGACTACTGGCCAAGCCTGGAGTGAAAGAGAGAAAAGTGCTGATCAGCAGCTGCCACAAAGGCTATGGATCAGACTGCTTCTCTGTCCAGGCCTTTCTTCATGCCTGATCCACAGCCTTCTCAACAGTTAGTGCTGGGTCCCTATAGCAACCCAGCACTGAGTTTGAAGACACCAGGCACTTTGGTCAGTCAAGCCTTTGGTCGTTTTGGATGTTACAGACCCTGGGTTTTTATATATGAGGATTACTAGAGGCCTGGTGCATGAAATTTGTGGCTGGTAGCTATGGCCTGATTGCCCCTAATTATGACATTAACTCAGCCCAATCTGTGTCCTCTCCCAGTCCAGGAGCCCTTGGGGGATGTCCATCAGTCAGACATCCTTATCTCCGTGGTGGTGGGAGAGGCTCCCACCACTGCCACTGCACTTGCCAGCCATGAGCCCAGCTTCTGACTGAGCAGTGCTCCCCCTGTGGGAGCACACTGACCCCCAGGGGGCTCCTGTTTTTAGCATCTGTCCCTGGTGGTCAGTGTGTGTCATAGCTACTAGTTATTCTGCCATTTGGTTGATTTGCATATTAGCCTTTTATTATATAGGATTATTCAAGAATACCCTTCAATAGTTCATGTACCATATTTTCCGGCATATAAGATGACTGGGAGTATAAGACGACCCCCAACTTTTCCAGTTAAAATATAGAGTTTGGAATATACTCACCCTATAAGACAACACCCAGCATATAAGATGACCCCCAACTTTTGAGAAGATTTTCCTGGGTTAAAAAGTCATTTTATATGCTGGAAAATACGATAATACTGGTTTGGTGGTGATAAACTCCTTTATCTTTTTCTTGTCTGTGAAGTTATTTATCTGACCTTCAATTCTTTTTAAATTAAATGTATTGGAGTGATATTGGTTAATAGATTAAGAAGGCAGCCAAAGTTCAGGGTGCCAAATGCAGAGTCATCATAGATCAAGTTAACATGTGGGGCAAGCAGTACCATTAGGATAATCTTGGGACTAATGTGTTTTACTTCCAAAGGACCTCTTATTTCTGTTGCTTATTTGAGAGGTAGGGTATGTAGCAATATACTATGTATATATGGTTATTGTCTGTCTTCATGTAGGAAGAGGAGTTTCTTTTCCTTACTTGTATTGTCCTGGGTGTTCATCTCTTCTGGTGTTGAACTCCAGAGAAATTTTAGCATCCAGTCCAATTCCAAAATAGTTGTTCATGACGCACTTTTCTTTGAAACGTCTGAAATTGGGCAAAGGGAAGAGGAGGACAGACATTGGTGCACAAAAGAAGTACCATTATTATTGGGCAGCAGAATTAATATACATGATAAAAAAAAAACACTGAAGGAAGGCCTCCTCTACATTGGACACAAGCCTTAATGTTCTTTCCTATTGTGTCAACAACTAGCATTGTTAGCTGTAAAGAGGGCACCCACCTAGTTGGGAGGATTCAGTGGATTTGGGGTTCATAATAAAGAAGTAATCTTTGGAAGTCCTCAGATATGATTGGCCAATATTTTTCCACATATAATAAAGGGGAATACAGTAATTGTTTTATTCCCACACAGAACTTTTGAGTATCTTAGATAAAACTGTATGCGAGTAGCCCTGGCTGGCTGTATCATCCCTTGCGCTAAAGGGTTGCTGGGTCAGGACACATACCCAGATTGTAGGGTTCCTAGTTGGGGTATGTATGGGAGGCAACCAATCAATGTTTCTTTCTCATATTAAATTTTCTCTCTCCCTTCCTTTCTTTCTAAAATAAATAAAAACATTTAAAAAAAAACAATAAAAAATGTATGAGAGTAAAGTCTGCACTATTGTTTTAAGATATATCTGAACTCCTTTGTGGTGTGTTCACACCAAAGAGCAAAGTGACCACACATTTGGGAGAAAAGACTGATAAAAGAGAATATATGTCAGGCAGTTTTGTTTTTTTATTCTGCTGCATTCTTCTCAGGTGTTGACAGCAAAACCAGTGGTGTGCTGAAGCCTGTTTGTAGCAGTTTATGTCAGCTGATTATTCCTATCACTTCTCAACTCTGCATTTAATGGAATTGTATCAGTAGCTTGAAATAGATTATGGTGGGAGGGTTTGTACCAGGAAAAAAATCAGAGTTTCCCTCCCTTCAACCCAGACCGCTGGTTTTAAACATTTGCTAGCACAAAAGAAGTGCCATTATTAGGTAAGTCCATGAACTTAAGCCAATGGTGAAGGAGAAGGGAGTGGGGTTGGAGATAGGAATAAATGGAAAGCTGCAAATAACTTCAATAATTCTACTGTGTTCTCCATTTGGGAAACTGAAAATGGGTACAGTGTAGCCATTTAAAATTATTGATAATTTAAAAAAGTCATTACTTAACTGACCTTGCATCTCTCACATGAGATTTGCTTCCCTCAACCACAGTACAGAAATTGAGGTCTTTCTAACTGATGTTCAACTGATCTTTTTAATATAACTCAAAATGAGTGAATAGGACAGAACTTGGCTGCTGGGAATATTCTAAACTAGTAGGGCTAGTGAGACAAACATCTTTAGATTTACTGCCTACTCCCCTAAATGCCCATTTATTCCTTTAGTCCCTTCAATCGTTTACTGTTAAAGGCAACAGTGGAAAAACAAGTCGTTTGAAAGAACAATAGCTAACATTTATTATTTATAATAATAATAACAATAATAATAAATATTAACACATATAGTATTTAACTATGGGTGCCAAGCACTGTTCAGTGAAAGTACTTTGCATATATAAACTCAATAAATACAACAAACCTATGTGACAGGTTCTACAATTATCTCCATTTTACATGTAAGGAAGCTGAGGCTGATATTGGTTGCATAAGTTGGACAGCTTGTAAAGTACAGTAAAGATTTGGCTCTGGCTATTCTTAGACTATGCTCTTAACCAGAGAAAAGAAAGCCATAAAAAGGTCATAAGGCTAAATACTTACATAGTTTCAGGTGTAAAATGTAAGTGCTCCAAATTAAGGTTATCTAGGTCTTCACTTCTGAGAGAAGGTATAGCAGACAAAATGCCACAACGAGAACCTAGACACAAATGACATCACTTTAGTGTCAGATGCAAACAAGAAATCCCTGTCATCACTTGTGTTTCACACTATTCTGTCTGTGGAAATAGGGTCAAGCTCAATGTTTCTCTGAGATAACATTCAGGGTTTGCTTTCCAAAGAGGGATAATTTTGGATAGACAGGGGCTTCTACTGAGAGGATACTGAAGCTGAGTTACTTGCTTTCTAGCAGTGAAAACAGCTTCAAATCTTGGGTTTCATCAGGCAAGCCTTTTCAAAGGACCTAATAGTGTCATTACTTGTGGACATTGGCATGGGGTCTTAATAGTGTGAGTTTTCTGAGAAAGAGGAAGAGGAATATACTACAGAGTAGGATTATGGCTAAAGGAAAATGTATGAAAACACATCTTTATTTTCTGCCACTAGAAGACAGTGGTAAAGGGTAGAATAAGAAGAAACAAAATATCCTTACGGTGTCTTGGGCTCGTATGGCTAGTATCTTCTGAGTCATCTTCCGGAAAGAAAGTTGAAGCAAAGTTCTTAACTGATATCATCTGTCGGCTTTCTTCATCCAGAACTAGAGAACAAGTGGAAGCAAGGAAGGAAGGGTAAGGAATGGAAAGGAAAAGAACAGGATGGAAAGGGAAGGAAAGAGAAGAAAAGGGAAGGAAAGGGAAGGGAAGTAAAGGGGAAGGAAGGGGAGGAGAGGGGAGGGAAAGGAAGGGGAGGAGAGGGGAGGGAAGGGATGGGAAGGAAAAGGAAGGGAAGGGAGGGAAAGGAAAGGAAAGGAAAGGAAAGGAAAGGAAAAAATGAAAGGAAAGGAAAGGAAAGGAAAGGAAAGGGAAGGGAAGGGAAGGGAAGGAAAGGAAAGGGAAGGGAAGGAAAGGAAAAAGGGCAGCAGGGGTGGGATGGGGTGGAGGAATGGTCACATTTATCAGGTATTTTTCCAGAATTTCCTTTATTCAGTTAATGCCAATGTGTGGTTAGACAATAGAGACTCTCATTTGGACCATCACCTCTCCTCTATGATACTTTTGTAGTCTCAGGTTTCTTACAGCATTGCCATCATAGCTCTTCATATCCATGCTTGAGGTTTCTCTGTTTTACTAGTGACTCTTTTTCTGTCACCCAGTAAATGCGATTGTGAGTAGAAGCTCAGGGCCAGCTGTGGGAAGGGGGTGGGGAACAGTGGGAAACCCTCTGCTCTTCTACCTCTATTCTTAGCTCTTTGTTAATTCATTCACTCATATAACTTTTTCTGCAAATGAGAGTCTCTAGGAACATGTCATTCTTTCACTCCAATGTCTCACCCATACACAGAATATTTGAAAAGTCTCCTCCATTTCACCAGAATAGTGTATAGCTCAGGTACTCAGCCTATGCCAAAGCACATAGGTTCAATCTCTATCCTAACATGGGTGGCTTTCTCTATCCCATAAACACAAACTGCACTTCTAAAATCTGACTTATGTGTTGATGGAGCAGGCTGAGGGTTGGTTGTAATCCAATTATCACTACTTCGAAACTATTACAGAAATAGAGGCAAACTGAATATTCAATTCTTTCACAATGCAGAAGGAATATTTCCTTTATTTCTTGGAAATTTGGCTGAGGTTGTGTTTAAAGGTACTAAGGCAGAAAAAGTACCATGGCTAAAAGTCAAAGAACTTTTACATGGACATCTGTTCAATTTCAATAGCTCAGGTAGAACACAGTCTTATACCATCTTCTAATCTGTTTTTCAAAGAAACATTGTGGGAAGAAGTGGGAACCAAAATGTTAAATTGAGAAGTTGAAAGAGTTTTCATACTGAGTTGAAAGCTTGCAACTTCTCATGAGTTTGGGAAATGGCAATCAATTTCAGAGCTGCCAGGACCACTCTTAGGGCCCTTGTGCTTAATTGATACTGTGCAAGACATGAAGAGATAAGTACTATTTTCCTTCTAAAATAGTCACAAGCTGGGTGTTGGATGGAAACAGGAATGGGTGGAAAATTCATGGCTGGGGGTGGAAGCTGACAGGGCTTTGAACAGCTGTAATTTTTTAGAATGAGCATTAGTTCCAAAAATAAACGAGTATCAAGAGTTGAGTGCCTGGAAGATAGGAGGAGCCAAAGTGGCAGCTTATCATAGGGACTGACACTTTTCAAATCAGCAGAGTCTGAGGACTGATTTTGGATGCTATGTGAATGCAGAATCTAGTCAAGTTTTGGTAGTGGAGTCAAGTAGAAAACCTACAGAGAGGGAGACCAGTAAACCATTCACTGGAACTTTATTTTCCTAACTCAATCTCCACAACCCTGGGATCCTTACCTTGTTCAACTTGGAATACAATGAGTTTCAAGGATTTCTGGAGATTCTCGGCCTTTGTGGCCAACTCCAACTTGCACTTGGCTATGTAGTCTATTTGAGGGACGAAGGGCTTTCCATCTGCCTTGCTACGATCTGCACATACTGTTGCACTCTTCTCAACTGCTGCCTCCTCAGCCAGGATATCAATCAGGACACTGAGCTTGTCATATATCAAGTCGCTCTATATAGGGAGGAAAGGAGACAGGACATTGTTATAAGGGACCAGTGCTTGAGAGGACAGAATGAAGTGCTGGGGTGATATGGGAAGAGATGGGAAGGGGTAGTAGCTGACCAGGAACATTGAGCATAGAAAGTTATCTGTGGGGAGATGAAAGTTTGGGGAAAGAAATATGATGTGATGTGATGAAATAACCGAAAAGTGTTTGGGGATCAAATAGATTTCATTTGTTTCTGAACAGCAGCAGAAACCAGTGCATATTGCCAAGTTTTTCTCATGTCATATCTATACTAATAAAAGGGTAATATTCTAATTAGACCAGATAGACCAGACGTCTTTTAGACATCCTTCTGAACAAAGCCACGGTGGGGGGGGTGGGAGGCGGGGAGGCAAGCCAGAGGCAGTTAGGGGCAATCAGGCCAGCAGGCAGAGTGGTTAGGGCCAATCAGGCTGGCAGGGGAGAGTGGTTAGGGGCATCAGGCAGGCAGAGGTGCTTAGGAGCGATCAAGCAGGCAGGCAGAGGGGTTAGGGGCAATCAGGTAAGCAGGCAGGCAGAGGTGGTTAGGGGCAATCAGGCAGGCAGACAGAGGCAGTTAGTGGTGATCAGGCAGGCAGGCAGAGGTGGTTAAGTATGATCAGGCAGGCAGGCAGAGGCAGTTAGGGGTGATCAGGCAGGCAGGAAGGCAGAGTGGTTAGGGGCGGTCAGGCAGGCAGGCAGATGAGCAGTTGGGAGCCAGCGGTTCTGAATTGTGAGAGGGATATCTGACTGGATCAGGCCTAAACTGGCAGTCAGACATTCCCCGAAGGGTCCTGGATTGGAGAGGGTGCAGGCTATGCTGAGGGACCCCCCCCATGCACAAATTTCATGCACTGGACCTCTAGTTGGCCTATAAAATGATATGGCCAACTTGAGGAAAGGTAAATATTTCTGAACTGATATTTTCATGGGCATGATCCTATGGATGTGGACATGTCCCTACATGGGTGCCTGGTGTGTCTGCCTTTGTATATATGTATGTTTGGGAATGTGCTGAGTAATTATGGCTTGATTCCCAGCTATATCACTTAATAGTTTGTGACTTGAGGGAAGTTACCTAATCTCCTTGTGCTTTTATATTCCAAGACAATTATGAGGATTAAATAAATTAATAAATTAAAAGTGTTTAACAGTTCCTGGCACAGAGTAAATACTGTTATAATTGTTAGCTATCATTGCTGTGGTAAAAGTGGCAAATGTGGGTATATTTCTAGTATGTATTTTTGTATATATTTTGTAGCATGTTCTGATATATAACTGTGTGCATCCATGCTTGGTGTATACTTGTGTCTAGATGTGGGCAGATGCTTGGCATATAGTTAGGTACCTGATACATATATAAGCATGAATTGTGCCACTCTTTATTTGGTAAAAGATGAAATTTGATGAGGTGGACTTTTCCGCATCAGGGAGTTGCTCCTCCCTGCTTTTCTTTCCTTTTTTTTTTTATTAATTTTTTATACATATCTCCCCATTGCCCCCCCTCCCTCCCAGGCATACCCCAACCCCCCAGTGTCTATGTTCATTGGTTATGATTATACGCATAGATACAAGTCCTTTGATTGATCTCTTATCTACCTCACCTAACTTTAATCTTCCTGCTGTAATTTCACAGTCTGTTCGAAGCTTTACTGTCTCTGTATCTATCCTTTTGTTCATCAGTTTATAATGTTCTTTATTATCCCCCAATGAGTGCGATCATGTGATGCTTCTCCTTCATTGACTGGCTTATTTCACTAAGCATAAGGCTCTCCAGTTCCATCCAGGTTGCTGCAAATGGTAAGAATTCCTTCTTTTTAATGGCAGCATCTCCCTGCTTTTCTTTTACAATTCCAGTGAGAAGCACCTGACTCCACAGAGTGCAAGACAAAAGGAATGGAAACTTACTTTCAAAATCACAGACACTATTGTTGCATTGTCCTGTTTTATCTGACTCCAGGTCTTTACAATATCAACCACAAAATCTTCCACTGCTGAGCACAGGAATCTGGAAAGATGAGATAGATAGCACAATGTGACATGAACCAGGCAATCTAGAGTCCTTCTTTCTTATAATATCACTAGAAGCTTGGTGCATGAATTCATGCATGGGTGGAGTCAGGCTGGCCCTTCCCGATCAGAGTCAATGGGGGCTGGGCCAGCTGGGGGAAGGGGCCATGGGAGGTTGTCCAGCCTACCCTACCCCTGATTGGGGTGGAGGGTGGCTGACTGGGGACTGGGCTAGCCAGGGGAAGGGGCTGCAGGAGGTTTTCTGGCCAGCCCTGCTTCTGATCATGTCAGTTGGCCAGCAGCAGAGAGCATGATAGCAACTGGTCGTTCCAATCATTCTGGTAGTTTTAGTCACTTGGCTTTTAAATAGTATGTACATTAGTCTCCATATTCCTCATCATTCTTCTCTCTCTCTTTCCAGATCTCTCCTCCCTCCATCTGCTTTTCCCTCTCCATAATAACTTTTCCCCTCTCTGTTTTTTTCCCATGCTTCTTCATGTATTTATAGTAAAATATGTAAGTACCTAAGAGAGTTTAATTAGCATTTCATAGTCCTAATTCCAAATTTTCAAAAAGCAGAATTCAAGAATTTCAGCCTGGGTCAAATCAACTATAGTTCAAGAGCCCAGCTAATCCTATCTAATAAAGGAGTAAATTAACCACCAATCTGCTATACCTACAAGCCACGCCCACCAGCCAATCAGGAGCGAGTATGCAAATTAACCCAACCAAAATGGCTGGGGCCATGGAGTGATCAGGAGGCGTGGGTTTCCCAGGCAATGGAGGAAGCCAAACTTTCTGCACACCCTGGCCTTCCCAGGCCTCCAATCAAGGCTACAAAGTTTCAATTATAGAAGATAAATAAATCCCAACAAAAATGGCTGTGGCCACGAAGCAAGCAGGAGGATTGGCTCCACTCAAGGCTACAAAGTTTCAATTGTAGAAGATAAATAAATCCCAGATACCAGGGCCTCCGATTGGGTCGCCAGGGTGAGTTAGCATCCTGCAAACCACCACAGGCCCCAAGAGAACAGCCACCCTGAACTAGGACACCCTTCAGGGCAAACCAGCTGGCACCCACTCGTGCACCAGGCCTCTATCCTATCTAATAAAAGAGAAATATGCAAATTGACCATCACTCCAACACACAAGATGGCTGCCCCTGTGTGGTTAAAGATGGATGCCCCCATGTGGGCACAAGATGGCCACCACAAGATGGCCAGCAGGGGAGGGCAGTTGGGAGGAACCAGGCCTGCAAGGGAGGGCAGTTAGGGACAAACAGGCTGTCAGGGGAGTGGTTAGGGGTGATCAGGCTGTCAGGCAGAAGTGGTTAGGGGCAAACAGGAAAGCAGGTAGGCAAAAAGTTGGGAGCCAGCAGTCCTGGATTGTGAGAGGGATGTCTGACTGCTCATTACATCCTTGAGTGGTCCCATATTGAAGAGGATGCAGTTTGGGCTGAGGAACACCCCTACCCTCGTGCATGAATTCATGTACTGGGCCTCTAGTCTATACATATAAAGAGGTAATATGCTAATTTGTCCTTTAGGGTGTCCCAGTCACGACCAGTCTGTGGGCGGGGATGGGGGCAGGGACTTCCACCCCCAGTGCTAGCACTGAAGTGAAGCTGCCTGACTGCTTCCCCAGCTAGGGATGTGACACTGCCTGCATGGGTCCCTGTTCAGCACTGATGTGAAGCTGTGTGTGTGGGGAGGGGTGCTTGGGCTTAACGGGGGACCTCAGGCCATGCTTTCTGCCCCAGCTTTGGGCCTGGAGACCTCATGCCACACTCCCTGCCCTGGAACGGGCAAGGAGACTCCAGGCTGTGACCCCTGCTCTGGTACCAGGCCAGGAGACCTCAGCCTGTGCCCCCCTCCCACCCTGGCACTAGTTTAGGAGACCTCATGCTGTGCCCCCTGCCCAAGTGCCAGGCCAGGAGGCCTCAGACCATGTTCCCTGCCTGGCATGGCTTGATAGGGGACCTCAAGCCACACACCCACCATGACACTGGGCTGGGGGATCTGAGGCTGCGCTTCCTGCCTGGCGGGGCTTGATGGGGAACCTGAGATTGTGCCCCCAGCCTGGAGGGGCTTGACAGGGGTGAGGCTGGCCAGATCTGAGTCTCATCCAATGGGGGTGGGGCCAGCCAGGTTTGGGTCTCTTGCATTTTTGAAGTGCATGTGGATAGTGGGCAGGGACTTGACTCTAGGTCCCATGGCGTGCCCCAAACTCTGACAGGAGGGAGATTTTATATACATTTTACTAGTTTTCTTTTATCTCTGACACTTCTATTATAGAGAAAGGGCAAATAGCAATATTAAAACATTTCCTCCAATGAACTCCCTTTTAATGTGCACGGATTTCAGGCACCAGGCCACTAGTTTAGTATAAATATGATATTGGGGGCATGTGTTTCTCAAAGGAGAGTGTTGTAGGCTTGACAGTAACCCTCCAAAGAGTCCTGGAGGAATGAATGAACCATATATTTACAAGGGGAGACTGTGTTCCTACAAGGCTAGGAAAAAAGAGCTATAGTAGATACCACAGAGATCTTACCTAGTGTCAGAGTAAAAGCAAGGTGTCCCTACTATAGTGAGTTATAATATGCTCTTAAATGGTATGAAATATTGTACTTCCCTTCTGTAACCCTTTTTAAAATACTTTCAAAAGTTTTTATTTATTATTTTTATATCTTACATCACCATTTAGCTACTCTATGCCCTCTTATAACTCTCCCCCCTGCAATCATCACACTGTTGTCAATGTCCATGAGTTTCCTCTCTCTTTATTTTCTTTTTTGCTCAATCCTCCCACCCTCCACTTCCTCCCCAATCAAAACTATCTGCCTGCTCTCTATGATTCTGTCTATATTTTGCTTGATAGTTCAGCTTGTTCATTAAATTCCACTTATGAATGAAATCATGTGGTACTTGTCTTTCTGTGGCTGGCTTATTACCTTTTTAAAATAATTTATTTTTTTTCAATTGAAGTTGATATACAATATTATAATAGTTTCAGGTGTACAACATTGTGATTAGACATTTATATAACATACAAAATGATCACCCCAATAAGTGAAGTACCAATTTGACATCATACATAATTTATCTATCTATCTATCTATCTATCTATCTATCTATCTACCTACCTATAAGCCTAAGCGACCATCACAACCAAATGGATGACTGAGCAGCAGACTCTGTGGGATGACTAGGCTGGCAGTGGGGTCAGTGAGGGGTGACCAAATGAGTAAGCATAAGACTTCATGGGGTGACCAGGTTGGCAGATGGGGGCAGTTGAGGGCAACAAGGCTGGCATGGGGGCAGTAAGGGATGACCAGGCTGGCAGGGGGGGGCAGTTAGGGGCAACCAGGCTGGCAGGGAGGTAGTTAGGGGTGATCAGGCAGACAGGCATATGAGCAGTTAGGAGCCAGTGGTCCTGGATTGTGAGAGGGATGTCCAGCTGCCCCTGAGGAGTCTCGGATTGGGGAGGGTGCAGGCTGGGATGAGGGGATGCCCCTTCCCTGTTCGTGAATTTCGTGCACCGGGCCTCTAGTTATTATAATATTATCTATTATATTTCCCATGCTGTACTTCATATCATAATTGGCAATTTGTACATCTTAATCCTTTCCATTTTTTTTAACCCAGCCTCAACCCCCTCTTATCTGGCACCCATCAATTTGTTCTCTGAATCTATAAATTTGCTTCTGTTTTGTTTATTCATTTATTTTATTTCTTAGATTCCACATATAAGTGAAATTGTATATTTTTATTTTTCTGTCTGACTTATTTCACTTAGTACAATACTCTCTAGGTCTATCTATGTTGTTTTAAATGACAGACTTCATTCTTTTTCATGGTTGAATAATATTCTATTGTATATACATACCACATCTTTATCTATTTATTTATCAATGGACACTTAGGTTGCTTCCTTATTTTGGCTATTGGAAGTAATGCTGCAATGAACATAGGACTGCATATGTCTTTTCGAATGAGTGTTTTGCATTTCTTCAGGTAAATGTGTCTGTTTTTATGTCAGTACCATGCTGTTTTGATTACTATAGCTTTGTAGTATAGCCTCTAGATCAGTTAACATGATATTTCCAACTTTGATTTTTATTCTCAAAATTGCTTTGGCTATTCAGGGTCTTTTGTGGCTCCATAAAAGTTTTAGGATAATTTGTTTTAGTTCTGTGAAAAATGCCATTGGTATTTTAATAGGGATTGCACTGAACCTGTAGATTGCTTTGGGTAGTATGGACATTTTAATGATGTTAATACTTGATTCGTGGCCATGGTACTAGTATATCCTTTATTTTATTTGTATCTTCTTCAATGTCTTATAGTTTTCAAAATACAGGTTTTTTACCACCTTGGTTAAAGTTATTCCTAGATATTTTATTCTTTTTGATGTTTGGGACAGTTTGAAAAGAATAGTATTAATTATTCTTTAAATATTTGGTAAAATTTACTTGTGAAGCCATCTGTTTTTTGGGAGTTATCTTTTTCTATCTATCTATCTATCTATCTATCTATCTATCTATCTATCTATCTATTTATCATCTGTCTATCTATCTATCATCTGTCTATCTATTTATCTATCTATCATCTATCTACCTATTTTTATTATTGCTTCAATTTCACTAGTTGTAATCTGCCTATTAAGATTCTTTGATTATTCCTTATTCAGTTTTGGAAGATTGTATGTTTCTGGGAATTTTTGTCTATTTGTTCCAGGTCACCCAATTTCTTGACATATAATTGTAATATTTCTTTATAATCAGTTATATTTTTGTAGTGTTGGTTCATCACTTCTTTTTCATTTCTGATTTTATTTCTTTGGGCCTCCTCTATTTTTTTTCTTATGAAACTGTGTGAAGGTTTACCAATTTTTAAAAAATCTTTTCAACAAATCAGCTTTTGGTTTAGGTGTGTTTTTTTTTAGACTCTAATTTATTTACCCTTGGATCTTTATTGTTTCCTTCCATGTTCCCATTATGGGCTTTATTTGTTCTTTGTTTCTATTTCCTTTAAACGTAAGGTTAGAGTGTTTATTTGTCTTGTTTCTTGAGGCAGGCCTTTATTACTATATAGTAAAATTTCCTTTTAGAATTGACTTGGCCGTATGCCATAGATTTGGGGTTGCTGTATTTTCATTTGACTCAAGACAGCTTTTGATTTCTTCCTTGATCTTGTTGTGAACCCATTCATTATTTAGTAACATGTTATTTAGCCTCCAATGTTTGTGTGTTTTTCAATTTTCTTTCTATAATTGATTTCTACTTTTATACCATTGTGATTATAGAAGATGTTTTATATAATTTCAGTGTTCTTAAACTTATTAAGAATTGTTTTGTGACCTAGCATGTAGCTTATCCTGGAATATGTTCCAGGTGCACTTGAGAAAAATGTATATTCTGCTGAAATGTCCTAAAAATATTCATTACATTTATATAGTCTAATGTGTAATTTAAGGCCACTGTTGTCTTATAGATATTCTGTATGAATTATATATTCATTGATGTTACTGAGGGTATTACTGGGATATATCCCTTTATGTCTGCCAAATTTGCTTTATATATTCAGATTCTCCTATATTTTGTACATAGGTCTCCAAAGATTCTGCTGAGAAATAGGCTGTCAATCTTATATGAGTTTCTTTGTATATAAGTAGCTTCTTTTCTCTTGCTAGTTTTAACATTCTCTCTTTGCTTTTAATCTTGGCATTTTAATTATGAGGTGTCTTGGTGTGGGCCTCTTTGGATTCACGGTGTTTGTGACCCTCTGTGCTTCCTGGACTTGTCTATTTTTTTTCACTTGATTAGGGAAGTTTTCAGTTGTTATTCCTTAAAATAGGTTCTCAATCCCTTGCTCTCTCTCTTCTTCTGGTACCATTATGATGCAAATATTGGTGTGCTTGATGTTGTCTGAGAGTTAAACTATCCTCATTTTAAAAAATTCTCTTTTTACTATTATAATTGGGTATTTTTTGCTACCTTCTCTACCAGATTGCTTATTTGATCCTCTGCCTCATCTAATCTATTGTTAATTCCTTCTAATATATTCTTCATTTCAGTTATATTCTTCAATTCTGACTGATTCTTTTTATCTTTTTTTTATCTCTTTTCAAATATTTCCTATAAGTGCTCATGGAGTGTGTCTGTTTTTCCCCTAAGTTTATTGAACATCCATATAATTAGCACTTTGAACTCTGCATCTGGTAGATTGCTTGTCTCCATTTCATTTAGTTATTTTTCTGAAGTTTTGTCCTGTTCTTTCATTTGGGACATGCTTCATTGTCTCCTAATTTTGGCTGACTTCCTTTATTTCTATATATTTGGCATATTGGCTATGTCTCCCAGTCTTGGCAATGTGGCCTTATATAATAGGTGTCATGTGGGACACAGTCTCCCTGGTCACTTGAGCCTGGTATTTCAGGGATGTCCCTTTTATTGGTCATGTGTGCTTTCCTATTGTAGTTGAGCCTGATTGCTGTTGGCATGTCAGTGGATGTGACTGATTCTCTGATTGACTATCAATAAAGATTAGCTATAACTATAGTGGACAAGCTATTGTGCTGGGGGTTGACCCCACTGAGTGGTACTTGCTTTACTGGGGCTCTGGTGCCTGTCAAATCTGATGTGTCATACATGAAGCTGTTTGGTGGTATCTGGTGTGGTCTGAAGCTGACCACTAGGTTTATTGGTTCTGGGGCCTCTTATGAGGGGCTCTTATGCAAACCAAGTCAGCCGCTGCATCCATCCAGCCCAAGACCACCTAGTAGGAGTTACAAAGGAATCTGTGGTTTGTTTCGATCTGTGCTGGGCTTGAGACCTATTAGACTGTTAAGAGAGGACAGTTGCCATTAGTGTTGGGCTTCAGGCTGCTTAGCAAGAGATTTGGGGCATGCCAAAGCCATCTACTACTTTCTTGGTGTTTATGAACCTTTGACAAATTTTAAGGAAATCCACAACATGAGCAGTGAAGGGCAACTTGTGTGGAAAAGCTTCTGCAAGAGGTTTAGTCTGGGTATGTGTGAATTATTTGGGGCAGGGTCTCAGCAAATCACCAGGGTAGATGAATGATCTTAACCAAGTTAATGGAGAGCTCATATTTGGCATCCACCTGCATCTTCTGCCTGAGTGAAGGGAGGTTTTCAGCAAAGGAACAGTGGCCACTGCCACCACTTCCATCCCAAGAAGAGCTGCCCTGCCTCATGCCCATTCAGTCCTTGTCTTGGAGCTAGTCAATTCAGCTCCTTCTTGTATGTCATTGGTGCTCCAATGCTGGAGCTCAGAGTGAGTGAATTTGTGAGCATCTATACTAATAAAAGAGTAATATGCTAATTAGACCAGGAGACTTTCAGAGACACCTTCTGGACATCCTTCCAGACAAAGCCATGGTGGTAGGGTCAAGGTAGAAGTGATTAGGGGGGATCAGGCTGGCAGGAGGGGGCAGTTGGTGGCAAGCTGGCTGGTGGGGGGGAGTTGGGGGCAATCAGGCTGGCAGGCAGTCACTGTTTGGGGAGAACAGGGCAGCCGAGGGGAAGTTGGGAGCAAGCAGGCAGGCAGGGGAGGGCAGTTGGGGGTGATCAAGCTGGCAGGGGAGCATTTAGGGGTGATAAGGCCGGAAGGGGGTGGCAGTTGGGGGCAATCAGGCTGGCAGGCAGAGTGGTTAGGGGTGATCAGGCAGGCAGGCAGGTGAACAAATAGGAGGGATGTCTGACTGTCAGATTGTGAGAGGGATGTCCAACTGCTGGTTTAGGGTCAGACATCCCCTGAGGGGTCCCAGATAGGAGAGGGTGCAGGCCAGGTTGAGGGACACCCCCACCCCATGAATAAATTTTGTACACCAGGCCACCAATATGAGTATGTGTGCAGTCCCTTCAAGACCTGCAGTGACTGGGATTCCAATAGCCATATATATCACTCAGCCACAAACCTCAATAGTTTTCATAGCTCAATGTTATAGGGACTTTATTTCTGGCACTGGATGAATTTGGTGTGAGGTTGGGATTCCTTGATTCTTAGGCAGGACCAACACAGCCTAACTATCCCTTTTGTTGAAAATTGCCATACCACCCTGGGTGGTTTGGCTCAGTGGATAAAGTTTTGGCTTATGGACTGAAGGGTTCCAGGTTCAATTTCAGTCAAGGGCCCATGCTCAGGTTGTGGGCTCAATCTCCAGTAGGAGATATGCAGGAGGCAGCTGATCAATTATTCTCTCTCATCATTAATATTTATATCTCTTTCTCCCTCTCCCTTCCTCTCTGAAATCAATAAAAATATATTAAAAAATGAAAACTGCCACATTATGAGTGAGGGACCTGGCTGTTTCATGTATCCATCCCTTCTACCAGTCTCAATATGACTTCCTCTTTGCATCCTTAGTAATAGTAATTCTGTTCAGCTAGCCTCCAGGTGGTTCTCAATAGTGGTTATTTTGCAGTTAAAATTTCTTATTGATTTTTACAGAGAGAGGAAGAGAGAGAAACATTGACATGAGAATGAAACATCAATCAGCTGTCTCCTGAATGACCTTTACCAGGGATCGAATCCACAACCTAGACATGTGCCCTGACTGGGAATTGAACTGGTGAACTTTCAGTGCATGGCATGATACCCAACCAAATGAGCCGCAATGGCCAAGGCGGTTTTTTTTTGAAATTTAGTTGTAATTTTGATGTGGTCACGGAAGGAGGTGAACCCAGTGTTTATCTCTTCTTCCATCTTGACCAGAATTCCTCCCCTTTTTTCAAATCTCTGGTTTGCTATTTTGGCTTTTTGGAGTAGCAGGACCCCTCATCCCAATCTCCTCTTTTTGTCCTGATATTTTTATCCAATAGGTTTGAGTAGGGAGAAATTTGATTTGGAAAGATAAACATATACAGCAGACCCTCAAATAACATAATATTGTTTAATGTCGCTTTATTATAACATTGATGAGATGGCATAGGAACTTAACTCTTGTTTATATCAATTAGCCTATGGTAAAACTAATTTCACTATATGTTGTTTTTCCATAGTTCCAAGAACCTATTGATGATGTTAAGTGAGGATTTACTATACTTTCCTTGGTCTCAATACCCCAAACTATTAAAATGAATCCTAGCTCTGACTGAAGACAGCCCATGAGGGGCAAGAACACCCCCAAAGTTTGAAAGCCAAAGGAAGACTGACCTGGTTGGGATGATCATCTCTGTAGGATACTTGGCCTTCAGGATTTTGTTCAACTCAGTGGTTGCAGATTCTAAGTGTTGAATGGCAGCAGCCTAGGGGGAAAAGGAATATTCAGACTTGGAACCTTAGCAATATGACATAGTGTGCTGTCCTTCCTCATTCCCTCATTATTTCTTACTGATTCTTTACCATCAACTCAACTGCCTTTCTGGAAATAATCATAATTAAGGAATTTTTTTTGAAGATCCTCATAGATAATCTTAGCTCTGTGGTCATTCTAAAAATAAAATATAGTTTCCTCTCATTTAAAGTAATATTTAAAACTCATATAAAAGTGATAATATTTGTTCCTTGTTTCAAATGAACAATCTCATATTACATAGATAGTAAATAATAGATCTGGGATTTGAACCCACATTTTTCCAGTGACAGATTATCTCCTTTTATATAATAACTAGTGGTCCAGTGCACAAAATTCATGCATGGGGGGTAAAGGGGTATTCCTCAGCCAGGCCTGCACCTTCTCCAATCTGGGACCACTTGAAAGGTGTCCTACTGCTGGTTTATAGGGATCAGGCCTAAACCGGCAGTCAGACATTCCTTTCACAATCTGGGACTGCTGGCTCCAGCCGCTCACCTGCCTGCCTGCCTGCCTGCCTAATTGCTCCTAACCACTCTGCTTGCCGTCCAGCTCACCCCAAACTGCCTCCTGCCACTGACCTGCTCATCCCCAAATGCCCCCCCTAGTCAGATAACCCTCAACTTCTCCCTGTGTCAGCCTGCTCACCCCCAACTGCCCCCCTGCTGGCCTGCTTGCCCCCACCTCGCCTCCCCACTGGCCTGCTCAATCCCAACTGCCCCCCTGCTGGTCTGCTTAACCCCAACAGCCCCTCCGTCCTATCCTGGCCTGATCACCCCCAGTGACCCAAGGTCCCAGCCCCTCCTTTTTTCTCTCTCTCTCTTTTTTTTTTCCAGCACCTCCTTGAGTGGAGGCCAGGGCCAGCTGGAAGCAAGTATCTAGAATTTATTTATGTTCTATAATTGAAACTTTATAGCCTTGAGCAGAGGCCAGGGCAGGCCAGGGTGGGCAGGAAGCTTGGTTTCCTCCATTGCTGGGGCAACTCAAGCCTCCTGCTTGCTCCAGCTCCATGATTGGCCGCCATCTTGATTGGGTTAATTTACATACTCACTCCTGATTGGCTGGTGGGTGTGGCTTGTGGGTGTAGTGGAGTGATGGTTAATTTGCATGTTTCTCTTTTATTAGTGTAGATACTAGTAACTAGATGCATGATGCACAAAATTAGTGGGAGGACTTGTGTGCTGCTGTCATGGCGGCCACCTCTGCCCACCATGGCTTTGTATGGAAGGAAGGATGTCTGGAAGAATGTCCAGTCTAATTAGCATATTATACTTTTATTATTATCTACACTAATAAAAGAGAAAGTTGCAAATTGACCATGTCTCTGCAACACCCACCAGCCAATCAGGAGTGAGTATGCAAATTAACCCAACAAAGTTGGTGGGTTAATTTGCATATACAGGCACCAAGTGGCTGGGGGCGGGATGGTGCCAAGCAGCCTGTGTCCTGGGGATGGGCACCAAGCCCATAGCCTCCTGGGTCCATCACTGGCTCTGGGAGGCAAGGGTGGCTGTGCAGCTTGACAGCAGATAGCAGGGCCTGCTCGGCCATAGCTGTGGTGACCCACAAGCAAGGAAGCAGGCTCACAGGCAGCACCCAGCAGGGCCTTCTTGCCCATCACCATGGTTTGAAGCAGGCAGGCCCTGCAGAGAGCAGAGAACCATGGGGAGTGGGCCTAAGCTGCCATCAGTAGGACATTCCCTGAGGGCTCCTGGATTAGAGAGGGTGCAAGTCAGGTTGTGGGACCTCCCCCCAGCACAAATTTCATGCACCAGGCCTCTAGTAGATAATAACAGCATCTACTTACATAGCACTTACTATGTGCCAGGCTCTGTTATAAGCTATATTTTTTTTCATGTAGTCCTTATAATAAAGATTATTATTATCCCAGTTTCACAGAACAGAAAACTGAGGCATAGGAAAAGAAGTAGCAAAGGTGGTAACACCCAGCAGGTGTACCTAAGCCAGTCTGGGGGTAGCAGATAAGTAGCAGAGTCAGGATTCAATTCCAGATAATCTGGCTTTTAAGTCTGTAATTTTAACTACAACTTGCATCTACCAAGTCCTGATGAGCCTATCTCTTTAATATATCTTAAATGATTCCACTTCTCCTTGTCTCTGTTACACTTCACCAGTCCAAATCATCATTATCTTTTATCTAGACAATTACAACATTTTCTGTCTTTCTCCTTTCTTCTAATCTTTATTCCTTCAATTATTTCTCCACCCACATGGAACTCCCCTCCTTAAAATCTTTCTATTAGATAGCAGAATGGATAGATGGATAGATTTGTGATAAAGTATAGTACAATATTAATGGTAAAATCTACCATTTAACATTTCCTATGTGTTTGAAAAATTTCCTAATAAGGTAAAAAAAAATCTTCTATAATTCTCATTGTTCTTAAGATAAAAGTTCAAACTTCCTACCATTGTTTACCATGTTCTTCCTGGCCTGCTCCTGATTACTTCTCCAGTTTCATCTTTAGTAGAATTTCCTGTATATGCCCTGGCCCCTATGGCTCAGCCATTATTAATGCATTTCAGTTGTGTGAATATTCTATGCTCTCTCTTGCCTTTGGAAAATACATACTCTTCCATCAGTTTGGAAGAGGCCTCCTCTTTCCCACTATCTTGGTTAATTCTGGTCCTTAAATATCTTCTAAAATGGTAGTTATTTTGAGAAGCTTTCCCTCATTTCCCCCAGACTGGCTTAGGTACACCTGCTGGGTGTTACCACCTTTGCTACTTCTTTAAATACTAATACTCATACTACTTACTAAATTTTTCTGCCACTGTAACTATTAGCTCTATGACAGCATGGACTATCATTCTTTTTTTAACAACTAGCATATAAAAACAGTTGCTAGAACAATATCTCACACTTAGTAGTTAATTCATAAATATTTCCATACCTATTTTGAGTGGATGAATAAGTACTAGTAAATGGCTGAGTGAATTATGCCCACAGTACCTATCATCATTTTTGGTAAATAGCTGCTGATTGACATGTCCCCAATTTTTAATGATATTATTCTCATCAAGCTCATAAAAAATACAATAGCTTCTCTCTGGACTTTACCTATTATCTCACTATGCAATAAAGATATTGGTCTGAAATACAGCTGGGTAGTACTTACCTCAAATCGGGGTATATCCATTTCAACTTGTCCTCTTATCAATGGGGCTTGTCTTGGAGTCTCACGAATCATCACACTCCATCTGAAATGAAGTTCAAAGACAGATATTTAGGACTCTATTGTATCACAGGCTGGTATCAGTGTTTCATGTGAAAAAGAGATAAAAATATTTATGTGTTGGGGAGAGATGTAGGGGATGCCCAAGCTATCTCAGGTCACCTGACCTCAAGATATACCACAAGGTATGGGGGACCTCATGGCTTCTCTAGGACAGTGGGATGGAAGGAATTCCATCATAGGGTTCTCAGAAAGCAGTGCTTCTTAACCAGAAGTAAATATTAAGATCACCTGAAGTACTTTTATAAAATACATGTATCAGGCCCTATCCAAGACCGATTGAGTAAGAATCTGTGATAGGGCCTAGCTTGGTATCTTGAGAAAGCACCCAGGATATATTCATGGGCAATCATATATCAAGTACTATGCCCCATCACAGAAAGCCTTTCTTATCAGAAGATAAGATGGCAATACTCTATCTTTTTTGTAAAGCATAGACAGTTTAGGCTAATTGTGTATGGATTCTCATTTTTTTTAGTTTCTTTGATAACTTAATAAAGGTGTATAATAGTTTCTATACTATTCTAGAATAGAATAGAGAGATGGACACTTTCCCAAGGAAAAAAATGGACACTTCCCCCAAGGAAAAGAAGGTTCACAGAACCCTTGAAATTTACCCATGGGGATGTTGCTTTAGGATATTTTGAGTTAATGAGGGGCTTCAGTGGTGCTCGAAGGATGCATAGTAGGCCCTGGTTTCCTAATAGCCAAGCCCCCTACTTCTAAAACTCCCCCAAACTGATGACATAAAGGCTCTATGAGGGAGATGAAAGCATTCCTGATTGAGATGATGTAACTGGGAATCACTAGTGTACAACTGGGAAAGGCACAATAGCCTGATCTTTCAGCCACTCACCGGTCTAGAATTCTCACACTGGCTTGTTCAACTCTGTGGAGGATGTTCAGAGGTGACTTGTTTCTGTTCCAGAACGCACCCCAGCCTAGGACACGGGCCAGATCATTGCCGGTTCCAAGCGGGATGACTGCCAGCTGACACTGCAAGAACAAAACCAGGTACCCTTTTCAGACAGAACTATGAAGAGTAATCCATAAAAGAACACAGAAGGCACTCTTTGGGGAAGACTGTGGTCTCAAAGCCAGTGGCAGTAAGGGATTTATGATTCTGGGAATTATGTTAGGAAGATGTTTGAAATTGAGTGAAATTTTCCCAAAGGGGTTGAGCCCCACTCTTGGCCACACAGAGCCTACCCAGTAAAGGGAAAAGTTGATGGAATATGCTAATATGTATAGCTATGTTTATAAAAGAAAAATATACAGTAGTCACATATTTCTATTTAGGCTGGGTCAAAGACTTAAGATACAAAGCTACTGGATTCAGAAGAGCAGAGTATTGCTTAGGAAAAGGGGGGGGAGAGGTCAAGGAAAGTTTCTGCTACTCTTGAGACTCAAGGAAGAAAATCAATTGCCTCAGGAGGTGGGGGAAATTAGGGGCTGAACATTGCCTGAGGCCACTTCTTTTTTGTTTGTTCTCCTCCCCTTCAAATCTTCACTTTGGGTCTTGGAAAATAGGGCACTGCTCATTTTTTTTTTCCTGTTAACTCCCTCATTTCTCTATCCACAAGTAGATAACCAGAAAATGATCTAGGTGAGCAGGCTTAGATTGGAAATCTACCAGTCAGGTTAAGTATGACACCAATGGGAAATATGTATTTTACAGACAGGGAGAGTGAAGACTAGGGACTTTTTGGGATGAGAAGCTTCACACCTCCTAGCAATGGGTAAACTGAGTAAGCTAGGGACTCACCCTTTCATGCAATCCTAAGGCGTCAATCAGAGATAAGACCCAGCTTACACTGCCATCTCCACCACAAACCACAATGCGAAAGCGAACAAAGTTCTTGAACAGGGACAGCCTGGAAGAAAAAAAAGAAAAGGGAAACATTTAATGGACTGTTGTGTTTTACAACTCTTTCCTACAATGTTTCCTACAAAGGGCCCAAGGGCTGTTCCTTCTTTACCCTGCTAACAAGCTACATCTTTCTTTCCCGAAGCCAGTATCTCTCTGCATTCCTAAAATTATAGGCAATGCTCTCATAGGCAGTCCTGGAGATCAGGCCTCACCTTAACCCATACAAATCCTATGCCAAACCTTGCTCTGGAAGCTACTAGTAACCTAGCTAAATCTACCTGCTGAGGTCGAGGAAGAGTGTCTTACATGGTGGCCAATAGGCTCACAGAAGCCAGGGCTGAACAGCCAGATAGTCCTCAAATAAAAGAGGCCTGTAGTAGAAATATAACTATTTAGCCCCATTGGGGAAGGGAGGGGACTAATGACAGGAAAGATTGACAGCAATATTCATTTGCCTCCTCTGAGGTAAGGAGACACGTTTTACTTCTTTTAACCAGAAAAGGTGGAGCAAATCTGAGAGCAGGGTATGGGCTTGAAAGGATTTCTGGGAGAGGGCTTAAAGTCCTCCAAAATACCAGTCAACCCCAAATACTCTGGAATTATGTGTCTGTGTCCTGACTAAGAAAATAGATATTTCCTGCCCAGATACTAGAACTAATTCTAGAATGTATATAAAAGACAAAGCCTTCTATATACCCATTATATCCTTTATGCCATGCTTACCCGGCTTCAGGTCCACCCTTCGACAGGTCAAACACTTGAGATGGGTTAAGGTATTGCTTAAATTTTCGGAGGAAGATAACTCCTTGATGATCGCCACTTTTTGAGTTGATGAAGATGAGAAGGGGGCATGAACAGGCTGATGACCAATCAAGATTCCAGAAGTCTGAAGATACTGCTAATTGGCCTGATACAAAGAGAAAAAGAAGAAAAAAAAAGAACAAGGTCATTGAGGTGGAAACAAGATATAACAATATCAAATTTTGCAAACACTTTTTAAAAAAAGTTTTCTTGAGGTACGATGGATATACAAAGTACTGACCATATTTAATGTATAAACTCATTAAATTGTATACACAATAGTAGTTAAAAACTAATTCATTTATTTAAAAAAATATGTATTGCGGGCATTCTCTGCTCGTTCTTATTACATTCTGAGAATACAGTGGTAAATACTTATGTCCACAAGATTGCTTTTATATAGGCTGATGTTAATTTTAAGGGAATGTCCTGTATTAATCAACAATTTTAATCAATTCAAATGAAACCATACAAGGCTAGTTTGTCATCTTTGAAGTACCCAGAGGGGCAGATGCATCAACAAGACAAAAAAAATGATAAATTTTAAGCTTGACCTTTAGGTTTAAAATTGAGGACATACACTGCAGCAGAACAAGACAATAGAAATTTAGCTTAGTGGCATCAAGTGTGAAAAGGGATTAGAGGATTTAGTTGACTTTAAGCTCCAGATGAGTCAACAGCCTGAAAGAGCCTTTCCAATTCTGATCACTCAGAAACAATTGTGACAGAAACTACAGAGAATATGTCCGCATACATATTCACCATAAATATCAACATTCACCATCCCAAAGGTCTAAAGATAAATGAATTGCCTCTATACATATGCACATTCCTACTCCTCAGAAATATTTTACTGGCTGAGGAGAATAATTTAATTGCAGTTCTTTTCTCCAATCTTCCCACTTTCCCTTCCTCCCCAATGTATTTCTGAGATTAAAGTTTAGATACTCACCATCGCCTTGGGGGTCGCTGAGGGCGGTGGGAGGAATGATTGATTTACGGTAACGCCCAAACCAACATTCCTTGGAAAACCCCCTTCTACAGTCATCATGCACCTGGAACGACACGAAAGAACATAACATTGATCAGTCTTGTGTTCCAGTTCCAAGATTTGAGCACAGTTTTCAAATCTCCCTTTCTGACATTTAGTGCCATACACATACCCCTGACTCAACCTGGACACCCTTTCTCTACCTGGAGCCTGAACCATCCCTGAGTGTGGCCTCTGAACTCAGTTTCTTTCAAAGGTGGCTTTCAGCAGATCCATCGTAGGCACTGAGAGGACATCAGTCTTAAGGTACAAACTTAGTGGCCTACAAAATGGGGAATTTACCTGCAATATGAGAGTGCTAATCCTAATAATATGCTGTTACACTTTAATCCTTACAACAACTGTGTGTGGTAGAGAAGACATTAAGTTCATTTTAGAAATGAGGATACCAAAGCTGATAGCAGTAAAGGATTTTGCTTAAGGTCAAGCAGCTTGGAAGTGACAGAGCAGAGGCTCTGATCAGTCTTTCACACCAGTGGCCATTTTTCTGAAATTTATGACATCTTTAAGCACCACTTCCTGGACAATTATACCATTTTTGGAGGACAGGAACCTTCACTAATTATGCAAAAACAATGAAAAGACAACCAGAGGATACCAGAATCTTCTTTTTTTATTTGAGATTATAATTGACATACAACATTATATTAGTTTCAGGTATACAAAATAATGATTTTATATTTTTATAAATGCAAAGTGATCACCACAATAAGTCTAGTTAACATCTGTCATGTTACATAATCACAATTTTTTTTTCTTGAGATGAAAATGTTTAAGATTTACTCTTTTGGCAACTTTCAAATGTACAATACAATATTATTAATTATAGTCACCACGGTATACATTAATTATATTAATTATTTATTCACCAGAGGCCTGGTGCACGAAATTTTTGTGCATGGGGGGGGTGTCCCTCAGCCCAGCCTGCACCCTCTCCAATCTGGGACCGCTGGAGGGATGTCTGACTGTCCGGGCCTAAACAGACAGTTAGACATCCCTCTTACAATCCAGGACTGCTGGCTCCCAACTGCTCGCCTGCCTGCCTTCTGATTGCTCCTAACCACTTCTGCCTGCCAGCTTGATCACCCCCTAACCACTCCCCTGCTAGCCTGATTGATGCCTAACTGCTCCCCTGACAGCCTGTTTGCCTCTAACTTCCCTCCCCTGCAGGTCTGGTCACCTCTAACTGCCCTCCCCTGCAGGCCTAGGTCTCCCCCAACTGCCCTCCCTTGCAGGCCTGGTCCCTCCCAACTGCCCTTCCCTGCTGGCCTGATCACTCACAACTGCCCTCCCTTGAAGGCCTGGTCCCTCCCAACTGCCCTCTGCTGCTGGCCAACTTGTGGAGGCCATCTTGTATCCACATGGGGGCTGGATCTTTGACCACATGGGGACAGCCATCTTGTGTGTTAGAGTGATGGTCAATTTGCATATAACTCTTTTATTAGGTAGAATAGAGGCCCGGTACATGGGTGGGGGCCAGCTAGTTTGCCCTGAAGGGTGTCCCAGATAGGGGGTGGGGGGATATCCTTGGGGCATGGGGTGGCTTGGAGGAGGGCCATGTGATGGTTTGCAGGCCACTACTCCTGGCAAACCAAGCAGAGGCCCTAGTATCTGGGATTTATTTATCTTCTACAATTGAAACTTTGTAGCCTGGAGCAGAGCCAAGCCTCCTGCTCACCTTCGTAGTGGCAGCCATTTCTGTTGGGATATATTTATCTTCTGAAATTGAAACTTTGTAGCCTTAAGTGGAGGCCAATACAGGCCAAGGCTGTAGAAGCTGGCTTCCTCCATCCCCGGGGGCAACCCTAGCCTCCTGCTCTCTTCAGCTCCGTGGCTGCCACCATTTTTGTTGAGATTTATTTATCTTCTATAATTGTAACTTTATAACCTTTAGTGGAGGCCTGGGCCCACCAATGTGTGTGGAAAGCTTGGCTTCCTCCATCATCAGGAAAACTCAAGCCTCCCTCCTGCTTGCTCTGTGGCTGCAGCCATCTTTGTTGGGCTTATTTTGCACATTTACTCCTGATTGGATGGTGGGTGTAGCTTGTGGGCGTGGCTTTTGGGTGTAGCAGAGTGATGGTTAATTTGCATGTTACTCTTTATTATATAGGATTTTATAACTGAATAAAGCTTGATATCCTTCACCCATTTTGCCCAAACCACCACCTACCTCTGGCAACAACTAATCTGTTCTCTGAATCTATGAGCTCTGTTTTTTAAAATATATTTTTATTGATCAGCTGCTTCATGTGTGCTCCAACTGGAGACAGAGCCTAAAACCTGAGCATGTGCCCTCGACTGAAATCAGACCCAGGACCCTTCAGTTCACAGGATGACACTCTATCTCCTAACCCAAACTTGCTAGGGCTGAGCTCTGTTTTTAAAAGATACTATATAGAAATGTGCTAAAACAGTATTTGTCTGTCTCTGACTTATTTCACTTAGAATAATGTACTCATATTGTAGAAAATGGCAAGATGTCCTTCTTTTTAATCTTCCATTGTGTGTGTATCACAGTTTATTGATCTATTTATCTATCAATGAAAACTTAGGTTAATTCCATACCTTGGCTACTTCAAATAATGCTTCAATGAACATAGAGGTGCATATATCTTTTCAAATTAGTGTTTTTATATTTTTAGGTTAAATACCCAGGAGTTGAATTGCTAACTATATGGCTGCTCCATTTTTTTACATTTTTGAGAAATCTCCATACGTTTTTCCATAGTGGCTGCATCAATTTACATTTACACTGATAGTGCATGAGGGTTCCCTTTCCTTTCTTTTTCTTCTCTAGAAATTTTATCCTTAATATAGTCATAATCCAATTCATAACGAATTTATAAAAATAACTTTTTATCCAATAATTCCAGCAAAGTAAAAATAGGAGTTTCTTTTTATATATAGCAAATGAAACAGGCTCACTATGAGAGAACATAAAAGTACTGAAGTTGCCATACATTCACCACACAGTCATACCAGTCTACGGCTGTGTCTTGTCCACCTCGCACTGGTGGTTTTAAGGTGCAGAAGCTTCTTTCAAATATGTGGGCTACACGAATAAGTCAGCCCTTGGGAACATGCTTTAACCACAGAACGCATTAAAACTGCATAATTTTTTTTAAAAAAGTTCTTTAATCTACTTAGGGGCTCACACGGGTTTGTCATTTGTCACATACTTAGCGTTAAACCTTTAAAGAATTTCCTTGAAGATCCACACACGTGCGGGCTCACTTGAAAGAAGTCTTTGCACCGGCACAGATGCCCTTGAGCTTGCTATGAAATACAAAAGTGCACTCTTCTATATCTACATATAAAACAGATCAGAAATAAAACTGTGTAAAATGTTTGCTGTGCAAACTATAAAAAGCCAGGCCCGCCGACCTGGGTCCTGGGTCCTAGGTGCCCTGGGTCCTGGCCATGGTCTACTGCAGGGAGTCGCTATTCTGCAGAACCAGCCCACTGATGTGGGTGGGGGTGAGTACGGCCCCGCCAGCCCCTGGGCTGTCCACGGACTCGTCCTCACTCTGCTCACATCATGACCTGCTGCATAGCCAGGGTGGCGCCATCTGAGGACAGAGACTGGAGGCTGTCCACGTTCATGCTCATGGGCATGGTGATCATCACAACAGCTCCTTCTGACATGGTGAGCCCATTGGGTGGTGGCTGTGCCAAAACTGGTCTGTTCTGTGCAGTTTTATTTGTTTTTGGAGTTTCTGAACAACTAGAATCCAACACCAGCTGAAGAATTTGTCTTCTAGCATTGATGAACCAGTTGTTAACTTGGAGTAGTGTCCAATTTGTCTCAGTAGCAATCTGTTTTTTCTCATCTTCTATTGAGTAGGGATGCCCTATGTGCTGAAAGAACCAGGACCGCATCACACTGGTGGTATGCTTTGGCAGAACTCCCCTCTTGTTCTTGAATGAGCCATCGTCTTGATGCAAGATGCTCAAATCTTGGTTTAACTGTAACTGAAGCTGAGAGTTCTGGATCCTGATTGTCCCAGGTGACAACGCCTATGTCACTACTTGGCCTTGAGGAGTGACGACTATAACAGGCTAATAAACTGTACCACCTGCCACTGCTGTCATAGTTATATTCCCCTGTTGCAGCGCAGATGCAGGCACCATAATTCCTTGGGAGCTGAGAGTGCCTGTGATGGCACTTTGAATCTTCTGGGACTGGATAGGGGAGTACGGGCTTCCAGGTTCTGCACTTAAGAGAGTTTCACTGTTCATTTTCGTTTTTTAGACAAGCAATATATCGGCTGCAGAAATCTTTGCAGAGTTCATTAACCTTTCCCAGCTCAAGAAGATGAATAGTAAAACCTGGATTGCTTTGACCATTAAATTGTCAGTTTCTGGATCTTCACAAAAGAAGGGTTATCCTTCCTTCTCTTGCCTCCTTACAAAATTTTCAATGTCCATATCAAAACTGGCAGAAGTTATACCTTCTGAGCCCTGCGTGGATTGCTCACATTTTTCAAACAAAGCTAATAATGGAAACAGTGGATGCCTATAAATGGCCTGCTTGTCCGCATCCATTGGTATCTGGGACCCCAAGAGCGGGGGCTCACTCCTTCCACATCAGGTTCAGAGCAGTTGGGATCTTGCTCCGTTTTTAACTCTGTTACTACTTGTATTCGTTGCCCATCTTGATAACTGTCTATGCTTAATGTCTGTGTAGCCATCATGGTGAATAAGTTTATTATAAGACATCAAATCATCTTGAGTCAAAAGCAAATGGTATCTGAGCAACTAGCAGAGCAGAGCTGCATGTCCTGGTAAAGAGCAGATGATGAGGAACAGGTTCTATGGAGTGGGTGCCAATCTTCATCACATTAACAAGCGGCTGCAGCAATCGGGACCCACAGTGCCATGCCCGTGTCCAACTGTCATGCCGACGTTAGGCCACGCGACACAGCCTCACTCAATGGGGAGAGTTCCCTTTTCAACACGTACTGGCTAACACTTGTTTTTATGATAATAGACATTCTAACAGGATGAGGTGATATCTCATTGTGATTTTTATTTGCATTTCACTGATATTTATGAGGTTGAGCATTTTTATGTGTGTTTGTTAGCCATCTATGTTTCTTTGGTGAAAAAATGTCTATTCAGATATTTAGCCCATTTTTTTTTTTGCTTTTAAAATATATTTTTATTGATTTCAGAGAGGAAAAGAGAGGGAGAGAGAGAGAGGAACATCAATGATGAGAGAAAATAATTGATTGGCTGCCTCCTGCATGCCACCTCTGGGAATCGAGCCCACAGCCTGGGCATGTGCCCACGATTGGAATCGAACTCTTCAGTCTACAGACAAATGCTCTATCCCTTGAGCAATACTGGCTAGGGCATCTGAGCCCATTTTTAATGGGATGTATTGAACTGTATGAGTTTTTTATATATATTTTGGATATTAATTCCTTATTAACTATGTAATTTTCAAATATTCTCCCATTCAGTAGGTTGCCTTTTCATTTCGTAGATGGTTTCTTTGTAGTGTAGAAGCTTTTTAGTTTGATGTAGCCCATTTGTTTATTTTAACTTTATTTACCTTTGCTTTTAGTGTCAAATCCAAAAAATCATCACCAAGACCGATGTCAAGGAGCTTACTGCTTATGTTTTCTTCTAGGAGTTGCTTATATTTTCTCCTAGGAGTTTCATGTCTTATATTCATATCTTTAATCCATATTTTAAAAAAAGCTTTATTGTTGAAAGTATTACATAGGTCCTTCTTCCCCCACCCTTAACCTCTTCTAGCCCACTCCCATCCTCCCTCTCTCCCCAGACCCTCACCAACCCATTGTCCATGTCCACAGGTTATGCATAGATACATAAAAGTTCATTGGTTGATTTCTTCCCACCCACTCTCCCTTGCCTTCTCTCTGAGGTTCAACAGTCCATTCATACTACTATGACTCTGGGTCTCTTTTTGATCATAAGTTTATTTGATTCATTAGATTCCACATATGAGTGAGATCATGTGATACTTATCTTTATCTGACTGGCTTATTTCACTTAGCATAATGCTCTCCAGTTCCATCCATGCTGTTGCAAATGGTAAGAATTCCTTCGTTTTTTACAGCAGCATAGTATTCCAAGTGTAGATGTACTACAGTTTTCTAATCCACTCATCTGCTGATGGGCACTTAGGCTGTTTCCAAGTTTTAGCTATTGTAAATTGTGCTGCTATGAACATAGGGGTGCCTGTATCCTTTCTGATTGGTGTTTCTGATTTCTTGGGATATAGTCCTAGAGATGGGATTACTGAGTCAAATGGGAGTTCCATTTTTAGTTTTTTAAGGAAACTCCATACTGTTTTCATAGTGACTGCACAAGTCCACATCCTCACCAGCACTTGTCTTGGGTTGATTTGTTGATGATAGCCATTCTGACTGATGTGAGATCATTGTTGTTTTGATTTGCATCTCTCTGGTGATTAGTGACTTTGAGCATGTTTTCATGTGTCTCTTGGCTTTCTTTATGTCCACTTTGGAGAAGTGTCTATTTAGGGCCTTTCAACATTTTTAAAATTGGATTGTTTATCTTCCTTTTGTTAAGTTGTATGAGTTCCCTGTATATTTTGGAGAGTAAACCCTTATTGGAAATAACATTGGCAAATATGTTCTCCCATGAAGTGGGCTTTCCTGTTGTTTTATTGATGGTTTCTTTTGCTGTGCAGAAGCTTTTTATTTTGATGTACTCCTATTTGTTTATTTTCTCCTTTGTCTCCATTGCCCTAGGAGCTGTGTCAGTAAATATATTGCTATGACATATGTCTGCTATTTTGCTGCCTAATTACTTCTTCTAAGATTTTTATAGTTTCCCATCTTATGTTTAAGTCCCTTATCCATTTGGAGTTTAGTTTTGTGTATGGTGTAAGTTGATGGTCTAGTTTCATTTTTTTTTGCATGTATCTGTTCAATTTTCCCAACACCATTTATTGAAGAAACTGTCTTGACTCCATTGTATTCTCTTCCCTCCTTTGTCAAATATTAATTGAGCATAAAGGCTTGGGTCAATTTCTGGGTTCTCTGTTCTGTTTCATTGTTCTATATGTCTGTTTTTGTGCCAGTACTAGGCAGTTTTGCGAACTGTGGCTTTATAGTGTAGTTTTATATCTGATATTGTGATCCCTCCAACTTAGTTCTTCTTTCTCAGGATTGCTGCAAATATTCGAGGTCTTTTTTTATTCCATATGATTTTTTGGAGAGTTTATTCTAAGTCTGTGAAATATGCCATTGGTATTTTAATGGGGATTGCATTGAATCTATAGATTGCTTTGGGTAGTATGGACATTTTAATGATGTTGATTCTCCCAATCCATGAACATGGTATATACTTCCATTTGTTTATGTCTTCCTCTAGCTCTTTTGTCAGCATCCTGTAATTTTCTGAGTACAGGTCCTTTATCTCCTTGGTTAATTTTTTTTTTCTGGGTATCTTAATTTTTTTTCTTGCAATGGTAAATGGGATTGCTTTTTAAATTTCTCTTTCTGAGAGTTTATTATTGGTTTATAAAAATGTTATAGATTTCTGGGTGTTAATTTCATATCCTGCTACATTGCCAAATTTATTTATTAAGTCCATTGGTTTTTTGATGGAGTCTTTAGGGTTTTCTATGTACAATATCATGTCACTTGCAAATAATGACAGTTTTACTTCTTCTTTTCCAATTTGGATGCCTTTTATTTCTTCTTCTTGTCTTATTGTTATGACTAGCACTTCCAGTACTATGTTGAACAGGAGTGGTGAAATTGGGCCTTTCTATCTTGTTCCTGTTCCTAGGGGAATTGGATTTAGTTTTTGCCCATTGAGTATGATATTGGCTGTAGGTTTGTCATATAAGGCTTTTATTATGTTGAGGTATGATCCCTCTATTCCCATCTTGCTGAGAGTTTTTATCAAGAAAAGGTATTGAATTTTTGTCAAATGCCTTTTCTGCATTAGTTGATATGATTATGTGATTTTTGTGTCTCATTTTTTATGTGATGTATCACGTTTATTGATTTGTGGATATTGTACCAGCCTTGCATCCCTGGAATAAATCCCACTTGGTCATGATGTATAATCTTTGTAATGTAATGTATTGCTGGAACTTATTTGCTAGAATTTTGTTGAGGATTTTATTATCTATGTTCATCTAGGATATTGGCTTGTAGGTCTCTTACTTTGTAGTGTCTTTAAAAAATATTTTTATTAATTTCAGAGAGGAAGGGAGAAGGTAAGAGAAAGAGAGAGAAATATCAGTATGAGAGAGAATCATTGATTGGTTGCCTCCTGAACACTCCCTACTGGGTATCGAGCCTGGAATCATTTGACCTGAATCAAACCTGGGTCTCTTCAGTCCACAGGCCGATACTCTATCCACTGATCCAAACTGGCTAGGGCTCTTTGTAGTGTTTTTATCTGGTTTTCGAGTTAGGATAATGCTGGCCTTATAAAAACAGTTTAGAAGTGTTCCTTCCACTTTGATTTTTTCTAATAGTTTGAGGAGGATAAGTGTTAGTTGCTCATTGAAGGTTTGGTGAAACTCCCCTGTAAAATTGTTCAGACCAGGTCTTTTGTTTGCTGGGAGTTTTTTTTTTTTTTTCCTACTGCATCTATTTTATCAGTTGTTAATGGCCTATCCAGGTTTTCTGATTTTTCCTGATTCAGTTTTGGAAAATTTTATTTTTCTAGAAATTTTTCCATTTCATCCCATTGTCCAGCTTGTTGGCATATCGTTGTTCATAGTGTTTTCTTTAAAAATTTTTTTATTTATTTCAGAGAGAAAGGGAAAGGGATAGAAAGAGAGATAGAAACATCAATGATGAGAGGCAATCATTGATCAGCTGCCTCCTGCATGCCCTCTCAATGGGGACTGAGCTGTAACCGTGCATGTGCCCTTGATTGGAATCGAACCTGGGCCCTTCAGTCCACAGGCTGACGCTCTATCCACTGAGCCAAACCAGCTAGAGCCATCAATATTTTCTCACAATCCTTTGTATTTCTCTGGTGTCAGTGATTTCTTCGCTTTAATTTCTAATTTTATTTATTTGGGTCCTCTCTCTTTGTTTCTTGATGAGTCTGACTAATAGTTCATCAAATTTGTTTATCCTTTAAAAGCTCTTGGTTTCATTGACTTTTTGTATCATATTTGAGGCTCTATGTCATTTATTTCTGCTCTAATGTTTATTGTTTCTTTCCTTCTACTTACTCTGGGCTTTTCTTGTTATCATTCTAATTCTTTTAGCTGAAGGATAGAATAGTTCGTGCTCATTTTTTTCTTGTTTTTTTGAGGTTGGCCTGTAGTGCAATGAATTTTCCTCTCAGGATTGCTTTTGTTATATTCCAGAGATTTGGGGCTGTTGTTTGTTAATTTTCATGAAGTTTTTTTATTTCTTTCTTGACCTCATTGGTAACCCATTCATTGCTTAATAACATGCTATTTAGTCTCCCTGTGTTTCATTGTTTTTGAGTATTTTTACTGTAGTTGATTTATAATTTCATTTCATTGTTATCTGATTTCAATATTGATATGATTTCAATCTTCTTAAACTTGTATAGACTTTTTTGTGCTCTCACATGTTCTCTGTCTTTGAAAATGTCCCATGTGTTCCTGAGAAGAATGTATGTTCTGCAGCTTTGAGGTGAAATGTTCTATAAATGACACCTAAATCTATCTGATCCAGTTTGTCATTTATAGTTTCCTAGTGTTATATATATTTTTTTAATTTCAGATTTTTCAGTTTTGTTACTGGGTAGCTTTTTAAAAAATTTTATTGTTGAGATTATTACAGATCCCTCTTTTTATCCTCCACAGCCCCCCTCCACCAGGGCCTTGCCTCATCCCAGGCCTTCACCACCCTATTGTCTGTGTCAGTAGGTAATGCATATATACATGTACGATCTTTGTTTAATCTCTTCCCATCTCCCCATTCCCCCTCCCCTCTGAGAATTGTCATTCTGTTCCATTCCCATGCTTCTGATTTGATTTTATTCATCATTTTATTCTGTTCATTAGCTTTCTTATTCCTTTATTTTGATTTTTAGATTCAATTGTTGACAGATATGTATATGTTGCTATTTTGTTGTTCATATTTTTTATCTTTTTCTTCTTTTTCCTCTTCTTAAAGAATACCCTTCAACATTTTATATTAGGAAATTAGAAGAAATATTTGTGTGGTAATTATGTTACTGCAAAAAAATTACATGTCAAAATACTATATTTAATATCCTATATAATAAAGAGGGAATATGCAAATTGACTGTCACTCCACTATAAAGATGATGGCACCCACAGCGGAGGTGGTGGTTTCTGTAACATACAGTGCCCATAGTGGAGGTGGGGTTTCCATAACACAAAAGATGGCTGCACCCACAGCAAAGGCCAAGTTCCCCTAAGAAGCCTTAATGAGCAATCAGCAGGGACCTGAGGCTGCACCTCCTCCACCCCCATGGGACTTGACAGGGGACCTCAGGCTGTGCTCACACCTTGGCACCATGCCTGGGGACATCCAGCCATGCCCCCCACCCAGCAGGACTCGATGGGGGACCTGAGGCTGTGCCCCACTCCAGAAGCCAAGTGGGAGATCTGAGGCTAGATCCTCTACCTGGCAGGGCTTGTTGGGGGACCTCAGGCCATGCCTCTCACCCAGAGGGGCTTCATAGGGGACCTCAAGATACACCCACCCACCCCAATGCTGGGACAGGGGACCTCAGGATGTGCCCCCATTGCCCAGTGGGTCTTGATGGGGGACCTGAGGCTACACCCCTTTCCCGGTGGGGCTTGATGAGGGACCTGAGGCTTCATCCTCCCTCCAGGAGCCAGGGTGGGGGACCTGAGGCTGGGCTTTCCACCCAGTGAGGCTTGACAGGGAACCTCAAGGCATGCCCCATTCTCTGACCTGGGCTGGGGGACTTCCGGCCATGCCCCCCCGCACCCCAGCACTGGGTGAGGGGACCTGAGGCTGTGACCCCCCTCCCCACCTTGCAGGGCTTGACTAAGATGGGATTGACTAGGTCTTGATCTAGCCCAATGGGGGCGGGAAGTGGCTGGGTCTGGGTCTTGCATGATTTTGAGGTGCACGTGGGTAGGCAGGGACTTGACTCTGGGTCCCATGGTGCACCTCAGACTCTGACAGGAGAAAGATTTTCATATGCATTTTACTAATTTTCTTTCATCTCTGACACTTCTATTATAGAGAAAGGGCAAATAGCAATATTAAATTATTTCCTCTAGTTAATCCCCTTTTAATGGGCATGAATTTCATGCACTGGGCATTAATAGTATTGTAAAATTATTTGCTATGTATATATATTTAAAACAAATCAAAATTATTAAAATATAATACTATTGCTACTATTATTATTAATATTAAAAGATAACATAATAACAATAAAAGATAAAGAATTGTGTCTGCTATTGAAAACTGATGAATAAGTTGCAATGTGGTTTATGTTGAATGTCAACAAAAACAACCAAATCCAAGATTGACAATGACAGATTGAAACACATGCATGCCATTGGCACCAGCGAGAGCTTTATATGTATAGCACATGTGTAAGTAAAATTTATTTTTAAATTGCCAGTGTGCATCATATGTACCACACATACATAAATAAACATTCATTTTGTAATTTAATGACTTTTATAAATATTTTTAAAATATAGAAAATTAAACATTATATAATTTATCCTATCTAATAAAAGAGTAATATGTAAATTGATCATAACTCTAACACACAAGATAGCTGCCCCATGTGGTCAAAAATGGCTGCCCCCATGTGGACACAAGATGGCCACCACAAGATGGCCAGCAGGGGAGGGAAGTTGGGGGAGATCAGGCCTGCAGAGGAAGGCAGTTGGGGGGGACCAGGACTGCAGTAGAGGGAAGTTGGGGTTGACCAGGCCTACAGGGGATAGAAGTTGTGGGCAACCAGGTCTGCAGGGAAGGGCATTTAGGGGGGACCCGGGCCTATAGGAGAGAGTAGTTGGGGGGGACCAGGCCTGCAAGGGAGGGGAGTTGGGGGGGACCAGGGCTCCAGGGGAGGGAAGTTGGAGGAGACCAGAACAGCAGGAGAGAGCAGTTAGGGGCAATGAGGCTGGCAGGGGAGGGCAGTTAGGACTGACTAGGTTGGCAGAGGAAGGCAATTTGGAGGGACCAGGCCTGCAGGGGAGGGCAGTTAGGGGCAAACAGGCTGGCAGGGGAGCAGTTAGGCATCAATCAGGCTGGCAGGGGAATGGTTAGGGGGTGATCAGGCAGGCAGGCAGAAGTGATTAGAGGCAATCAGAAAGGCAGGCAGGTGAGCAGTTGGGATCCAGCAGTCCTGGATTGTGAGAGGGATGTAGGGGACCTCAAGTAGGATCAGGCCTAAGCAGGCAGTCAGATATTTCTTGAGGGGTCCTAGATTGGAGAGGGTGCAGGCTAGGCTGACGGACACACACCCCTGTGCATGAATTTTGTCCACTGGGCCTCTAATTTAGAAATGTTATTAAATATTAACATTGACTTTTAGATTGAATTGTAAATGTGTTTGGCCAAGTTTTGTGCTGTTAAGATGCTTGTCATTCATCAATTCCATACACTCACTTGTTTTATTTGAAGCGTCACAATTTGATGTTTATTCAATAATGTGACAATGTCACCTTGTTCAATGAGCATATTGATATCAAATAGTATTGATCTTTTCAATCAGATTGCCAAAAATTATAAGCAAAAACATCTGATGCATTGACAGATAGGTGACGTTTCTATAGTAACCTAACAAATATTTGTATGACTTCACACTTATATTCTCCTCTCTTTCACATATATAGCATAAAGCATGAAATCCTTTATGCCAGTCAGTCTTTTATGCTGGTCAGTCGGATGAATGCATGGTCAGTCACTTAGCCTTTTATATCCTAATAGAGTCCCGGTGCATGAAATTCATGCATGGGGGTTGGGAAATGTCCCTCAGCCCAGCTTGCACCCTCTTCAATATGGGATCCCTCAAGGGATGTCCAACTACCCATTTAGGCCGGCTAAATGGGCAGTTGGAAATCCTTCTCACAATCCAGGACTGCTGGCTCCCAACTGCTCGCTTGCCTGCTTTCCTGATTGTCCCTAATTGCTTCTGCCTGCCAGCCTGATCACCTCCTAACTCCTCCCCTGCCAGCCTATTTGCCCCTAACTGCCCTACCCTTTGGGCCTGGTCACCCCTAACTGCCCTCCCCTGCAAGCCTGGTATCCCCTAACTGCTTTCCCCTGCAGGCCATCTGGAGGTAGGATCTTTGCCCACATGGGAGCAGCAATCTTGTGTGTTGGAGTAATGGTCAATCGGCATATTACTCTTTTATTAGATAGGATAGAAGCCTGGTGCATGGGTGGGGGCCAGCTGGTTTGCCCTGAAGGGTGTCCCAGATCAGAGTATGGGTTCACTTGGGGTGTGGGATGGCCTGGGTGAGGGGCTTGTGGTGGTTTGCAGACTGGCCAAGCCCCCCAGTGACCCAAGAAGAGGCACTGGTATCTGGGATTTATTTATCTTCTACAATTGAAACTTTGTAGCCTTAAGCAGAGGCCAAGGCAGGCTAGGGCTGCGGAAAACTTGGCTTCCTCCATTACCAGGGGCAACCCTAGCCTCCTGCTCTCTTCAGCTCCGTGGCTGCTGCCATTTTTGTTGAGATTTATTTATCTTCTAAAATTGAAACTTTATAGCCTTTAGTGGAGGCCTGGGCCTACCAAGGTGTGTAGAAAGCTTGGCTTCCTCCATCTCTAGGGAAACCCAAGCCTCCCTCCTGCTCTCTATGTGGCCACAGCCATATTTGTTGGGGTTAATTTGCAGACTCGCTCCTGATTGGATGGTGGGCATGGCTGGTGTGTGTGACTTGTGGTGTAGCAGAGGCACAGTCAATTTGCATATGCCTCTTTTCTTAGTATACTAGTCGCCTGTGCATTAAATTCATGCACATTAAAAGGTAATTAATTAGAGGAAATATTTTAATATTGATATTTGCCCGTTATAATAGTGTCAGAGATGAAAGAAAATTAGTAAAATGTATATGAAAATCTTTCTCCTATCAGAATCTGGGGCACACCACTGGAACCAGAGTCAAGTCTCCACCCAACCACCTATGTCTCAAAATCCCATAAAACCCAGACCTAGCCAGCCCCCCCCCCAATAGGGCTAGATCCAGATTCAGCTGGTCCCACCCTTGCTAAGCCCTGCCAGTCAGGGGGTGCAGCCTCAGGTCCCCTGTCAAGGCCGGCTGGGCAGGGGCACAGCCTGAAGTCCTCTGGCCCAGCACTGACCTCAAGGTATGCCCCCCATCAAACCCTGTTGGGAAGGGGGTACAGCCTGAGGTCCCCTATCCTGGCAGCAGGGCATGGGGCATGGTCTGAAGTCCCATCGCCCAGCACTGGGGTGGGAGTTGTACCTTGAGGCCTACTGTCAAGCCTTGCCAGGTGGGGACATAGGATCAAGTTCTCCGACCTGGCACCAGGGTCAGGGGCACCACCTCAGGTCCCCTGTCAAGCCCTTCCAGGTGGGGGACATGGCCTGAGGTTCCCTGTCAAGCCCCACAAGGGTGGGGCAAGGGGCACAGCCTCATTGTTGTTCATTAAGGCTCCTTATGGAAACTCAGCCTATGCTGTGAGTGCAGCCATCTTGTGTTATGGAAACTGCCTCCCCTGTGGGTGCTGTCATCTTTGTGGTGGAGTGATGGTCAATTTGCATATTCCTGTTTATTATATGGGATAATAAAAGGCTAATAAGCAAATAGACTAAACAGCAGAACAACCTGTGTAACCAAACAACTGGTCACTATTACATGCACTGACTGACAACCAGGATGTGTGTGTGGAACATGGTTGTCATTGGCTGTGGCAGGATGGTGAAGCAGGTGAGTGGGGAGACCAGACCAAGGTAGAGCACTGGTTGCTGTCATCAGGGTGAATCTATGGTGGTTACTGAAAATTCTTTGCTCCCACATGTCACGGTCCCATCCGGTGCTCGCACCTCCTGTTGGCACCGGCCCCACTCACACCCACTGCCAACGCTGGCTCCACTGCACCACAGCCAGTGTCAGAGCCACTGCTCACACCCACTTCCAGTGCCTGACACTGGTCCTGATCACTCTGCACCATCAGCAGGTATAAGCGGTGACTGCTGGCCCTGATCGCCTCTGAGGGTTTCTTCACCTGCCCCTGCTCCTGATGGGCAATCAAGGCAGCAGCCCCTGCTTGCACCCACTGATGGTGCCAGCCCGGCTCATACCCACTGCTGGCGCTGGCCCCAATTGCTCCATGCCATCAGCAGGTGCAAGCGGGGCCGGCACCATCAGCATATGGGAGTGGCAGCAGAGGGAGTTTGGCTGCCAGCAGACAGGGGACCAGGGGCCACAGTGGGAGGGGCAAGAAAGGGGCACAGAAGATGGGCTGAAACCCACCTCTATGCCTACCTCAGCCTCATGGACCACAGTTCCTTTCAAAGTGCACAAGTTCTTGCACTGGGCCCCTAGTATATAAATAATCCTTTAGCTTTTTCTTGTCTGTGAAGCTTTTTTATCTGACCTTCAACTTTGAATGATAGCTTTGCTGGGTAGAATAACCTTGACTGTGGGTCCTTTCTATTCATCTCTTTGAATGTTTCTTGTCACTCCCTTCTGGCCTGCATAGTTTATGTTAAGAAATCAGCTGAAAGTTGTATGGATACTCCCTTATAGGTAATTAACTGCCTTTCTCTTGCTGGTTTTAATATTCTTTGTCTTTAACCCTTGGAATTTTAATTATGATATGTCTTTGTGTGGTCCTCTTTAGATTGCTTTTTTGGGGGGTTATGTGCACTTCCTGGACTTGTATGTCTATTTTTTTTTTCACTTAGTAGGGGAATTTTTCTGTCATTATTTCTTCAAATAGGTTTTCAATATCTTGCTCTCTTTCTTCTTCTGGTACCCCCATAATTTGGATGTTGGTACGCTTGAAGTTGTCCCAGAGGCTCCTTACACTATTTTCATATTTTTGGATTCTATTGTCTTTTTGCTCTGCTGGTTGGGTGTTTCTGCTTCCTCATATTTCAAATTGTTTATTTGATTTTTGGGATCATCTAGACTACTGTTGAATCCCTGTCTATTATTCTTTATTTCAGTCAGTGTATGCTTAATTTCTGACTGGTCCTTTTCCTTTTTAAAATTTTTTTCATTCTCACTAAGATCCTTGAAAGTCTCACTAACTCCCTTGGAAGTTTCTAGAACGTTCTTGAGTAAGTGATTTTGAACTCTATATCCAGTATTTTGGTTTCTTCTCTTTGTGACATGTTTATTTGTCTCCACATTTTAGTTAATTCCCTGTGTGTGTATCTATGTATTGCAAATGAGCTACTATGTCTCCTGAGTTGACAGAGTGGCCTTGTGGAGTAGATGTCCTATAAGGTCCAGTGGCTGAGCCTCCCCAATCACCTGATGTGGACACTCTTGACGTACCCTTTTGTGGGCTGTGTGCAAAGTGTTGTTGTAGTTGAGACTTGATTGCTGTTGGTGTCACTGGGAGGAATTGACCTTTAGGCCAATTGACTATGAGGATCAGCTGGGACTATAGTGGGAAATCTGCTGTGCAGGAGAAACCTCCTATAGATCAGGACTTGCTTCAGTGGGGCTTCACAATCTTCCCCTTGAATGTGTTGCTTATGGATGTGAAGAGTTGTAATCTGGTATGGTCTCACTCTGACCACTGGGTACACTGGCTCTTGGGTATCCATGGAGGTGCAAAGTCAGCCATTGCCTGGGGCCACCCAGCAGGAGTTACAGAAATATCTGAAGATTCCTCCTTTTTGTATTTGGAAGTGCCTAGACAAGAACCAGCTGTGAAGTAAGGCAAGCTGCTGCTGGTGCCAGATCTTGGGTTTTTTATTGATAAGATTGTGGCTCCCTGACCCAGCTGCAGATTGTTTGACAGATATTGTCCTGAGCATGGACAGGCCATTCATATGCAAAATCCACTGCCCACAGGTTGGGTGGGGCTGCATATTGGATGGGGCTGGGTCTCAGGGAATAACCAGGGCAGAGCAAACAGAAATGACTGCCAGTCAGCCCTGCAACCCAGAAGATCTCAGCATTGGAACAATGACCCCTGCAAGCACCTCCATCTGGGAGAAAGCTGACTCCAAGTTTCTGCCCCAATGCCAGACAGTCCAGTTCTTCTTTGGATGTGTTTGTGTTCCTTAGATCCTTGTCCTGGCACTGGAGCTCAGAGGAAGCAGACCTTGTAAGTTCAGTTTGTATGCTGACCTTTTAAGTAGAGCAGCTGGGTCTCTAGTAGCTTCTATCCTCACTGGTTTTTACAGCTTGTAGTTACAGTGACTTCTTTCCCAGCTCTGGGGTCCTGAACTGGGTGTCTGGTGTGGGGCTGGAACCCTTTTCCCCTTTGGGCAAACTCCACAGAGATGATCTTCCTCTGGATTAAAAAAGTGGCACATGTAGGTGCTAGAACAGCCCATTCCACGTCTCTACACCTCCCACCAGTCTCTGTATACTTTCTTCTTTACTTCTCCAGTTGTCAGACTTCCATTCAGCCAGCTTTATAGCAGTTAGAAATTATGGTTATTCTGTATTTTAGCTGTAATTTTTATGTGGTTGTGGGAGGCAGCTCTGAGCTTGCCTGAGCTGCCATCTTGTTCTCCTCCTTGTTAAATTTTTGTCTGGAAGATCTATCCAGTGAAGTCAGCAGGGTTTTAAAGTCCCCTACTATGATTGTATTGCTGTCAATTTCTCCCTTAAAGTCCTCTAGAAGTGTTTTTAATATATTTAGGTGCTACTATGTTGGATGCATATATGTTTCTCAGAGTTACAAGCTCTTGCTGGATCTATCACATTAGTGTTATGTAGTGACCATTATTTTCTCTTGTGATAGTCTTCATTTTGAAGTCTATTTTGCCAAGTATGAGTATTGCTATCCCATTTTTTTCATTTTCATTTGCATAGACAATTTTTCCCTCTCTTCATGCTCATCTTATGTGAGTCACTTATGAATGTGTAGAGTTGTAATCTGGTATGGTCTGATACTGACTACTGCATACACTGGCTCTTGGGTATCCAGGGAGTGTAGAATCAGCCACTGCCTGAGACCACCCAGAAGGAGCTACAGAGAGATCTTCAGATTTCTCCTCTTTGTATCCAGTTTGGAAGAGTCCAGATGAGGACCATCTCTGAAGCAAGTCAGGCTGGTGCTGGTTCCAGGTGTTGGGTCTTTTATTGATAGGTTTAGGGATCTCTGATCCAGCTGCATTCTGTTAGAAAAATTTTACTCTGAGCAAGGAAAGACCATTCATATGAAAAATCTGCTGCACACAGCTTGGGTGGGGTTGTAAATTTGATGAGGTGGGGTCTTAGGGAATAACCAGAGTGGAGCAAACAGAAATGGCTGCCAGTCAGTCCTGTGACCAGAAAGGTCTCTTGTAGACAGCATATAATTGTGTCATGTTTTTTACTCATTCAGCTAACCTATGTTTTTTGATTGGAGCATTTAACCCATTTATATTTAAGGTTATTATTTATAAGTGTTTATTTATTGCCATTTTAATTCTTTATGCCTATTTCTCTCTCTATTTCTTCTTCTTATTACAGCAGTCCCTTTAGCATTTCTTGCAGTGTTGGTTGGTTTAGTCTTTTTTCTTCTTTGTCTGATAAGCTCTTTATTTCACCATGTATTTTGAATCATAGCTTTGCTGGGTATAATAATATCAGTTTCAGATGCTTGCTTTTCATTATCTTGAATATTTATGTCATTCCCTTCTGACCTGTAGAGTTTCTGATGAGAAACTATCTGAAAGCCTTATGATAACTCTTTTGTAGATAACAAATTACTTTTCTCTTGATGCTTTTAAGATTTTTTGTCTTTAAATTTTGGCATTTTAATTATGTTGTGTCTGAGTGTGGGCATGTTTGGGTTTTTCTTGCTTGGGACTCTCTGTGCCTCCTGACCTAGTGTGACTTTTTCCTTCACCAGGTTAGGGAAGTTTTCTGCCATTATTTCTTCAAACATGTTCTCTACCCTTGCTCACTTTCTTCCCCTTCTGGCACTCCCATTATGCAAATAATGTTATGTTTCATGTTGTCTCACAGCAACCTTAACCTCTTCTTCCATTATTATTTTTAATTGTTTTTCTTTTTGGCTCTTTGATTGAGTGATTTTTCTCTACCCGGTCTTGTAATTCAATGAACCAATCCTCTGCTTCCCCTAACCTGATGTGTATTTTTTTCCACTGTGTTTTTTATTTTTCTGTTATTGTTATTTCTGACTGGTCTTTTCCCCCATAGTTACTATATCTTTACTCATACTATTGAGCATCTTTGCTATCATTATTTTGAACTCTATAGATTAGAAATTTCTTATCTCCATTTAGTTTAGCTCTTCTTCTAGAGAATTCTCTAGTTCTTTCATTTAGGGTTTTTTCTCTCCAATTTTGGCTGCCTTTTTTTGGTTTGTGTCTATATATTAAGTAGATCTGCTACTACTCCAAATCTCTAGTGTAGGATAATGTCCAATGCTGTTTTCGACTGGCCCTGAGTTACCATGTTTGGAGCTATCAGAAATGCACAACTTGTGGCTCCCTTTGCTTGGGCTGAGTGCCTTTGGAAAGGAAAAACATGTGCACCAGAGTCTGTTTTTCCTACCCCTGGGTCCAGAACGAGACCAGGCAAAGACTCAACACATCCAGAAATCCACCTCTGCCTATAGTCTGATTGTTATTCTCAGCCTCTTAATGAACCTCAGGCTATAGACCACAGCAAAGTGTAGACTGAACAGGTTGGGGCAGGAGGTTTTCCAACAGGGACGGGAAATTGCTTTCCCCTGGGACAAAAGGTCCCTGGATAGTAAAGGTCTGCCTGAGAAAGATTTCCTCTGCAGTATGGGTGAGTGACTCAGCACATGAAAGGGGAATGGCTGCCTTCCATGCTCTAACCCTAGAGTCCTCAACCATGAATTCTCCTCACACAGCTCTAGTCTACCCTGCCCTCCCTATGCCAGAGCCCAAGGTGAGTGACTGCACATGAAATTTTATGCTTTTTGCCCTTTAAGAGGGTGCCTGTATTTCCAGCTGTCTCTCCCTGGCAAACAACAATCCCACTGATTTTTCACAACCACATTATGTGGGCACCATTCTCAGTTCTGGTGCTCTGGGCTGAGTCCATCTTGGGGCTTAGAACCCATATTTGTCAGTGGGAACCCCTAACAGCTGAGATATCCTTCTAGAACTTCAGCTGCTGTCTATGGGAACCCAGCCTGCCCACTTTTGCTCTGCATTTCTACCAGTCTCTATGTGATCTCCACTTTCCATCTTTGGTTCTTTCCAGCTAGTCTTCAGTTGATTTTTCAGGGTGGATTTCCTATATTTTATTTCTAATTCCAGGCTCCTTACACTATTTTCACATTTTTGGATTCTATTGTGTTTTTGATCTTCTGGTTGGGTGTTTTGTTTTGTTGTTTTTGTTTTGTTTTGCTTTTTTTGTTTGCATGTGTGTGTATGTGTGTTCTTTTTTTGCTTCCTCATATTTCAAATTATTGATTTGATTCTCAGAATCCTCTACTCTATCCTTACGTCCCTGTATAATAATATACAGTGTATATTATTCTTTATTTTAGTCAGTGTATGCTTAATTTCTGACTGGTTCTTTCCATTGGGGGGGGTTCTAGAAGATTGTTGAGTAACCTTATAACCATGGTTTTGATCTCTATATGTAGTAGTATGCTTTCTTCCATTTCTTTCATTTGTGACATGTTTCTTTGTCTCTGCATTTTGGCTACTTCTCTGTTTTTGTTTTCAGGTATTGAATAGAACTGCTATGTCTCCTTGAGTTGGTAGAGTGGCCTTGTGTAGTACATGTTCTTTAGGGCCCAGTGGCTAAGCCTCCCCAATCACTTGAACTGGGCATTCTAGGTGCACCCCTTTGTGAGCTGTGAGCCTAGTTTTGTTGTAGTTGAGACTTGATTGCTGTTGGTGTCAGTGGGCAGAATTGACCTCCAGGCCAATTGGCTGTGAGGATCAGATGGGACTAAAGTGGGAAATCTGCTGTGCAGGAGACATCCCTATGAGAAGGACTTGCTTCAGTGGGGCTTTGGTACTCACTGAGTCTGCCCCTTGAGTGTGTCACTTGTGGATGTGAAGAGTTGTAATCTGATATGGTATGATACTGGCCACTGGGAACACTGGCTCTTGGGTCTCCAGGGAGGTGCAAAGTCATCCATTGCCTGGGACCACACAGCAGGAGTTACAGAGAGATCTGCACATCCCTCCTCTTTGTATCAGGTTTGGAAGTGCCCAGATGAGGCCCAGCTATAAAGCAAGGGAGGCTGCTGCTGGTGCTGAGTCTTGGACCTTTTATTGATAAGTTTGTGGCTCCCTGACACAGCTGTAGCTTTTTTGACAGATATTAACCTGAGCAAAGACAGGCCATTCATATGCAAAATCCACTGCCCACAGGTTGGGTGGGCCTGCAAATTGGATGATGCATTGTCTTAGGGAATCACCAAGGTAGAGCAAAAAGAAATGATTGCCAGTCAGCCCTGAGACCAGGGAGGTCCCAGCATTGGAACAATGATCTCTGCAAGCATTTCCATCTGGGAGGAAGCCACTCCTGTGTTATTGCTTTGTTGCCAGACAATCCATTTCCTTCTTGGATGTGTCTGTGTCCCCCAGACCATTGCTCTGGTGCTGGAGCTCAGAGGAAGTAGGAACTTGTAAGTTCAGTTTGTGTGCCGGACTTTTAAGAGGAGCAGCTGAGTCTCCAGCCGCCTCTGTGTCATTGAGCCCCAGTCCGCACTGGTTTTTGCAGCTCATAGTTCTTACTGCCCATAGCAACTTCTTTCCCAACTCTGGGACCCTGAGCTCAGGGTCTGTTGTGGGGCTGGGACCCCCTGCTCATCTGGGCAGCCTCCACAGAGACATATCCCTCTGATTAAAAATGCAGCACACATGGATGCTGGACCAGTCCATTCTGCTCCTCTGCACCTTCTATAAGTCTCAGTGTGCTTTCTTCTTTACTTCTCCAGTTGTAGGACTTCCATTCAGCCAGCTTTCCAGTGGTTCTTCTATATTTTAATTGTAATTTTGATGTGGTTGTGGGAGGTGGCGAGTACAGGCATTTATGATGCCATCTTCAAATGCTTGGCCCAGCCTTCCAATTTTTTTTATTTTTTAAAATTGTTGACAGTATTACAGATGTATCCAATTTTTTCCCTTTTTGCCCCCTCCACCCAACCTCTAACCCACCCCATGTCTTCCCCATGCTGTCACAAAGAGAATATATTTTTTCTTTTTACAGAAAGACTGAACTTCTCAGACTGTTCTCTCTTGCTGTTCCATGAGGGTGATTTATAGCTTGTTTATAACTCTTTCTCCATTGATTACAATTCTGTATAACCTATGAACAATAGGCCCCACTGGTCATCATATCCGTGTGATCTACAGGTGTCTCCGGGGGATAGCCACAAAAATCAGGGCACCCAATGCAAATACAAGTCCCTTCCAGGTGGTGCTTGTGAGCTGGATCAAAGCAGAGGGAGAGCACAAAGATGGTACCCATCTGCTGGACCTAGGCAGAGGAAACTAGAATCTTCTAAGAAGATGCTTATAGTTTTGTTTCTTCCTGTGTAGAATAATCAGTTTGAAAGTAGCCTCTAAAAGACTAGACAGTCCAGATCAGGCTTTCTCAATGCTGGCACTATTGATACTTTGGGCTAGACAGTAATTTGTGCTGCCCTGTGCATTGGAGGTTTAACAGAATTCCAGGCCTCTGCTTATTAGAAGCCTGAAGCACATCCTCTTTCCCTGTTTGTAACAATAAAAAAATTTCTCCAAGACATTGTTTTATGTCTTTGGGCAGCCAAAATCACACCCAGTTTAGAATCTCTAACTTAGAGATATGTTAGTTTTGTAGTTAAGAGCATGTTTTTTTTTTATAATATATTTTACTGATTTTTTGCAGAGAGGAAGGGAGAGAGATAGAAAGTCAGAAACATCGATGAGAGAGAGACATCGATCAGCCGCCTCCTGCACGCCCCACAGTGGAGATGTGCCCGCAAGCAAGGTACATGACCCCGACCGGAATCGAACCTGGGACCTTTCAGTCCACAAGCCGACGCTCTATCCACTGAGCCAAACCGGTCTCGGCAAGAGCATGGTTTTTACAAAATTATGTATCAATCAAGAGTATTTTGCTTATTGGCTGCATGACCTTGGGCAAATCACTTCACTTTTCTGAACCTCATTTTCTTCATCATAAAGACAATGAGACCTTGTTTAGGGTTGTTGTAAGGATTAAATGAAATCATGTGTATAAAACTCTCAATACATAGTAGAAATAAGAATGTGTTATTATTAACCTTTACTAATTAACAAAGATTACAAGTTTCTAGGAAATGTTGATTGAGGAATGGAGAAGGTGTTTTTTTTTTTTAACAGTGGACTCAGAACTTAATTTTTAATTGCCCAGACTATCATAAGAGAATTAAGCTTTTCCCTTTTGCTAGTGGGCCTCACCAATTAAGAACCATAAAAGATGAGAGTCTTAAATATTTTTCTTAGACACTCCATAACCAAATCTGGAAAGGCAGGATACTGAGCTCAATACTCTGAAACCTGCATAATCTATTTAGATGTAACAGTCTCTGAGAGTTCTATCTATGTGTAGGCACAGTCAACCCTCAATCCACCCCTTCTCTACAAGTCAAATTCTCTACAAGTCCCAAGGAGATGAGGAGAGTCTTACCGTAGAACTACACCAGAGGCACCGGAAATCTTGAAGTCTTTGATTACTGCCACAGTTCTCATGACATACTGCACATTGAGAACTAATAGGTATATTTCCTTCTACCCATTGATGTGGCATAGTTTCCTAAAGGGTAAAAAGAGACAAGAAGTGGAATTTAGGGATATAAAGAGAGAAAGAGTGAGCTGGAATAACTATACTATCTCATGGAGGACATCAGGTAATTGCATGGAAGTTCCTCCTGGTCCTACCTTCCCCACTCCAATGCTAGTGAGCAAGGACAGGTAGTTGTGGGGGGCATTAAGCATTTTAGAATGTTTGGATCATGAGCCTGGGAAAGAAGCTTACTTGGATTGTCTGAATATAGGAAGAAATCTTCCCCTATGTGTTCTGACTGAAGGGGAGATAGAAAAGAGTGCCTGAGAGAATGGCTGGTACTCACTATTTCATCTGCTGGTATGAGGAGGTCATCAGTGACGGACAAAGTATTCCATTTACAATCTTTGCTTGCTCTCAAAGCACATAATGTGTGAGACTTCAATTTGCATACTGTGAAAAAGAGGGAAAAAAGATGAATATAAATCTGATAATAATGAAGTCTAATTCCCTTCCCTAAGCTTCTCTGAAAGTTAGAACCTACAGTTATCTAAAGAGTCCTGATGCATTTTTATAGGCCCATTTTACATATGATTCAGTTCCTTTTTATTCTTACTGAATTGTAGTTCTCTACTCTCTGATTTGAATGAAAATCAATGATAAGAATGAGGTGATTTATGTTTTTCCAACCCTTTTGACCATATTGTTTGATCTTCCCAGACCCAGCCCTCCATTTTGATTCATGAGAATTCCCTCATGCAAGATTCTTCCCATCACCTTTCCTCATTCTGTTAAGTATCAGAGTTAACCTTACACTAGAGTCAGTGACATAATGTGAGTCAGTGATACTAAAGTCATATAAGCTCTTTCACCTCTATCTCTATCTACTTAACTCCATTTTCTAAAGAAATCAGAAATGCACCTTCACAGGTGATAACATTTCTAGATAAGGCAGGAATGCTCTCCCGGCAAACATTGCAGTGTTGGGTCCGAGGGCTGTGGCTAGAATACCAATAGTGCATTCCAACAAGGTAAGGGTTGTTTTCTGCTGTCGGTATCTAAAACAAATCAGAGATAATGGAGAATTAATCACAGAGACAAATTAGGTAAGGCTAGAAAATCTGATACAGTACTAAGGCTTCAATGCCCAGAGCATGTGAAGAGGAAGAATAAATGTTGGAGTCATTACCTAAGAAATCTCTCACTCCTCTCCCCCCAACCCCCCTCACACACACTGATTTTAAAAAGGGAAAAGAATAGGGGGGTCAATCATGGAATAGGAGTAAAGGCAGGAGTAATGATTTTTATGGTGCTTGGCCAAATGATCTTAATGGTACATTGGTTAAGTAAAAGTAGTTCTTTTAGCCTTGGTCTTGACTCTGATTAGTCAGTAAAAGGTGGTGGTGAATTGGAAATTCAGTGATATCCAGGTCCTCTGGCCAAGCAAGAAAGGAAGGAGGCAAAGTTCTGACTCTGAGCTTGTCAGGCTTTACCTACATCCTAGAAATATATATTCACCTTCCTAGCCCCACTGCTGCCAGGTGAACAGAGTAGTGCATTGCCTGGTCAACAGTTTCATCTCAAGGGCTTTTTGCCCAAGCATTTTTTTTTTCCTGAATGCCATTATCTGACTGCCTATAGTAGTTTCCTGGTTAATCAATTTAATCCATTCAAACTTAATTCAACAAATATTTACTGAGTGATTACTACGTGCTAAGCACTTTTCAAAGCATTGGGGAATATAGTGATAAATGAGATAAAGTCTTTGCCCTCATGGAATGACCCTCTGTTCGGTGTCCTCTTTCACGGTATTGAATTTGACATTTACTGTTAACCTACCTATAAATTCTGCATTTATCACAGCCTGACTCTCAGCTGGTATAACCTGTGCCTGTCCCAGTTGCTGGTATATGCTGGGACAGATACAGAGTATACCAGTAACTAGTTTTGGAATTTAAAGAATAAAGGAAGAGGTAGGCATAAAAAACTTTCATTTGTTCTAGGTATGCATTCTATAGGACTCTTCTTATTCTGTAATTCTTATGAATGTTTGACTTTTTCTTCTCTGACTTCCTCTGGAATGTAAACATAGGCTCACACGTTCAGTTTTTTATTCTTCACACTAGAGACCTGGTGTATGAAATTTGTGCACTGGAGTGGGTGTCCCTCAGCCCAGCCTGTACCCTCTCCACTCTGGGACCCCTTGGGGGATGTGGGATTGGGCCTAAACTGGCAGTCAGACATCCCTCTCACAATCCGGGACTGCTGGCTCCTAAATGCTTCTACCTGCCTGCCTGATTGCCCCTAACTGCTTCTACCTGCCAGCCTGATCACCCTCTAACCTCTCCCCTGCCAGCTTGATTAACACCTAACTGCTCCCCTGTCCTTCCCTGCCAGCCTGATCCACCCCCAATTGCCCTCTCCTGCCGGCCTGATCTAGCCCCCAACTGCCCTCCTCTGCCAATCAATTTGGTTCTGATTGGTTGGTTTCTATGCTAGTCAATGTCAAAAGCTCCACCTCCTAGGCAGCCATTGGCTTCTCACACTTCACCCAGATTTGGTTCTGATTGGTCAGTTTCTATGCCAGTTAGCATCTCTGGGTCTATCAAGGGGGCCTGATCAGAATGGTGGGGTTGATCAGCAGCCCTGGTGGAGGCCTGGAGAGAAATGGAGGTGAGGCTGCTGGCCAAGCCTGGAGAGAAAAAGAGAGGCAAGTGCTAATCAACAGCTGCCACAGAGGCTATGGATTAGACTCTGCGTCTCTCTGCAGGTCTCTCCCTAGGCCTTATTCGCAGCCCCCTCAGCAGTCAGTGCTGGGTCTCCACTGCAACCCAGTGCTGACTCCAGGACTGACTTCTGGTTGGTCAAGTCTTCAGTCATTGTGGATGTGATGGACCCGGGTTTTTATATATTAGGAGCCCAGACCCTCTGGGCAGCATGGGAAGGTGGGGCTGGAGTGGAAAGAGGGGGCTCCAGGGCCTGAGCAGAAAGGGGCTGGGGTCTGAGCAGAAAGGGGCTGGGGCCGGAGTGGAAAGGTGGTGCCTGCAGCCAGGGAAAGAAAAGCCCATTCTAGCATGAATCTTCATGCATCGGGCTTCTAGTGTAATAATAGAGACAGGGATTGGATGTGTCTACATGTCAAGGAATACCAAGACTGCCTACAATCACGAGAAGCTAAGAAGAGGCAAAGAAAGATCATCCTTTAGAGCTGTAGTCGGCAAACTGTGGCTCCTTGGTTTTTTGAGTGTGGCTCTTCCACAAAATACCACAGCCTGATCAAGTCTATTTTGGAGAAGTGACATTAGAAGAAGTTGAAGTTTAAAAAATTGGGTTCTCAAAAAAATTTCAATCGTTGCACTGTTGATATTTGGCTTTGTTGACTAATGAGTTTGCCAACCACTGCCTTAGAGCTTTCAGAGAGACTGGTCCTGCTAACACCCTGACTTTGGACTTCTACACTCCAAAACTATGAAAGAATAAGTTTCTGTTGTTTTAATTCACCCACTTTGTGGTCATTGTTATGATAGTATGTTATGACAGTATGCCATTACAGGCATTTCTGACAGTTGACACAGATTCAAAATGCATTTGAACGCAGATGATAAACTGTGTCATGTATATAGAATATCTGGCCTTTAATAGGGTGACCATATAATCTAAAAGAGGACACTTTAAGAGTAAAATGGGGAGCTAAAAGGAATTATGCTGGGACAACAAACATAAACTGTGTTCATCCTGAGGAAACCACTAGTCATGGAGACACTATGCATGACCTAGAGAGTCATTTAGCCAATTTGAATCTATTTGTTTATCCCTACAATCAAGTTTCTGGCTTGTACCACTTAGTTGCCCATCAGACTACCCTGTAATCACAAGAAGTGGAGACTAGAAAAGATAAGGAAGATAATTAATTAGGAAGAATTTAAAATGTCTTTCCAAGAGCATGGATTAAGAGAGGAGATTTAAGGACTCAATTCTGCTATATAAGCTGTGATTTCAGGCAAGGCAACCGAACTCTGAGGTTCAGTTTCACCATCTACTTAATGAAATCATAGAATAATAAGCTTTTCAAGTTTATTTATTTTAAAAACGTATTTTAATGATTTCTGACAGGAAGGGAGAGAGAGAATGATAGAAACATTACTGATGAGAGAATCACTGATCAGCTGCCTCCTGCATGTCCCCCTACTGGGGATTGAGGCAAAAACTCAGGCATGTGCCCTGATTGGGAATCGAACTATGACCTCCTGGTTCATAGGTTGATGCTCAACCATTGAGCCTTGCCGGCTGGGTTTTTTTTTTTTTTTTAAAGAGTAGTTTTATTAAAGCCATAGACAGTACTTAGGGTAGAAGTAGCAACAGGAGAGTCTAGGTAGGGCTGCTTTGGCTTTCTAGAAATGTTATGGGAAAGAAGTGAGCCAAGTCAGGATTGCTGTCAGCCCTCTGGAAAGTCAGAGAAAAGGTGGCCTTGGAGACTGGGATGAGCTGCAGCTGCCCATTGCTTCCCTGGTTGCTAATCTCATGGGTCACTTAGAAGGGCAGGTTTTCAAGTTTAAAGGAATATTGGAGTTCATCTAATCTTTTTTTTTAAGTGACTTTTTTAAAAAAATGAGGCATATTTGACAATTAAAAAGTCTGTAGTCCTAGTTGGTTTGGCTCAGTGGATAGAGAATTGGCCTGTGGACTTAAAGGTACCAGGTTTGATTCCAGTCAAGGGCACATGCCTAGGTTGCAGGTTCGATCCCCAGTAGGGGGCATGCAGGAGGCAGTCAATTAATTATTCTCTCTCATTGTTGATGTTTCTATCTCTATCTCCCTCTCCCTTTCTCTCTGAAATCAATAAAAATATATTTTTTAAAAAAGTGTATATATTTAATTTAATTTGATGATATGGTATACATATATATTGTGAAATAATCACCACAATCAATCTAATTAACATATTCATTTCTTCTGATAGTTACCAAATTTTTCCTTCTTTTTTGTGTTGAAAGTACTTAAAATCTTTCTTAGCACATTTTAGTGTATAGTAAATTATTGTTACCTATAATAACATTGCTGTGTGATAGGTCTCCAGAATTTATTCATCCTGCATAAGAAACTTTGTATACCTATGATACTACACTTGATCTTAGCCAAAAGGCCGAGAAGCGATATACCTTACCTATGTCTTCCTATTCTCTCTTTCCTCAGCACTTGGTAACTATCATTCTATTCTCTGCTTCTATGCTAGTGCAATATTGTTTTGATTACTATAGCTTTGTAATACATTTTGTTATTAGGAAGTGTGGTGCCTCTAACTTTATTCTTTTCTCTCAAGATTTTTTTTGGCTATTTGGAGTCTTTTGAGATTCCATATGAATTTTACATATTTTTAAAATTTCTGCAGGAATGCCACTGAGATTTTGATTGGGATTACAATGAATCTGTAGGTCACTTTGGGTAGTATGGACATTTTAATAATAATAATTGTTACAATTCATAAACATTTGATATCTATTTATCTATGTCTTTTTTAATTTCCTTCATCAATGCTTTATCATTTTTAGTGTACAAGTCTTTCACCTCTTTTGTTAAATTTATTTCTATGTTTTTCATACTTTTTGTTATTATGAGTAGAACTGTTTTCTTAATTTCCCTTTTGAATAGTTATTTGTGTATAGAAACCTGATTAATTTTTGTATGTTGATTTCTTAAATTAATTAGTTTGTTCTAAACATTATTTTATTGAGTCTTCAGGTTTTCCTATGTATATGATCATGTCATTTGCAAATGGAAAGAATCTAACATCTTTCTTTCTAATTTGGGTGCCTTTATTTCTTTTTCTTGCTATTTTCTCAGGCTAAGATTTCTAGTTACTAGGTTGAAAATAAGTGGTTAAAGTAGGAATCCTTGACTTGTACCAGATCTTAGAGGGCAAGCTTTCAGTTTCCCCCTTCTATATATATAAAAGTCTAAGCAACCATCTGACTGTCTGACCAGTAGCTCTGATGCACACTGACTATCAGGGGGAAGATGCTCAACACAGGAGCTGCCAAGCTGTGGTGGCATGGCAGTGGCATTTCTTGGGTGATGCATCCTGGAACCAGAGATGGAGGAGCCCGATTCTGGGGTGTGTCATCCAAAAACCATCCTCTCCCAATCTGGGACCTAAGGTCAGAGAGCTGGTTTCAGCCCAATCCCTACAGGCCAGACAGAGGGACCATACCTGCCAGAGGGACCCCACTCACTCCACAGATGCCCTTCGAGCCCTGGTGCCACCCCAGGTGCGGCAGGCCAAGGAGGGACTGTAGGAGGTTTGCTCCAAGGCATGTCTGTTCTGTCTCACTCCTCTGGCTACCCTCTAATTAATTTTCTTTCAATGTGCATGAATCTGTGCATCGGGATACTAGTTTATTATAATGCTAGCTATAGGCTTTTAAAAAATATAAGATTTTATTGATTTTTATAGAGAGGAAGGGGAAGGGATAGAAACAGAAACATTGATGAGAGAGAAACATCACCGATTGATCAGCTGCCTCCTCCACACCCCCTACTGGGGATTGAGCCTGCAACCTTAGCCCAACCCAGAATCCAACTGATGATTTCTTGGTTCCTGGGTTGAAACTCAATCACTGAGCCACACTGCCCGGGCAGCTTTGGACTTTTTATATATGGCCTTTGTTGTATTGAAATAAGATTCTTTTATACCCATTTTGTTGAGGTTTAAATGATGGCTAGGTTTAGAACTTCGACAAATGCTTTTTCTGCATCTATTAAGTTGATCCTGTGTTTTTTCTTCCATTTTGTTAATGTGTTGTATCAGATTTATTTATTTATATTAAATCACTTTCACAGCACTGGAATAAGTCCCTCTTGGTCATGGTGTGTGATTCTTTTAAATGTGCTATTGAATTCAGTTTGCTAGGATTTTATTAAGGATTTTTGCATTATGTTCATCAGGGATACTCTCTTGTGCTTTTCTTTTCTTGTAGTGTCTTTGCCTGTTTTTTTCCTTAAGTAGCATTTATTGAACTGGATGGTCCCTAATACTGACATAATACAACAAATCAAACAAGTTTGATTGTACAAAATCTATATGTACTTTTATTTTTCTAAAAAAATATAGATATTTTTTCTGTTTAATTGTAGCCAAACTAAAATGCTATTTTGATACAATAAAGTTTAAGGAAAATCCTGGGGAAAACCCATAAAGAATTAATTTGTGATTTGCTGTAGTCTTTAACTAGGAAGAGGACTAATTAAGTTAAATGTTATAGAAACATAAATACTTCACAAATGATGTTTTTAAAAGTATCTGCTATGGCAAAAGACACATTTACAAAAATATTTTAATAGGGTCATTCTCTGTTAGGAATTCTCAAAAATGTAACACATTTTGAGTCATAATAGGAGATTTTACCACATTCATATTTTTAGCATGTTTTCTGATATTTAGTACACAGAGTGTGTGAAGTATAAAGAATTCCTTGCTCAGCTGGCTATATGTTGAGCTTTGAACTACAGATCAGGAAGTCATGGATTTTGGGCTCAATCCCCAGTATGGAGCTGTGCAGGAGGCAGCCGATCAATGATAATCTCCCACCATTGATGTTTCTATCTCCCTCTCCCTCTCCCTTCCTCTCTGAAATCAATAAAAATTATCTTAAAAAAAGAAGGATTTGTCCTAATGCTTCAAGTGAACTGTTTCTTTCAATAAATTGAGTAGAATTCACCCATGAAGCTACCAGGTTCTAGACTTTTCTTTGTTGGGAGTTAATTATTATTATTATTATTATTATTATTATTATTACTGTTCCAATTTTTTTATTTGCTATTGGTCTGTTCAGGCTTTATATTTTTTCCTGATTCAGTTTTAGAAGTTTGTATGTTTCTAGGAACTAATCTATTTCTTCTAGGTTATACAGTTTGTTCATAATAGTTCCGTATGATCCTTTTTGTTTCTGAGGCATCTGTTATAATATTTCCTATTTCTGAGGCATCTGTTAATATTTCATCTTTCTTATTTCTGAGGCATCTGCTAATATTTCATCTTTCATTTCTGATTTTATTTATTTGAATCTTCTCTTTTATTCATAGTCTAGCTAATGGTTTCTCAATTTTTTTTAAATCACCTCTTCATCTTTTTTATTTAATTTTTTTTTCTGTTGATTTATTCTGCTCTAATTTTAATTACTTTCTTCCTTCTTCTGACTTTGGGTTGTTTGTTGTTTTTCTAAAGGTTAGGTTGTTTATTTGAGATCTTTCTATTTTAATGGTATTGTTTATTGTTATAAACTTCCATTTTATAACTGCTTTTGCTGCATCCCTAGGTTTTGGTATGCTGTGTTTTCTTTTTTGTTTTTTTCAATATACTTTTAAAATTTCCATTGGATTTCCTCTTTTACCCAAATGGTTATTCAAGACTGAATTGTTTAGTTTCTATGTATTGTGAATTTTTCTTCTCCTCCTCCTCCTCCTCTTCCTCCTCCTCCTCCTTCTCCTTCTCCTTCTTTTTGCTTTTATTGATTTCTATTTCATTACCTTATGGTCAGAAGAGATACTTGGAATGATATCCATGCTTTTAAAATCTGCTAAGGCTTATTTTTGTCACCTAACATATTATCTATACTGGAGGATGTTCTATGTGCCCTTGAGAAGAATCTCAAGAAGAATATATCTTCTGCTATTGTTGGGTATAAATTTCTGTATATTTCAGTTAGGTCCATTTGGTCAATAGTGTTATTCAAGTCAGGTGTTCCTTTATTGATTTTCTGTCTGTAAGTGGGGTAGTGAAGTCCCCTACTATTATTGTATTGCTGTCAAGTTCTGCCTTCAGATCTTTCATTATTTGTTTTAGGTACTCTGATGTTACATGCATATATACTTATTATTGTATTGAATTGATCCTTTTATCATTATACTAGGGGCCTGGTGCATAAAATTTGTGCATGGGGGGTGTTCCCTCAGCTCATCCTGCACCCTCTCCAATTGGAGACCCCTTGGGAGATGTTTGACCACTAGGTTAGGCCTGATCCCTATGGACATCCCTCTATCTGGGACTGCTGGATTCTAACCGCTCACCTGCCTGCCTGTCTAATCACCCCTAACTGCCCTTCCCTGCCAGCCTGATATTGTCCCCAACTGCCTTCCCCTGCTGGCCTGATCTCACCACCAAGTGCCCTGCCAACCAACCTTGCCCCCAACTGCCCTTCCCTGCCAACCTGATCTTGCCCCCAACTGCCCTCCCTTGCTGGCTTTGTTGCTCCTAACCCCCTGTCAGCCTGATCTCACCCCCAACTGCCCTCCCCTGCCAGCCTGATCGTCCCTAACCCCCTGCCAGCTTGATTTATCCCCCAGCTGTCCTCCTCTACCAGCCTGATTGCCCCTAACTGCCTCTGCCTCAGCCCCCTCCACCATGGCTTTATTTGTAAGGAAGTCAGATGTCTGGAAGATGGCTGGTCGACCCTGTCTAATTAGCATATTACCCTTTTATTAGTATAGATTATTTAGGATAGGATTGCTTAAATGAGAGGGTAGCCTTTTTCAGCAGGAGGAGATGCTCTTAGCAGACAAAAACACATAATCCCTATATCTGGACTGATGGCCAGCCATATGCACTATACTGCCAAACTGGTCATGAAAAAGTTGAACTGCTTTCTTATATCTTATACCAAACAGCTGTTGCCCTTAAAACTCCTCCTCAGCCCCCAACTTAGGTTCTGCCTTCAAAGTTCACCCAGATTAGGTTCTGATTGTTTGGTTTTTATGACAGTCAGCATCAAAAGCTCTGCCTCCTAGGCAGCCATTGGCTCCTGGCACTTAACCCAGATTTGGTTCTAATTGGTCAGTTTCTATCCCAGTCAGTGACTCCAGGCCTATCTCTGGGCCTGATGAAAGAGGTGGGGCTGATCAGCAGCCCCAGAGGAGGCCCAGAGAGAAACAGGCAGGCTGCTGGTGAAGACGGGAGAGAAAGAGAGAGGCAATGACTGATCAACAGCTGCCACAGAGGCTGTGGATCAGACCATGCCTCTCTCTCTCTGGAGGCCTCTCTCTGGGCCTGATCTGCAGCCCCCTAGGTAATCAGTGCTGGGTCGCCTTGGTAACCAGGCATTAACTTCTGGTATTCATTATAGAGCCTGGCTCTTTATATATATAAACTAGAGGCCTAGTGCATGCACTTGGGGGGAGGGGTCTCTCAGCCCGGCCTACGCCCTCTTGCAGCCCGGGAGCCCTCGGGGGATGTCCGACTGATGTGGGGAGTGGACCTAAGCCATCAGTCGTACATCCTTAGTGCTGCCGCGGAAGCAGGAGAGGCTCCCACCACTGCTACTGTGCTTGCCAGCCATGAGCCCAGTTTCTGGCTGAGCAGCACTCCCCCTGTGGGAGCACACTGACCACCAGGGGAAAGCTCCTGTGTTGAGCATCTTTGCCCTGGTGGTCAGTGTGCATCATAGCGACCAGTTGTTCTGCTGTTTGGTCAATTTAAATATTAGCCTTTTATTATATAGGCTAATGTCCTTCTTTGTCTCTAAAGTCGGTTTTAGACTTACTATCTATTTTGTCTGATACAAGTATAGCCATCCATGCTTTCATTTGGTTACCATTTACATGGAATATATTTTCCATCCTTTACTTTCAGCCTATGTTGTTTAATTTTAAAGTGAATCTTGTAGACACCATATTTCTAGATTTCATTTTCCACTTAGTCAGCCTCTCAAGAGTTGCTGGAATATTCTGTTCTCCTTTTCCCTTGTGGGAAGAGATCAGGCCAAGGGAATTACTGTTGGCCTCAAACTCTGCCAAACTAGAGGATAGAGCTACGTAGGTAAATGACTTACTATGATTTTCTATGTGGCAAGTCTGTCTCTATGCTCCATAGAGTTTCTGCAGCTTCTTTATAGTATTCTGAAACTATGAGAAGTATCCTATTTGGCACATGGTTGTTTATTTGTTGTTTTTGTAGGGGAGAGGATAAGCTTTGAGATTTCCTAGTCTGCCATCTTGCTGATGTCACTATAAAAATTAATTTTCTATACAATATTTTAAAAAGTTGTTTAGTTTGATTTAAATACTGACAATGAGCTCTGCCAGTGGTAGCTCAGTTGGTTGGAATGTCATCCTGTACACCAAATATGGCAGGTTATATTCCCAGTCAAGGCACATACACCTAGGTTGCAGGTTCCATCCTCTTTGGGGCACATGTAGGAGGCTATTGATCAATATTTTTCACCTCTCTCTCTCTCTCTCTCTCTCTCTCTCTCTCTCTCTCTCAACAATTTGAAAAATTCTAAAAATAAATACATAAATAAATAAATGCTTCCAATGACATGGAGCTTTCTACCTCAAATAGCAGCTGATACCATTCTTTTAGCTCACACTGAATGTTAGAAAGTTATTCTACTAGGCCAAAGGCTAAGAAAAAATTTTCTAAGATTTAGAACTTTAGGAACATTGAAAGGAGTCTTTTGCAAGAGTCTTAGTTTCCCATCTTTGGGGTGATTCAAGTAAAGGCTACATGACTTGATCTAAAGATGCTCTAGAGTCTAAAATCTGTAGTCTACTTCTAAGGTTCATTCCTGTTCCCATAGTAAATGTTTTTGTGACAATTAATTGTTAGAAAGAGCTAACCGTTTAATATAGTTTTCCATGCAGCTCTATTTACATTCCCCTATTTTTATTCTTTAAGTCTCCCAGGCTCAACCTTTCATTTGCCTGTGACTTAATTCTCTCATTTACCTCTCATATGTTTCAGTTCTCCCCACCCCAACTTGGTATCTACTATTTATCTTCCCTTTCTATCCTCATCCTCAGGCTTAACTTTGTCTTTCCTATATCAATTTATAGTCTCCTCTATGATCTTTTGGTCTCCAGTTTATCCCTTGTCTAATCCAGCTTATATTTGTAAAGTATTCCTTTGATAAACTATCTCCCCTTTCTAATCCATCTTTAAACTGAACTTTGTCCATGTTGCAATTCTTCCCTACTCTTTATCCTGACATTGATAATCTTTCAGAATAAAGCTCTACTTACCTCTTCATGCACATTTCTTAAACTCACTTTCTCAAACTCTTCTGGTCAAATAGAGTCCCCTTTCATTCTACTCCAAAAAGTTTCTGTTTTTCTATTACTCAGATTTTGCTTATGTCAATTCCCTCTGCTCAGGACTTCCGCCTGTCCCTAATCCCTTGTCACCAATAAAATCCTATTCATCTTGCAAGTTCAGTCACAAATTTTTCTTCTATAAACTCTTCCCAGAGTACTCCAGCCCATATTTATGTCTTCCTGCCTTGAACTCCCATACCACTTTAATGTCTGTTTTATTAATCTGGCAATCAGTCATTCATTGCCTTGTAACACCTCTGAAAATTGTTATTTATCTTGAGTACTGTCACTTAACTATTTCTTTGTATATATTTTATTTCCCCCAACTACCTAAAAACATTACTGTGTTGCTGAAACCGGTTTGGCTCAGTGGATAGAGGGTTGGCTTGCGGACTGAAGGGTCCCGGGTTCGATTCCGGTCAAGGGCATGTACATTGGTTGCGGGCACTATCCCCAGTAGGGGGCGTGCAGGAGCGGCTGATCGATGTCTCTCTCATGGATGTTTCTGACTTTCTATCCCTCTCCCTTCCTCTCTGTGAAAAAATCAATAAAATATATATTTAAAAACAACAACAACAAAAAAACATTACTGTGGCCAGAAGCAGCAACACATTTTTTTCCAACTCTCTATACAACAGAACTGGGCACCTAGTAGGAACTCACTTCTTAATGTGTACAGACCAGTTTCCAATAAGTTATCCAATTGCTTTGTAGTGACTTTAATAAACCAATTAGTTAATTATTAATCTTTCTTCAACCCATATCAGGCATTGGTTGTGACAGAAGATAGAATAGATCATTGGAGTTGAGCTTTATATGAGAGAAAGTATATTTTACTCTCTAAGCCTTAAGCAAGATGAATTGCTAAGGTGCTGGTGGTGAGACATTTTACTTTCATCCAAAAGTATTCCTTAATAGATTGAAGTCCCTAGAGCAGCTCTACAGAGGTTGTGATTACAACCTGAAACTCAACTTTTTCAAAAGTGTAAACAGGCAGGTTATTATTTTTTTTCCTTTGTGGTTTGTGCAGGGTAGTCAACAACAAGGTGTTTAATTCAATTGAGTCAGAAATTACAGATCAGTGATCTTATGGATTACTTCATTAGTTTTTGCATTATCAGAATAATAATTAAAATTCAAAATACCCTATGTGGCCTTTTTCACCAAATTGAAAATATGTGATTCATGAGAAGTGCTCTAGTTTGGATAGAGATAAACTTGGTCTATAGGAGGGAGGATGGGCACATGGAAGTCATAATTCTTTGTGGCTATATCTAGTGCTGTGCCATAGTGGCCTCATTTTGGTGGGAAGGAGGGATAGGATGTGCTTCTCCATCAGGAAAGGAAGACGATAACAAAGGAGTCAAATGTTGAATCCTAAGTCACACAAAGACCATCTTCAGTTTCTAAGCGAAGAATTTCTCAATTAATCATATCCAATATGTCCTAGGAAAGGCCTTAATGATATGTGGAGAGGTATATAGACCCCAGTTCAATGAACTTGTGATGTCTCATCGCTATGATTAGCAAAATGTGTAATTATGAAACTAACTGGCCAAAAGCCTAAGAAATGTAAGGGAGTGAGGACAGATAGCTTTTCTCCATGGCATTGATTTTACTTCTAAAACCCATTATTATCAAGCCATAGTCTGCACTGCTTTGTCCCAAATGCCTATAACAATATTCTACCATTTGCTAGTTACTTAAGACATCAGATGTTTTTAAAGGGTATATTTGTTTTCCCCTTTACCTCCAAGAGCTTCATAATAGATTACCCTCATTTATTCATTCAGCAAATATTTATTGAGCTTCTACTATGTGCCAGATACTGTTCTAAGTAAACAAATGACAAAGTTTTTTAATTTTGTTATTGATTTCAGAGAGGAAGGGAGAGGGAGAGAGATAGAAACATCAATGTTGAGAAACTTATGTAACTTCTAACTGTGGTAGGTCTGCAGAATAGTGGGCTGAAGGCATAGCCCAGAGTTTGAATGGTGGCACTATTTATGGCAGGGAGCAATGAGGTTTGGTATTGCTACAGAGAAAAAGAACCCTGCTAAGCTTTGAGTAGGACCACTCCTTGCTCTTCCCTCTACACTTCTTTTCTGGTAGATAATAAACAGAAAGGCAGAATTATGTAGTGGTTAATGATATAAGCTTTGCCACTGAGTAGTTACTTCATTTTGGTCGCTTTTCCTTTTTGAGTCTGTTTCCTTAGGTGTTACTGTAGTTATTCAGCAGACTCCAGTCAAGACTACTGATTTCTAACATAAGAACATCTAAATTAGATGCTCACATACATCTTGAGTGCTTTATCCACTGACATATAGTGACATCTACATTTCAAATGGATGTGTATAGAGGTATCTAATCCACATACTTTTCAAGGCTTGAGTCCAAGTCAATCACTCCTATTTATAAATAGTTTTAAATAGGTTTCCTAATGATGTTCATCTATAATTCCTGACCAGATGGTCTCTGCTTCCATCTTGTAATTTCCGTTTGAAAGATGGCTTAACCAGTCAATTATGAGTTTATACTTCAGAGTTGCTTGGATTCTCTACTATTTCCTTACCTTACGAATTTCTCCCTGTTGAACAGTTTTGATGACATTAATCCATTCTTCCATGTCTTTCCGGTTGGGTGCAGCCAGGATAAGTTTTCGTTGTGGTGTGATTACCTAAACGAAAAGTCACATTATTAGCTGGCTCATACTCCACAAATTTGCCCCCAAACAGAGCCTGTGAATTCTCAAGAACCTAGATAGGTCTGCCAAGCATGACCCAAGTGACGTTTTAAACACAAGGCAGGTGTTCCCAGAACCATGTGCAGCTCCCTATATCCCCACCCAAAATAATAATAATGATAATAGTAACAAATAACACCTTAATGGCATTTACTATGTTCCTTGTATTGTTCTATTGCCATGTATGTATATTAGTTATTTCAATATTCATTACAACCCCTGATATAGGGATTTTTCCCACTTTATAGTCGGGAAAACCAAGGCTAAGGGAATTAAATGACTTGCCCAGGGCCCCCTAACAGGTAAAAAGCAAAGCCAGCATTGAAATTCAGATTCTTTGGCTCTGGAGCACATGCTTTTAAACCTCAAGTGAGGTTGTCTGAACATCCTACTCACTACTGCTTTGTCTACTTAAAAATGGTAAAAGGGGGCATTAGCTGGTTTGGCTCAGTGGATAGAGCATAGGCCTGTGAACTGAAGGGTTCCGGGTTCCATTGTAGTCAAGGGCACATGACCAGGTTGTGGGCTGGATCCCCAGTAGGGGATGTGTAGGAGGCAGCCAATCAATGAATTTTTCTCAACATTGATGTTTCTATCTCTCTCCCTCTCCCTTCCTCTCTGAAATCAATAACAAAATTAAAAAGATGGTTTAAAGGTATATGGTTCATAAAGGTGTGCCTCTCTGTTTGGGAAGAGAATGTGAATGGAGTGAGAAATCTAAAAATCTAGTTTATTTTTTTCTTATAGTCAGGGACAACCTGAAGAGAACTTTACCATTGTGTGCCTTAATCTTGCTTATTGCAAGAACCAAGGCAAGAATGAAAAATTAATGCTGAGGGTCTAACAGAGGTAGACTATGACCATGAATTGGTCTTTTCTCAGAGGGAATGAGGGAACATGGATAGCAATAGCATCAGTCATTGCTTCAATGGCCCTACTTGCCATTACTACCAGCCCCAAACATGTTAGAACTAGCCATTTATTTTTTTCTTCTGTGATAAATGTGAATAAGAATTAGTGGGAATTGTGATAATAACTACTCTTTTGGTTGAAACCCATTTTTGTATGGGGCTGATGGACAGTGTCTCTGTGTTTCAATTAGGCTAAGGGGCAGCCTAGCCCTTGGGATTTCTTTGTAGAGTGGAGACCAAAAACATTAGCCTGTATGCTCACCAGCCAAAGGTTACACTTTTTGAGATAGGTCAACAAAATCATTAGCTTTACCCTGGGTAAATGTGATATAATGAGAGAAATGAGAATAGGGTCTCTCTTATATCTAGACCTTACTCTCCTTTTAAAAGCGAATAGAATGCAAACCAGCCACAGATGTAGGATATTGGGCCTGTAGCTTTTCAGTCTGCTAAGTATAACCTTCTACCTGCCTGAAGAGGAAACCCAGTTTCCATGATCCAACACTGAGGTTAGAGAAGACAGTTCTGGGAGGATATGGGTAGGAGAACACCTGAATTAATGGACTTGCTATTTTTCAGTGAGCTTTCTGATCTGGTTTCATTTTAGTGCCCAAAGCCTTATGAAATTTCAGCAGTGCCAAATCCTTGAAAAGCAGAAAATCCTATGCTTTTTTTGAGGTACTCTCATTAGTAATCTGAGCATAGGGTAGTTTTCAATTTGGATTTAGGCTCTTATCTGCGTCATCAAAGGAGAGTATGTCATATAGCTTGATTATCCTGATATGTTCTGTAAAATATTAGCAGTCTCTTGATAGTTTCCCAGTGATACTCTAAATCACCTTCATTAGGATTGACTTTTGTAATAGTCATTCCCCTACTCCCAAATCATCTCAGTTTTATCACAGATTGGTAATAGGGAATAGAGCCATCACTTTTTTCCTCCTATGGTGGAATGGTCAAAGTGTTCACATGAATAAGCTTTAGCACTTGATTGAAATGCTACTTTAAGTGAATTTCTGTATACATTTGGGATCAAAGAAGACTTGGGAGACCTGAATTCTAAAAAGGCAACAAGTAGGTGAGGCAAACTTTCTTCCCAGCTAACTCCCACCCTGGGCTATTCAGTTATTCTCAACCTTACTTACACAAAAACTGTGGCAAAGGTTTCTACAGCTAGTTTCCGCCAAGGCGACATGAGACAGATCAACAGTTTCAAAGTGTGCAAACTGGAAAGATAAGAGGGAGAAGGACACAGAACCATCTGGTTAATGAGGCAAAGATACACTAAAAAGTAAACACACACATACACACACATACACATATACACTAATAGGTATTTTTGGCAGTCATAATGTAATCATTGCTCTGGCTGGGATTTATTTAGTAGCATCATGCTTTTTGTTGACAAAACATGTGACAAATAAAAAACAAACCATATTAAACCAAAACACAACTCTTCCCAAAACTTTGATGTGGATTTATAGGAAGGTCTGGGTAATTCAGAATTATTCAAAACTAAAGGTTTATGTTGGAGAAGATAATTTGATGAGGACTAGCTAGGGGCCTAGTGGAGCAGATAGGAGTCAGTAGCTCCAATTTTATCAGCCAACAGCCTTTGTTGCTAGTCCCTTCTAGTTTTAAAGCTGTGTCTTTTTATACACTGGCTATAATAGGTTAACACCTAGCCAGCAGCAGGAAATCAGTACTGTGTATACCGAGGGGACTGGCTTCAATGGTATGCAACCTGTGCAGTCATAAAAGACCTCATGTTCAGAAGGGACTCACACTTGGTTTAATGCTCTGCTGTTGCAGTCTTGAAATTCCTAATATGTTTATAATTTAACTTGTGTTTTATAAGTAAAATCCAGTGGGACAATGGATCATGAACATGAGCAGAGGAGATATGCACAATATGCATGTCCACCCCATATCTTGTCACTTATTTGAATTCAGGATACTCATGATTATAGAATTCCAGTGGACTCAAGATGTGTGAGAGTTCAGTGAGATTCAAAACAAGTATAAAATAAGCATGTTACACTATGACTGAGTAGGGGATCTGACAGCCCTCAGAGACCACATCTTTGGTTGGAACTATTACTCATTTCAAACATAGCAGTGGTATTCTAAGAAACATGAACAACCAAGGAACCCTCTTATATTCTTTCTTGAATATGTTACTTCCCTGAATTAGCCAATCATTTATGTTGAAAGTTATAGTATTGAAGGAAAGGAAAAGATAGAGAAATCCATAATTCATTTTCCTTTTGGAAAGTGTTGGTAGCATGTATAAGTGTCAAGATGTGAAATAAAAACAGTTGAGTTACTTTTGTGTAGTTTTGTGAACTGGTAAGAACAAAATATATGTGTGTGTATGAAACACCATATGCATTATAATTTTGATTGTTCTTCATGAGTTAAACGCTTTCCTGTTTGCTTTTAAAACTGGTATTGTACAATATACAGACAGATGGCAAACTGTTAATAATTTAAATTTTTTATTTTTTCTTTATTTACAATGCATCTAATGACAAATAAAAGATGCCCCGACAAGTCACTGCTTTATATTTTTGTATCTTTATTGGCATTTCTCTTTACATTTTAAATAAGAGGCCCATATTTTTATTTTATATTGGGCTCCACAAATTATGTAGTTGGTTCTGGATGCAGAAGAGCTAACTGAGGAACTTATGAAAAGGGAAGGAAATGGGAAGGGAAAGGGAGAGAAAAGTGCTCTCCATTGGCCCCAAAAATCCAAGTTAAAGAAAGGAAGACTAACTTCTGCCTCAATGTTTGCCAAGTGTCCTCATAACACATTTTCTGGCACCCACACACTAACCCAATGGGCAAGATTTTATACATACTAATACACACACACACACACACACACACACACACACTCACACACACACACGCTATGTATTCTCTTACCGCAGGATGGTGTGCAAAGCACAGCCTTTGTCCTCGAACCAGAAAATATCTAAGCTTCCATCTCTTGAAGGAGTTACAGCTCTTCAGCAGAGGTCCTTCCTTCAGTATTTTCTGAAAGATAGAAGCATAGTGTTGAGTAATTAGATCAATTTGCAAGACTATATCACTTGTCCTCGAAGTTGAGAAGATCAGATAGTGAGAAGGCTCCATATCTTTTATACATCTGAGAAATGACCTGAGGGCCAGGAAAGAACTCAAGCTAAATCAGAAAATGCATTTGTTTCCTTTGGATAACACATTCAGTAGGTTATAGGCTATAAGTTTCTTAGGATAGTGGCCTAAGAGCCATGGAGAACATCTCCATTAGTGGTAGAAGATGTGGAGAAGAGACATTAACACATAACTATGAGAACAAAATGCCTATAAAAAAAGTGGTAGGGAAACATACTGCATTGAGTAAAGACAGACTTTCTTGATGTCTACAAGTTGCAGCTCCAGACAGGGCCTTCCTATCAGCTCTTTTAAGAGTGTTCCTTTTAGAATATTGTTAGATCACACCCTCTCCCTGCTCACAAACTTCCAATAGCTTCCCAATATTTTAAGAACCAAATCCAGAGTCTTTACCATAGCCTTCAAAGGATTCATGGTCTGATGAGAGAGCACAAAGTTACTACCTTCTGATTACTTTCTTTACATAATTCAGAGTCTGACCACTGATTTCTCAGTTACTTGTTGAATAGACTGACTCAAACCAAACATAGAATCTACTTACCATTTTTATCATTGTGCAAGTTTTCAGTTATATTTATAGATACAACCCAACACGCAAGACTGCTATTTGGGAAAAGTACTCACACCAACCAAGCTGGAACCAAATCTATGCTAAATGGACGAAGAGCCAGCCTTAGTTTAAGTAACCAAATCGAGGCTGTGTCATGAATTCCATCTATTACTTAAATTAGAATCACCATTAAGTGGTTGTGGAATTATTTTGTTTGGTCCACCTAATATTTTTCAAAGTTTTAAATTAGTTGACACTATTTAAAAGACAAAAACATTTCACATTAAAATTTAAGTTTCCTGCTTCTTTAGAATAATCAGAATGTTTGGTAACCTTGGAGCTATGTTCTCACATGGCAACAATCTGTTGGAATGGAATAGCATCTGTGCCTTTCAGATGGGGCACCTGACTTCAGCAGGCATTTGAGTTTGGGACCCCAATCTAAACAATCCTTTGCTACTCCTGTTCTCCCACATATACACACATCTATTACACTTTATGTTCAATTCTCTAACCAATAGGGTAGTATTTACTAATGGACAGAACCTCTATATGTCAATTGAAAAGTCAGTTCATGAGCAATCTCTGTTTACCTTAGTCCTCTTGAGAACTTATGAAAGTTTCAAGATATTGTACCATTCTTGAGATGCTTATAAAAGAACTAGTGGCCCAGTGCATGAAATTCATGCACATTAAAAGGGGATTAATTAGAGGAAATATTTTAATATTGCTATTTGCCCTTTCTCTATAATATAAGTGTTAGATGTCAAAGAAAATTAGTAAAATGTGTATGAAAATCTTATTCCTGTCAGAGTCTGGAGTGTCCTGCAGGACTCAGAATCAAGTCCCCATCCATCTGCAGCACCTCAAAATCGGGAAAGACCCAGACCCAGCCAGCCCTACCCTCATTGGGCAAGATCCAGACCTGGCCGGCCCCACCCTTGTCAAGTCCCACTGGGTGGGGTGGAGGACACAGCCTCAGGTACCCCATGAAGCCTCACTGGGTGGGGGACATGGCCTCAGGTCCCCAGCTCCAGCCCAGCACCATGAAGCCTCAGGTCCCTGCTGATTGCTCATTAAGGCTTGTTACAGGAACTCAGCCTCCACTGTAGGTGCAGCCATCTTTATGGAAACTCGGCCTCCACTGTGGGCACCACCATATTTGTGATGGTGTGATGGTCAATTTGCATATTCCCTCTTTATTAGATAGGAGGGCATCAAGGAATCAAGACAGAATCCAAGATGGCGGCATAGGTAAACACCTATACTGCTGCCTCGCACAACAATTTCAAAACTACAACTAAAAGACAGAACGGACATCATCCAGAACCACAGGAAAGCTGGCTGAGTGGAAGTTCTACAACTAGAGGGAAAGAGAGGGGCTCACGGAGACCCAGAGGAGCTGCAAAAAGCTGAGGTACGGAGACGCGCGCGAGGAGAGAGCAGGTGCCGGAGTACCTGGCTGGCTTTCTCTGGCGGGAGGGAAACGGAGACTCTCAAAGGCATTGAACCCCTTATCCTACAACACTAAACCCCAGATCCAGCCGAAACTCATACGGGGGGAGTTTGGACTGTGAAAAGGGAGAAGTGCACGGAAATTTAGGGGAGTCGCAAAGGATTGGAGGTCTGGTCGCGCACGGCACCACGCGGAGGACAGACTGCTGATTGTGCTGCTGGCTTTCGCGAGTGGGTGGGAGACAGACCCTCCCAACTGTGCCACTTCTGAGTCCACTAAGCCCCTGTTTCGGGCAAAACCCTGGAGACCTAGACTCCTGTGGTCCTGGTGCGCAGGGGAGCTGGAAAGGCAGCGGTTAGAGGCACTGGGGGTGCGGCACAAGTACCGCTCCAGCAATTACCCAGTCACGTGAGACTCAGAGGCCGTGGAGGGCGGGGCCGACTGGAAGGCAAGGCGGTCCCTTAAGCCCTGAGACTCCACTCATCCCAAGCTCAACAGAGGCTTCTGCGGCTGAATCCAGCACAGAAGTTTCCCCGGCATAGTGAAAATGCCGAGACAAGGGAAGGAATTACAAGCAAAAGAAATGGAGGAAAAAAAACGACTGGATATAGAGTTCAAAACCACGCTTATAAGGTTTTTCAAGAATATGCTAGAAAAGATGGATAAATTTAGTGAGACCCAAGAGGAGATGAAAAAGGACCAACTAAAAATTAAACATACACTGACTGAAATAAAAACTATTATACAGAGTCCTAACAGCAGACTAGAGAAAGGCAAGGATCAAGTCAAAAATTTGAAATATAAAGAAGCAGAAAACATTCAACTGGAAAAGCAAGAAGAGAAAAGAATCCAAAAATGTGAAGATAATATAAGGAGCCTCTGGGACAGCTTCAAGCGTACCAACATCAGAATTGTGGGGGTGCCAGAAGAAGAGAGAGTGCAGGATACTGAAAACCTATTTAAGGAAATAATGACTGAAAATTTCCCACATCTGGTAAAAGAAATAGACTTACAAGTCCAGGAAGCACACAGAACCCCAAATAAAAGGAATCCAAAGAGGACCACACCAAGACACATCATAATTAAAATACCAAGAGCAAAAGACAAAGAGAGAATATTAAAAGCAGCAAGAGAAAAACAGTTCATTACCTACAAGGGAGCACCCATACGACTGTCAGCTGATTTCTCAACAGAAACGATGCAGGCCAGACGGGAGTGGCAAGAAATATTCAATGTGATGAACAGCAAGAACCTACAACCAAGAATAATCTATCCAGCAAAGCTAACATTCAGATTTGAAGGGCAGATAAAGACCTTCACAGAGAAGAAAAAGCTAAAGGAGTTCATCAACTCTAAACCAGTATTACATGAAATGCTGAAAGGTACTCTTTTAGAAGAGGAAGAAGAAAAAGGTAAAAGACAAAAAATTATGAACAACAAATACACATCTATCAACAAGTGAATCTAAAAATTAAGTGAATTAAAAATTTGATCAACAGAATAAACTGGTGAATATAATAGAATCAGGAGCACAGAAAGGGAGTAGACTGATAATTCTCAGGAGGACAAAAATCATAAAGCATCAAACAGACTGTGAAATTACAGCAGAAAGATTAAAGTTAGGTGAGGTAGATAAGTGAACAATCAAAGGACTTGTATGCATGCATATAAGCATAACCAATGATCACAGACACTGGGGGGTCGGGGTATGCCTTGGAGGGGGGGCAATGGGGAGATATGTATAAAAAATTAATAAAAATTTTAAAAAAAGAATCAAGACAGAGAACAATAAGATCTTATGGGAAGGGAAATGATGGCAAGGAGAATGAGAAGTTACATTTAAATTGTTGAAACTAAGTCCTCAATGAGAAAAGTCTTATCTATGCATTGTGATTACATCATTCTTCTTTCTCTGGTCAGGTAGCCTATGGTATATACTCTCAATGATGGTATTTAGTTTTCTCACCTCAACACCATTTATTATTCTATACTAAGTCTTTATAAAACCTAAGCAGTCATACATATCACTTTCTGTTAAGTTCAAAATTTTAACTGCTCCAACTTTACAACTGGAGCCACATCCATTATTTCTGTCCTTTCCCCGAGTTATTCTACTCTGTTAATTACTAAATGCTTCTCCTATTGTTCTTATTTTATCAGATATAGTATCCAATGTAATAGCTCATTTTTACAACTTTTGGCTGAATATTTCCCCCTTCCCTCAATTTTCAGTTTAAAGCCTTTGTCAACTTTAATGGCTTTCTTTTACCCTCACTGCCATATCCAGCATTCTCTTCTCTTCAGGGATAGGATAGTAGAGTGAGGTGCTAATAAGAAAACATGAAGGGAGACTTCTTCCTCAAGAAGATTCCTAGAACCCTGGACCTTCTGGTCCCTTGAGAAAATTCCAAGCCAATGGTGATTTGAAATACTGAAATAAGTAGAAATTAGCCTCTTCTCCTAAGTTACTTCCTTCTATCAACCCTTACTAATGATCATTATTTAATTCCCCTTCTTGCTACTTAAATATTATTTTTTTCTTCCCTTACTTGTTCCATGATAATTAATGATGTCCTGCTATTCATCCAAGGACACAGAAAAAATAATTATGAGTTGATCTGTTAATTTGAGGACACAGCAAATCATCAAAATCTTAAATTCTCATTCCATAAACCCAGCATTGGTCAAGTCAAGAAAAAAAAGGACGTTGTGATGCAATTATCATTGGATAGAGTGCCTCATTAATATTATTTGAGCTGCAACTATGGACTCCATCTTTTGGTAGGCCCTTTGGGGCAGCTAAATAAGTTGCAGGCACATTTCCTCTCTCAAAGACATGAATAGAGGAAGTGGAGAAGGAGGGAATAGTAATCCATGTAGACAAACACAACCATTTGCTTAAGCTCAGAACCATTTGAAAGAGCCTTAGGGCTTCATGTATATTGCTTTAAATGTTTACCTTCCGGTTTAGCTGAAGGATTCCACCAGGATAGTGGTTATCCACTCATACACCCTGTCACTGAGTACACTAACTAAAGAACAATAATCTCCTCTCTCTGCTATGATATTAAATTGGTCACTTTGAATGAACTAGCTTTAAGTGAAGGGCTGTCTGTTCCATGCTGGTTGATAACAGAATACTCAACAGGACCTAGTAAGGGAACTGAAGAGCCAATGCCAAGTGGCTACCAAGTTTTAGTTGATTGTTATTGAATCTTAACAAGTGTTACTACCTCATTCTTTTCTTAAGGAGAAGCTAGCAATTCAGTCTAAAATTTGTGTGAAATTTTATCATATTGAAAGGTTAGCAACTAATTGAATTTAAGAAACATTCTGAGACCCCCCATATTCATAAAAAACGCATATTCATACCAAAGTGAGCCCACACGCAACCATTTTGCAATTTCTAAATTATAACTACTATCACTTTCTCTAGAGGGATGTGGTAGTGTGTAAAGTGTCAGGCGGCCAGGGAGGAACCTTAGCTCGTGCCAGGTGATTCTCCACACATCCTGGCCCTGCTGCTCCTGCCACTGCTGCTCAGTAGCGCTGCCATGGAGGTGGGAGAGGCTTGCACCCACAGCTGCACATGCCAGCCGTGAGCCCGGTGTCTGGTGCCTGTTGGTCAGCTAAGCAGGTTCCCACTGTGGGAGCGCACTGACCACCAGGGGGCAGTTCCTGCATTGAGCATCTGCCCCCTGGTGGTCAGTGTGCATCATAGTGACCAGTTGATTGGTAGTTCGGTTATTTGGTGGCTTAGGCTTTTATATATACAACACATAAAACATAAAATAACTTTATTACCTCCAGTTTTACACTAAATATAACACCCTTACAAGTTTTCTTAGGCTTTTCTGATACCCAAGGCCACATTTTGCTAATAGATGCACAAAATAAATGAAGATAAAGTACAGATGCTTAAAGACACAGTTCAAAGCTATGAGAGCTTGATGCTGAAATGCTAACTTCCCAAGGGAAGAACTATGAGAGACCACTCCAGATGCTCAGGGTGCGCACTGCCTCTGTAACAGCTGCTGCAAAACAAATGCTGAACTTTTTGCCTTTTTTAATAAGAGCAAAACTCCTGATTTCTTTTGTTAGCAAAATCAGGTACTGATACAGATCTTTCATAAAAGTGAAGTGACATAAAGTGAACTTTCAAAAAGCAGGAGATACCGTAACTCAGTACTAAACTGTTAAGGATTTTCCCTACAAGAGGCAAATGGTAATCCATGGTGGGTAAGATATAAGTTCTTTTGATTTTTAAAGTGACTAAGATTGACTAGAAGAATAATGAGAATTCACATGTATGCAACACTTTGCAATTGATAAAATGCTTTTACTTTAGTTATTGAATCCTCTCAGGCACCCTATGAAAGTCAGCTAACTCAATTCTGCTCTATTACTTTGTAATAATGTGAACTTCAATTTCCTTAAGTGGCTTGCCCATGCATTTTTATTTCTGAGACATTATCAAACCAATTGAAGTTTTTCCTCTAAAAAAAAGATCATCAATGTTTGTTTTCCATTTTTGAGATTTTGCAGCATCTTGGGGCTAAAATATTTGTCAGAAAAATTCATGCCATGTTATTATGTAAAGCAATGAGAAGCAGCATTCTATATGGGAAATTTTTCTTGGTGACCATCTTTACAGGTATATAGATACTTCATAGAATGGGGCACACATTCTTGGTCCAAGCTGCCATATTCTTGTGGCAATCAGTATTCGTGATGCTACAGATAGGAAAAAGTTCTGAAGGATAATGGGGTCCTCATTCATACTGCAATGCCATGTGACCCACCTGCTGCTTCTTAAACCAGAACATACTACAGGCAGGCCTCCTAGTCTTTCCTGCCAATTCTACTTCACATTTAAATATGAATAGCACTGCAGTCTCTCCTCTTAAACTCTCAAGACTGGCTATTTTGTGGATTGAGTGTCATGCTGAGTTAAATTACTATAGGTCTTTTGACTTCATTTAAATCCAAGAATACAGGACTTATTAAGGCATAAGTAATTCAGGTCCCAAGTATAGGCAAAAAGTCTTTGCCTAAACTCTGACATCCCTTTGAAAAGCTCTGCTTAATTTTTTTTTGAGTTTTCTGCTAATCCAATCTCCAAATACATTATTCCAATTTTTTGGGTTTTCTGCTAATCCAATCTCCAAATACATCAATATATATATTATTGATTTCAGCGAGGAAGGGAGAGGGACAGAGAAATAGAAACATCAATAGTGAGAGAGAATCACTGATTGGCTGCCTCCTGCAAGTCTCCTACGGGGGTAGAGCCCACAACTTGGGCATGTGCCCTGACAGGGAATCAAACCCTGATCTCCTAATTCATAGGTTGACAATCACTGAGCCATGCTGGTTGGGTGAAATTATTTATTTAAAATCAATATTGTATTGTATATTTGAAAGTTGCCAAGAGAGTAAATTTTATTTTATTTTATCATTAAAATATTTTCCCCAATACCATTTTTCCCTTCTAAACCCTCTTCCACCTACTCCCCTCCCCATCACCACACTGTTGTCCAATATACCATGACTTTTTTGCTCCCTGGCACAGGTGCTCTCTCCCTTGATGCTCTACAACTCAGCATGCATAAATGAATTATTAATAGTGGAAGTAAGCACTTCTCTCTTTTTAAAAAATTTCTTTATTGATTAAGGTGTTACATATGTGAACTTATTCCCCCATTAACCCCCCCAACTCATGCCCTCAGCCCCCTGTTGTCTGTGTCCATTGGTTAGGCCCATATGCTGCATACAAGTCCTTTGGTTGGTCTCTCCCTTACCTCCACCCTCTCCTACCTTCCCTCTGAGGTTTGATGGTCTGATCTGTGTTTCTCTGTCTCTTGAACTGTTTTTGTTCATCAGTTTATGTTGTTCATTATATTCCATAAATGAATGAGATCATGCGATACTTATCTTTCTCTGACTGGCTTATTTCACTTAGCATAATGCTCTCCAGTTCTACCCATGTTGTTGCAAATGGTAGGAATTCCTTCCTTTTTAGCGCAGTGGTATATCCATTGTGTAGATGTACCACAGTTTTTTAATTCACTTATCGGCTGATGGGAACTTAGGCTATTTCCAAATCTTAGTTATTGTAAATTGTGCTGCTATGAACATAGGGGTACATATGTCCTTTCTGATTGATGTTTCTAGCTTCTTGGGGGATATATTCCTGTAAGTGGTATTACTGGATCAAATGAGAGTTCCATTTTTAGTTTTTTGAGGAAACTCCATACTGTTCTCCACAGTGGCTGCACCAGTCTGCATTCCCACCAGCAGTGCACCAGGGTTCCTTTTTCTCTGCATCCTCGCCAACATTTGTCATTTATTGATTTGTTGATGATAGCCTTTCTGACAGGTGTGAGATGGTAACCCATTGTTGTTTTGATTTGCATCTCTTGGATAATTAGTGACTTTGAGCATGTTTTCATGTGCCTCTTGGCCTTCCTTCTGTCTTCTTTCAAAAAGTTTCTATTTAGGTCCATTGCCCATTTCTTGATTGGATTGCTTATCTTCCTTTTGTTGAGTTGTATGAGTTCCCTGTAAATGTTGGAGATTAAACCCTTATCAGTGATAATATTGGCAAATACGTTCTTCCTTGTAATGGTCTTTCTTGTTGTTTTGTTGATGGTTTCTTTTGCTGTGCAAAAGCTTTTTATTTTGATGTAGTCCATTTGTTTATTTTCTCTTTAGCTTATTTTCTCATTGCCCTAGGAGCAGTATCGGTGCAGAAGTTCCTTCGACATATGTCTGAGATTTTGCTGCCTGTGGATTCCTCTAGTATTTTTAGGGTTTTCCGTCTTTTGTTTAAGTCCTTGATCCATTTTGAGTTTATTTTTGTGTATGGTGTAAGTTGGTGGTTTAGTTTCATTTTTTTTGCATGTATCTGTCCAATTTTCCCAACACCATTTATTGAAGAGGCTGTCTTGACTCCATTTTATGTTCATGCCTCCTTTGTCGAATATTAATTGGGCATAGTGGTTTGGGTCGATTTCTGGGTTCTCTATTCTATTCCATTGATCTATATGTCTGGTCTTGTGCCAGTACTAGGCTGTTTTGAGAACAGTAACGTTGTAATATATCTTGATAGCTAGTATTGAGATCCCACCTACTTTGTTCTTTCTCAGGATTGCTACAGCTATTTGGGGTCTTTTTTTATTCCAGATGAATCTTTGGAGAGTTCTTTCTAGGTCTGTGAAATATGCCATTGGTATTTTAATGGGGAGTGCATTGAATCTATAGATTGCTTTGGGTAGAATGGACATTTTGATGATGTTGATTCTACCAATCCATGAAAACGGTATGTTCTTCCATCTGTTTATGTCTTCCTCTATCTCTTTTTTCAGTGTTCTGTATTTTTTTGCATATAGGTCTTTTACCTCTTTATTTAAGTTTATTCCTAGGTATCTTAATTTTTTTGGTGCGATGGTAAATGGGATTGCTTTTTTAGTCTCTCTTTCTGTAAGTTCACTATTGGTGTATAGAAATGCCATAGATTTCTTAGCATTAATTTTGTATCCTGCTACCTTGCCGAATTCATTTATTAAGTCTAATAATTTTTTGATGGAGTCTTTCGGGTTTTCTATGTACAGTATCATGTCATCTGCGAATAAGGACAGTTTTACTTCTTCTTTTCCAATTTGGATGTCTTTTATATCTTCTTCCTGTATGATAGTAATGGCTAATACGTCCAATGCTATGTCGAACAGGAGTGGTGAGAGAAGGCATCCCTGTCTTGTTCTTGTTCTTAGGGGAAATGGTTTAATTTTTGTCCATTGAGTGTGGTGCTGGCTGTGGGTTTATCATATATGGCTTTTATGATGTTGAGGTATGATCCTTCTATTCCCACCTTGCTGAGAGTTTTTATCAAGAAAGGGTGTTGGATTTTGTCAAATGCTTTTTCTGCATCAATTGGTACGACGAAGGTAAGCACTTCTCTTGTTCCATATTTATGAAATATCTTCTATAAAATGTCTTAACAGGGCCTGTAAAGCAGCCCCCAATTTCCTCTATATAATTAACACCTGCCTGCTGCTTAATTGGAAAAGGGCAAGTACAGCTGCTGCTGTGACCTTTTCCTCTGTTCCTCCCCAGTCCCCAAAGCTTCTACTCAAAATGTTATGTCTGTTTTTCTGTGGCTCAGTGGATTTTTGATGGATGAGGTTTTGAGGGATGCTTTTACCTTTTGCTAGCAAAAGGAACCCTATTAGATAGCCAAATTGAATTTCACCATCACTCAATCAAACAGTAGGCAAGCATCATGTCACGCACCACTACCTGTTATTCTCGTGCTGTTCTTGGGAGGGAGGCTGGATCAAGTTGGGGATGAATAGTTTCTTACTTGTCAAGTAAGAACCAGATTCTCACTATGAATACAACAACCAGGGAAAGCCACTTTTTGCCCATAGCTCCTTCCGTTAAAAAACCTGGACCATCTATTGTCTTTGCTTTGGGGCCAAGGGTGATGGGAAGAATGCCATTTCCTAACTCTGGCCTGCCAAAGTTGATTCAGAGCAACAATGTTTGATTTAGTTAAAATGTAACTCCGGGTGCCTTAGGCTTTAAGAAAGGCCAGGCTTGCTGCTTTGCTCAAAAGCTTTATATTCCCCAGGGTCCTGTTGACTTGGCAGAAGTCAGACAGACTGGCTCCAGCACTTACTAGCTGTGTGACCTTGGGCAAATCACTTAACCTCTCTGAGACTCAGTTTAAGTGTGGGTTGCTTGTGGATTGTGGAGACAGGGACTTGTGATACTGCTCCATTCATCTGGCTACTGGAAGCTTCCCTCCCCAGCACTAGCAAGCCTGGCTAGCTAAGTGCAGCAGCAAAAAGATGAGGATTGGGTTGGCTAACTATCCCAGTTTTTACTGGACTTTCATTGCTAAAACAAGGAAAGTCATGGGTAAACCAAGACCTATTGGGCACCCTATCACTGAGGAAGGAGAACTTCTTATTGTTCATGTCTGTAAGGACTGTAGCTGCAAATGCCTCCCACAGCTTCCTGTGGTAAGGAAGAACTATAGAGGATCCTCTATGTCCCTGCTCTCTATTAGTGAAATAAAATAAAATTTAGAATGTTGCTACTTTTTTTCTGTATAGGCAAAAACTTTTATGAGCTTATTGAATGTTATTCAAAAGATAGTTTATACACATGCACAAATATAAAATACATTACTTCTTCATGTAAATCAGCATTCTATGTCAATGTTTGTTTCTTGCTTTCAACACATAATATATAATGAAGCTCTTTCAATATTGGTACATACTGAGCTGCCTTATTTCTTTTCATAATTACACTAGAGGCCTGGTGCATGAAATTCATGCATTGGGGGTGGGGGGTGTCCCTTAGCCCAGTCTGCACCTTCTCCAATCTAGGATCGGTGTCCAATTGCTGTTTTAGGCCTGATTCTGCAGGCCTGGTCAGCCCTCTCACAATCTGAAACTGCTGGCTCCTAGTTACTAGCCTGCCTGGTTGCCCAATTGCTCCTCCCCAGTCTTCTTGTCATCCTGATAGCCCCCTAATGCTCCCCTGCTGGCCTGATTGACATTTAACTGCTCCCCTGCCAGCCTGATCGCCCCCAACTGCCTTCCCCTGCAGGCTTGGTTGCCCCCAATTGCCCTCCCTTGCCAGCCTGATCACCCCCAAACTGTCCTCTCCTGCAGGCCTGGTCACCTCAACTGCCCTCCCCTGCTGTCCATCTTGTGACAATGTGGGGGTGGCCATCTTGTGATGATATGGGGGCAGCCATCTTGTGATGGAGGGTGTGAGGGTCAAAATGCATATTACCTCTTTATTATATAGGATAGCATTCCTTTGTATGAATGTAATGTGATTTAATGTGATTTATTTTAAACAGTCTCCTATTGATGGACAGTGATTTAAAATCATATTCTAGTACAAACAATATTCCAATGACTCTGTGTATATGTGTGTGTGTGTGTGTGTGTGTGTGTGTGTGTATAATTTTGCCTTGGTATGAGTACATTGGTTAGACAAATATCAAGAGTTGGTGACTTTAAAACTAGTCCACTGGGACCATTAAAAACATACGTCTTTGCAAATTTCTCTGCTCTCTGCTCTCTCTCTCCCTTTCCTTTTTCTATTATTGTAGTTTTCTAAGGAGGGTAAGAATCACTAATTGGGGCTTAGGGAGGAGGTGAGCCATTTGGACTCACGCTGACAAAGTACAGAAAACAATAACCTTGCCCTTGGTAATTGCCCTGGGACTAGTAGCCACCGGGAAGGCGGAAGTTTGGCTGAGTCTTCCCAGACCTTCACACAGGTTTGAATGCTGGTTTTGTTGCATTGAATTGTGAGTCCTTAAAAAAGCCATTTAGCATCTACACTTAGCCATTTAGATTCTACAGGATGATGGTCATTCTGATCTAGGTTGGGTGTCTGATCCAACTTGCGAATCACTTCAATTCACTTATTTCTTTCTCCCAGGATCCATTGTTTCATCCAACAGGAAAAGCCATGGATGAATAATGTGTACAGATTTCCCGTTAGTTTAGCTAATGGAGACTATATTCTGCAAATGATTTCCTAAATGCAGAGGAAGAAAAACCATAATTCTTTGAAGAGGTGTCTGAAATGTCATAATCCCTCATTTTGCATATGTTAATACTTTGTAACAACATGCTGAACCATGTCCTGGAGCTCCTAAATCTGGGGACTTCAACCATTAGAGCTATTTTTAAATGCTTGCAACCTAATGCCAAGAGGAACTTTCCAAGTATGCAAAGTTGTTGCTCATTTGGCTACAGCTCAGAGAGCAAAGTGATGAAGAATCAGCATTGCTTTATGTTCACTGGGCTTTAAAAATATCTTTCTCCTTCAAATAATGGTATCACTTGCCTCTAATAATGTGGGTTCAGTAAGCCCACGTCACCTAACAATTGGGGAGTTGGAGAGATTGCCTTATTGCCAAACTGGCCCCTGAAGGCATGCATAGGACCTAAGAATACATTCACTAACAGGTCTTCTGGGGATGAAGTTGTTAGATAGTAAAGAGGGAATGTTGAGTTTTTGTTTTTACTTTTTCTCAGCTTTATGAAGTCGTGTTGATAAGAATAATGAGATTTGTAGTCAGAAACGAATGCTAGAACTGTTGATTCTGCTTTCTTCTGCAGCAACAGTGGGAAGATTAAATTCACTAATTCACATGTGTGTACGTGTGTGTGTGTGTGTGTGTGTGTGTGTGTGTGTTTGCATACTTATTTGTCTTATTCCACCAGTGGTAGTTAAGAGCAGGAACGAGTTCTCAGGTAAGGGCATCTCAGGGGTGAAATTGGCTTGTGGATTGGGTGAGGGAGTTTCTACTCAAGCTCTAAAGCTGTGGATAGTTTAAAGCCTCTGAGAAGAGGACTGTCCCTGGCTGAGCAAAATTGCCTCATATGGAGGCAGGAGGCATGGTAGTTTGACAGCCCACCAAACTTGGAGGGAAGGGAACAGCTATGATTGCAGAATACAATAATCTGTCAAGAAAGACACTATGTTGTGAGCCTTGGTTCTAGAGAAATTACTGGCCAGGTAACAAAATTGAAAAGCTTTGACAATTGGTAAAAGGAGGTAAATAGGAACAAGCTTCCTAGAGTAATAATACTAACAATTGCTAATAGTTGGTGAGTCTTTACTATGTAGGAAGGACATACCTATACTAATAAAAGCCTCGGTGGCCTTGGAGCCCTCACATCATCACAAGATGGCCACCCCCACGTTGTCCCAAAATGGCTGCCCCCATGTAGTCACAAGATGGCCACCACAAGATGGCCATCCCTACATCATCCTAATATGGCTGCCCCACATCATCATAAGATGGCCACCATAAGATGGCCACCACAAGATGGCTGGCAGGGGAGGGCAATTGGGGGCAACCAGACCTGCAGGAGGGGGCAGTTTGGGGCAATCAGGTGGGCAGGGGAACAGTTAGAAGTTAATCAGGCTGGGAGGGGAGCAGTTAGGGGGTAATCAAGCAGGCAGGCAAGTGAGTGGTTAGGAGCCAGCAGTCCCGGATTGCAAGAGGGATGTCTGACTGTGGGATTGGGCTTAAACCAGCAGTCGGACATCCTCCAAGGGGTCACAGTTTGGAGAGGGTGTGGGATGGGTTGAGGGACACCCCCCCCACTGCACAAACTTTGTGCACTGAGCATCTAGTTAAATCATATTTCAAGGAGAACTGAGGCTTGAGGAGATTAGTTAACTTCCCCAGTAGGTTAATAACTGGCAGAGCTAAAAATCTCTGAGTTTTACAGTTACTCCTCAGTGAAAGAAAAAAAATGAGGTTTAAATAGTTATACCTTTTTGTCAATTAACAGAAGGAAGTAGGATTGAGGTGGTGTGAAGCTCCGCTATTGTTTTTGTTTTTAATATTAAATGCTAAAGTAAGGTAATAATTGTTTAATTTACACAGCATTTTGTCAGCTATAAACACTTCGAAGACTCTCATTTGACTCTGAAAACAACCCTGAGGAGCAGGCAAGGTATTTAATGCCATTGGCTTTTTTCCAGATAAGAACATAAGTAAGAACCCCAGGTCACTATGTGTAAACTAATTTTGGTCTTCTGATTTCCAGTGTAAGACTCTTTTCACTGTATCTCTAAGTTTTCTGTTTTCTGTATTATTTGGTATCATTTTAATTAGCAGTCTCTTTTTCAAAGCCTAGTTTCTCCTTTTTATCCCTTTTCTGCTATCCTGCAATATAACTCTCCACTATTGTTGCTGGTAAAGAAATATGTGTAATTGGCAGACCTCCTTGTAGTAAAAGAGGGTAATACCATGCTGAGCCCAAAGGGAAAGTCTTTTCTGACCTGAATGGCTCCTAGTAACAATAATGAAAAATTAATTTGGCTTTGCAACTACTGCATAAAGGCATTCTGCAAGGAAAGACTGAAAATGGTACTTTACTATTGCCTCCCCTTCCCAGTGGCCACTTCCCACAGCTTATTCAGATGCTTTACCCTAAGACCTACTGCTATCCTCTTGTAGTTTTGGCCCTTCATTCATGTCTATCCAGGTTTATAGCCCTTTCCAACTTTTCCTTGCAGACAAACACCTGGTAGAACTACACCCCCTCTCTAGCCAAGCTATGTTTAAGGGATTAAGACTGTTCAACTCCTAAATGGCTACTAACCACAGTCATTAAATTCTAACACTCTTTGGACAGGGCTTAGACTATTGCCATTTGGCTTTTGTGCAGTTTAACTCTTAAGAGCCTATTCAGAAGGGGTCACAAGAAAAGTACAAATGCACTAAGGGAGAGAGGGAAAGAAAGAGAGAGGAAGGAAGATATCGGTGGTATTATAACTCAAGCTAATAGACCTGGAACAGGGGAAGGGGAGTAGAAAATAAATCCAAATAGGATAAGCACGTTACATTGGAGAGGAGGCTGGGGGTGGCATCAAGTACTAACAACCTTGTAGATGTGACAAAAGATTCTCATCTTCCCACCAGTAGCACATAAGATTACTACTGGCACTAGAACCATCTCTCAGGCACCATTTCATTGGCTCTGAAACTGTGCTCTAATTACTGTGTGTGCAGCTCTCTGTTCAAAGTTGCTGGGGAGAAGGCAGCACGGACTACAATGGGTAGAGGAAGATTATCAGCTGAGATCCGGGGTCAGCTACACTTGAATCACACAAGAAAAGAAACAGTAGACAAAATTGTCCTCTGGGAGGGGTAGGTGGCTGCCCTTTAATTGGAAACAGGGCTTCAAAAACGAGGATTAAGAGAGGGAAGGAGGAGGGGAGGTAGTAAGGGGGAACCCAGTGTGAAACAGACTCACTTATAGCACTACACACACTAAAAATGATGCACAAAGAAATATGGAAACTCAGCTAAACCTTCTTGTCCTTTTTACCCCTCCATACATACTTACAAACATATGTCTGATATCCACACTTTTTCTGAAATGTCCACTATGACTAGGCATCCTGCTAGGCATATTGTATATATTACTACTGATACAACAGCACTGCAAGGTAAGTATTATTAACATCATATTATAGATCAGGTTTTGAATGTCAGAATGGCCGAATGACTTCTTTAAGATCACACACAGATACAAAGAGGGATGATTTTGAACATAAGTCTGTCTGATTATAAAGCCTAGACATATTTTTTTTCTAATTATATAATACCTGTTGCCTCTCCTAGAAAGTGAGGGTTGATTTGAAGTGTGTGTGTGTGTGTGTGTGTGTGTGTGTGTGTGTGTGAGAGAGAGAGAGAGAGAGAGAGAGAGAGAGAGAGAGAGAAGATAGTTTGCAAAACCACAAGAGATCTGTGATCCATTTTGTGTTTTTTAGAGAAATATTTGTACATAGTGCCGTATGGGCAGCAATATAGCATTGGGAGAGAGTGCACTTAATACACACTGAATTCCATGGAGTTTGGATTCCAGCAATAACCTGCTTGTAAGCAAGTCATACCAGATCTCCGAGACACCATCTCCTTACTAGAACTTCAGATAAAGATGCTAAAATTTGGCACTTGCTTCACTAAGGGAAGACCAAGACCTACCAGGCAAAAGTATTAATATCGCTCAGGTCTTTTGCCGTAAACTGCCATAAAATTAAAAATGGCAGGGATAAGCCTGAGATCAAGAATAGAAATTATTCCAAAACTGAACGGGTCAGAAAGGAAAAACTCAGCATAAAACTCTCATGGTAAATCACAAATACTTGTCATATCCGAGATATGTCTGATGGGCACAGTGCCCAGAGTGCCACAACTTACCCGTTATAGGTATTTGATGAATGTTTATAAAGTTAAATTGAGTGGGTCCAAATACACTTGGGGAAGACAGTGGAGAAAGGGTGTTCTCAAATGTTCCTATCAATTGGTTCCTAAAATCCAGTTGCTGTTGTAGGAAACACATGAAGATTCTGCCATTTCCAAAGCCATATATTCAGGCAAAAGGCATTTTACTATAGAAAGAGAAGTGTAGATTTTGGAGTCAGATAAACCTGGATTTGAAACTCCACTCATCACTTATTAGGTGTGTGTTTTAGGGCAAAAACCTCAGAATTTTTAGCTATCAAAGCACATATGACACTTCACTCTTAATGAAGATCGAGAGAATGCATGAAAGTGCTTAGAGCTAATTAGAAAGTCAATACATATTTTCTTCTTTCCTTTTGTGGATATGGTGATGATATTTTTAACCCTAAATTGGAACACAAGGCTTGTGAAGTGAGAGTGTATATATGGTTGCAACAGCATATTGGGGCCTTAATTTGAAATCAGCTTTTTGCCCCAGATATTGGAGCATAGTTTACATACTAATAGTCCAAGCCTAGTGGGTCTTTACTACCAGAGGTTAGAGTGTGTTTGACTTTTGTGGATTAGTCCATGCAAGCACAGACTCTCTCCTTCCCATGAGTAGCAGAGCAGGGATCACTGGGAAAGGAAATAAAGACTATAAATAGAAACTTAAACTTAAGTCTTTAGAAGAATTTGTGCCTGCTGTCCCCACAAAGATACTCATAGTGCTGGGGCTTTTGAACTCTTTCCCCAGAAAACAAAATCTGGAGCATTAGAAGGGCTTCTGATTATATAGGTAGAAAGTTTTAAGGTAAGTTAAATGTTCTATTCAAGTCTGGAAAAAAACACACAGTGTTAGAACAAGTAGTGATTAGAACAGTTAAGATTAATGAACCCAAGTGTTTGTATCTAAGTTAACAGATGACATTTCAAATCTAATCTTCTCTAATGCTTGTATTAAAACTGAGGTAATATTGAAGGACCAAAAAAATTCTAAAGATCTGAGTTGAAAACATCCTCTTCTGTTGTATTCCATTAACTACAACTATGGGCAACTATTTCAAATGCTGCTAAAATCTGCCATAACTAAGGCAGCACTCACCACTTACCTGGTGGCAATGTATTCTGATAGTATATCCTAATTCAAGCCAATTATCTATAAGGATATGACTAGGTTTTTCAGGTCTAATCTAGTAAGCTCAACACTAGTTAAATAAAATAAAGCAAATATCACAAGGCCATTTTCCCTCATAACAAACAACTAAGGAGACCTATGACTTTATTGGACAGAGCCCAGTGGTCTACAACTATCTACTTAACTTCAGCCAACCCAATGCAAAAATGACAATCCCTTCTTATATTACTTTGTCATTTGTGTGCCTTGGGATTTCAAGGGAAGTCTAAATGTATAGTTATACAATGAAATCTAGCAAATGGGCCTTCTCATTTTATCTGTACACTTTTCAAGAGTTTAAGATTATTAGATTGGATTTCATAGTCAATAAGTCCATCTTCTTGTCCATGGCTATATGGGATGACTATATACTTAAGCTATCCCCTTCAAATGGCTGTTCTTACTTTTCTTAAAAAATCCTTAATGCACAGAAAGTTCCTTTAACCCTTGATGCAGAAAAAGGAAACCTTAATTCTACTCAGCTCTCAATTCGGCAGGAGCAGCTGAAGATTTGCTCTACTAACATGACACCAGTGGAACAGCAAGAGCATTTTTAATGCAGAAAAGTGAGTGTAGGGAAGGTAGAGATTGTCCAAGCCAATGAACTCCCTTTGAGTATTACAGAGAAATGAGCTATATGGAAATTCCCTGTCTACCTATGATCTCTGTGGCTTTCCTGGTGGGCAATTCACATTGGTATTCCCAACTGATGGGCCTTTTTATTTTTCCAGTTCTTTCTCACCTAGAGACAAGGTAAGACCCTTTTTCTGGCTCATGATTCACTGAACTATTTTTAGTCAGGAGTAGCATCTTATATAATGAAAAATAAAGAAAATGTGAACCAAAACCTCATAAACCTTGAAAGGGGACAATATTTCTGACCCACAAATGAGTAAAGTATATATACCTACCATCTCCTAATTTAAGAACTCAGAAGTGCCTTGAGATACTCTTTGGTCTATCTCAGTTTCCTAATTGAGTTTTGCATATACAAATCCTCAAAAAAGCATGTTCAGAGGTAAGAGGACATGTGGCTTAAAGGTTTGAAACTAAGGTGGATATATGGATATTTGGATAAAAGAATGTGGTTCTGTAGTCAGCAAATGAGAAAATTAAAGGAAAAATTATGGAGGGAAAGATGTCAGTTACAGGATATCAGGAAGGTAGAATTCAGTGTGTAAAACCTTTTATTGTATGGAAAAAAGTATCAAGCATACAATTACGATGAAGCTTGCAATATTTTGTACATTCTGCCTGATTTATCCTTTTGACATCTCACAAAGACAATGAGGAGGTAGGTTATCATCTTCATAACTCATTACCTTAATAGCTACAGTTAGAGAGTACTTTTCCTTCTCCAAGTTTAAGGTGCAGTAAAATGCCATATTTTCTCAACAGCGTCTATTTCTAAGAATGGCAAAATGTGTTACAGGTCAGGTTCATTTTATATTATTGCCACAGGTTTTTCCCCAGAATATATGTGTTACCTAGGTAGAATCCTTTCAGTAAATTGATAATTAAGTAGACATGACATTATTTTCCTGGGTCAAAATGCTTTCCATCTTATTGATACCATTCAACAAATGGAGAATGTCCATTGATAACATAATTTTCTTTTTGAGTTCTAAATTTTAATGCAACCCACAGCTCTAAAAGAAACTTCTTGAATTAAAATGCTTAATTTCCTCAAGGGGAATGTCAGAAGGCCATCTCTCAATATAATAACTTAAAGTAACTAAGGGCTAAGAAACATGCGAGAAATGTATTTTTCAAATCTGAAGACAGGCATATTGCTTTAGCTGGGTACTTTGCTTTAATGTTAGATATAATACCATCTATTTTCTGAATGAAATATGAAATAACTCAGCCTTTCATGAACATATTTAAATGGAAGCATAAAATACATTCTAAAAGCTACATATAAATGTATTAGTAGTCATCATGCCACAACTAGGACTGACAAAATCCTAAACAAACTACCCTATTTGATTTATTGGTTATCTATAAATATAAAAGCCTAATATGCAAATAGACTCAACAGTGGAACAACCAAACTATAGTCATTGGGAGAGGCTGGATGAAGAGTACATAGGACCTCTATACATTTCTTCGCATTTTTCCATTAATCTATAATTATTTCCAAAAATTTTAAATGTTAAGAAAGAGTAACTTTTTGAATACTATTACTATACATGCTTTATATGTAAGGAAGAAGGAGAGATAGAAACATCAGTGATGAGAGAGAATCATTGATCGGCTGCTTCTTCCATGCCCCTCACTGGGGATTAAGCCCGCAACCCGGACAAGTGATGCTCAACCATTGAGCCATGTCAGCAAGGCTCTTTTTAGATTATTTTTTAAAACTTATTTTTTCAGTTATAGTTGACATAAAATATTGTATTAATTTCAGAGGTGCAATATAAATATATTGATTATATATTTATATACCTTACTAAATGATCATTTCAATAGGTCTAATATCTATATGGCACCATGCATAGTTATTACAATATTATTGACTGCATTTACTTACCATGCCTGATGTGAACAAGGAGGGGGGAAGGATAGCTCATAAAATTGTAATTCTCCTTTAAATTGTACTGTCATCCATTTAGAAAAAATAGAAAAAAACACGACTAGTATATATACAATATTACATTAATCTGTAAACTGTTTGCCCTGAAAATTTCCAAATTTTGCCTTACATAGGCAAAAAATCTGAAATTCTTTAGCTTCTAGAAAAAGCAGTATCTTTTTACAGAAGTTGAGACCCAAGACCACTGTACAACTAATCTTTGACATGCCTATGATAGTAAGATTTAAAATTCAGTGAAACAGAACTCATAGCAAGACCCTGGTTTTAGGTGTTTTGTATGAGGACAATCAGATTCCATGAGTTTACATTGCCAAGCACTGACACGTTGTCATTATCAGTTGAGTTGAAACTCAACTTGCCTTAAGGTAGGGCTAGGTATTTGGTACTTAGCTTTTGTTTGTATAACTATTTAACTAGTTCCAGTTATCTGCACAATAACTCTTTGAGACCAGGGGAAACAGAGAGTTCAAGTGCCTTGCTCAGATTCGCAGTGGAAAATTCAGAGTCAAGAATGAGGGGGCTGTAACCCACCAGCCTTTCTGTATTCTTTTTGCAAATCCTTCAGGGCATAAATGCTGCGTTTTTCTAAAGGAGTGTCTTAAAGGTGATCTAAAAATAACTTAAGTACTGAATAAACCACCTTTACCCTAGTCCACCCCCAGACAAATATGGTGGAAAGTTTATTTGGAACCCTTAAACAAAAACATCAGCAAAGATCCTTTGACCCTTGGTTAAATGCAAAATAAATAGATCTCTAGCCACCTGGACAACTCATTGCAATTGCTATTTGTGTGGTATTTCCAAACATTGAAAGAGAAATTAGGCATCTGTCAGGGACTATGTCTGTTGTTATTATTATCGTTTTTAACCTTTTCCCAAGTCATCTTTTTCTCCTTATCTTTTTTTTTATCCCATCTCCAGTACCTCCAGCTTGTAGGCTTTCGCCCCGGTACCCTTTCCTAGATCCCAAATAGCTGATATAAAATCAGGCTATTTGATCTTCCCAGAACTTCCCAAAGAGTTCTGATTTGAACTGATCCTTTTTGTAATCAGACCAGTCTTCTCAGGGACATCTATGGGTGGAAAGTGCCTTTTAAACAAATTGCTCTATTAATTCTCCCGAGAACGCAACTCACCGGACTTGACTTAAAAATATAATGCTAGACTTCTACACAGAAACACTAACTTACACTGGAAGGAAGAGAAACACACATGCTAGTATATCAGCAAGGGCAAATACATGTGAATGTGCATAAGTATATAGCAAGCCACAAATGCACTCAATAATGCACCGAGTGGGAAAGTAGGTGGTGGTGAAGTAGGCAGTGGTGAGATTCAAAACAGATTCTCCTATTCTCTTGAGAGTCTGTAATGCCTGCATGGTTATTCAGGGCTCATAAAAAGCCCTGGATGACTAGTATCCCTTATTAGTGGTGTCTCAGAAGATCAGGTATCTTACTATGAGTCACTGTGTAAGGTGCCCCAATAGTATGAATCAACCTGCATTCCACAAAGGTTAAGGGCTCCATCCTGGTCCCTGATCTGAAACTCTCCCTGCGGTATTCCCTAAGAATAATGGTCTTCGCTATCCAAGAGGTACAGGAGGGATCTGTGAAGTTGCGAGTTATGGGGAGGTGACTCTGTATTCACCCTGACAAAATAATTGTCAGGATAGTAGAATGAAATGAATGGCTTTTTTTTCTTACCTATAATTAGTGTTTGGGCCTTTTATCCTAGAGTAAAGGCAGGATAAAGCGGAAGTCATTGTTGTCAGTCTACAGCGTCAACAGCCTGCCCACACTAGCTTGATTTCTCACAAATAATATGAATTTCCTTCTTTGTCGAGTCACCTCTGCTCTGCTACTGCTGGCAAGAAATCCCAGCTCTGGAATGTGAGTGACACACTCACACCAAAATCCAAGAACCATATAAATGCTCATTAGAATGGAAGCCCAGGAAGTAGTCAGAAAGGAGATAGAGGAAGTAATAGCATCTGAGATATTACTCATTTTAAGCCTCATCTTCTCCCTCACTTGTTCCACTTCCCCCCTCCTCAAACAGAAGCTTGGAAAAACCTGCCCAAAGGTGATGAAATATCCAAATGCCCCACCAATAGTCACCCTATAAAGGAAGTGGCTGCTGTGTTGTTGAAAGTCTTGATTGAAACTGCTACTACAGAGTTCATCACCAATAGGATAGAAGACACTTGGGAGAGAGAAAAGGCTGACTACCACTTTGATTGTTTATTTTCCCTCCCTTTACCCAAGATAGCAGATATCTTATGCTGTCCCTGAGCAAAGAATGCAATGGCTCATTCACATACCCTGGTTACCAAGCTCCTTAGAGCAGTGGTCGGCAAACTGCGGCTCTCGAGCCACATGCCGCTCTGTTGACTGATGAGTTTGCCAACCACTGCCCTAGAGGGAAAAGCCAATAATAAAGCACTCTGGCTTTAAGAGCTGAGCTGTCTTACAACTATTCCAGTACTACCATTTTGCTAACAGTATGATGCTCATCCTTGCTCAGATACACAGAGTATATAGTGACTCAACAGCTTCTAAAACAAGTTGAAGCTTTCATGCCTGATGTCTCCAAATACACTAACTTTTTTCCCATGAAGCGGCCCCTGGCAACAGAGTCAATTCTTAGTATTAAGCTTAGAAAGGATAATGAGGTTTGTGTGTTTTTTCTCTTCTTTTCTCTTTCTTTTCTTTTTTCTTTTCCTTTTTTTCTTTTTCTTCTCGCCTCACTGCACCCCAAATCATAATGTATATGTCAACTTTCTGAAATATGGACTTGAAAAATAAGTTGCATATTGTTGTCCTTCATGCCAGAACATAGTATAGATGAGAGTAATGAGTAGCCATGCATACCCATGGCTCTAAATACTTAGTGTGGAGGCAATCTCTTCCTTGTTCTATATAATCCTTGAGGCTAGTGTTATCCACTTCTTGTGCCAGGTGGGGTTTTTTCCCATACATTTGAAACTAAGATAGAGCTTTGACTCAATATGTAAAAATATATTCTATTTTTGAGAGTTCCTGGCTAGAATGGTCTGAACACGCACTCTCATTTGCTAGAAGTCCAAAGCCATGTCATGCTATGTTTCAGTGTGTCCTGGAAACTTCTCTTTATTCTCTAGGCTTCTGATGACATCACCTCATCATATATCGGTTGTTGAATGTCCAGCTTTCATTTATAATCCACACAGTACCAACTCAGCTGAGTGGAGATTTGATGGTAACTCGGAAGTTGATACCCTGCCATTTTGATACTTCCCACCTTGTTCTATTGGTGGGCTTTAAGTGGCACCTTTCCACTAAGTGTCAGCTGTGAACAGAACTTGATCCTGTTACAGGATGATATATAGGTTTAATTTGCTTCACACTTCCCAGAAGTGCAGTGCTGCCTATCTTCTAAGGTGTGTGCTTAGCAAACTCAACCATTTAAGCAGTATCTAAATTACTATAGCTGGAATTTAAGTGTTCTGTTTCAACTACTGAGTCTAATTTTATTTTCTGTTTAAACTACTGACTCTAAGAATTTCCCAGAGGACAAGAGACGTGGCCTGCCATGAGCTTCCTTCATGAAATTTCAAGGCTACTTGGCACCATGGATTAAATACCTAAATCTGTCTTATTTTCACTTAGTAATGGAGAGTTGGTTATACATGATATTGTCCACTACAAAGAGTAATAGGACCTTGGAGACCTTGTTAAAGCCGCCAAATCTCATTTTAAAGCTCAGGTATCTTTTTTTTTTTTCATAAGAGAAAACATTTTAATTGTCTAGTGCTCACAGACAGCATCTAAATGTCACTGGCATTTAGCTCAAACCAAAAACCTATTCTGAAATAACAAACAATTAAATGAACATTTTTATGAGAAATAAGGATTTGGGGACAGTTTGCTCACTTGGGTGTCATAAGTTGTAAAAAGCAGAGTTACACCCATGCCATATGGAAACTACAGGGCTCTAAAGTTATATATATAACATCATCTATAATACATCTGATTCATTTAAATTCAAATTTAACATTTATAGTTTTAATAATTGGCATTGTGGCCTTGTACATCACATAAAAAATATTTGAGATTTTGAATTTGATAGGTACCTGTTTAGAGTTATAAAGTCTCTTCCAAATCTTAAAATATTAGATTCTAATAGGGCACAAATGTAGCCTTTTGGAATAAGAACTCCAGGGGGAAATATCTATAGCTCAATATTAGTGTTTAATGCTGTATTCCTACCATTTGGGATGAGAGAGATGACCATTATATTAGTTTCATAAAACCTATTTATCTGTTTATAGTGGTTGACTGGCAAGCGGTTATAATTTACTACCAAATTTCCGAGAGCAAAACAGAGGAAGGAAAAAAAAATCAACTAAAACCCATAGATAAATCTCAATCACGATTCCTTCCATGAAATGGTCACATTTGTGGTTAACAGTTAATTTAACATCACCATTATTTGCTCTTCTTTTTCATCAGATGCTTCACTCTGTAACTTGGTTGCGGGCACATCCCCAGTGGGAGGTGTGCAGGAGGCAGATGATCGATGTTTCTAACTCTCTGTGTCCCTCTCCCTTCCTCTCTGATGCGCTGCGAGGGCGGACAGGGTGGGTGTGGGTGCAGGCAGGCTGATGAAGATGGAGAGGAGAGGTTATCGGCGTTCCTCTCTGCAGGGTTCTTTCTGCAGAGAAGAAACGAGGAAGCGAATGACGACTTCGGAGACATACCAAGATGCCAAACGAGCTGTCTTCGTAGATCAAGGGTCCTTCCTCCGGCTCCTCACGGACGAATGCGAGGGTTTAACCTCAGAGGCCGTGTGTGGACGAAGCTGGCTGAGGCCTGACTGCCTGGGGCCCCGGCGGGGGCCCGACCCCGCCAACTTAAACATGGCAGCCGCGCCCCTCAGGTATCTTTATAGTAGAAAATGTTGTTGTAATATTAATGCATAAATGGAATGTCTGTTCTATCAACTTCTCATAGATATAAATCCATTTATCAAAAATTGTGTCTGCCATGCTATACTGCAAGCTCAAATTACAAGGAATAGTAGGAAAACATAGTTGTCAATCTTTGGTAGCAGCTTCAAAACAAAGAGTGGAAGGAAAGGCAACACAAAATAATTTTCTTCTTCTAAGTGAAATAATGATAAAGTGAACTTTATAATCTAATGGCATTTATCCAGTTCTCATTCTAAAGGGAAAATTTCTATATATATATTGACTTAGTACCTCTCCTATCTGATTGAAAAATCTCTCTAGGAAAACATCCAAGTGCAAAGAGCCTCTTCTTTTCCTTTTTAAATTAAATTTACTGGGGTGACATTGGTTAATATGAACATATAGGTTTCAGGTGTAGGTTTCTATGTTATAAGATCTGTATATTGATGTGCCCATCACCCAAAGTCAAATTTTTTTGTCACCTTATATGAGGACCTCCTTCCCACTGGCTAACACCACCACACTGCTGTTGGTGTTTGTAAGTTTCAGTTTTTATATCCCACTATTCAACTATTGGAGTATATGTACTTGGGTATGTTCCTGGGAGCGAATTTACTAGTGTATACCCATGGATGTGTCTGCACCCTTAGAAATTTTGTTTCAAATCCTTGTTACAGGTTTCTGTTTTAATCTGATGCTCAGGTTAAATGTAATAAAATAAGTACTTTTGGATATCAGATCTTAGCACATGATTTATAGGATTCTACAGAGTTCCTAAGGAAGCCATTGCATTTAAATGTAAGAAATTAGTAGCAGGATAAGCCCATAAGACACCTTTGGACACATCAGAAAAAGGCACTATTTGCTTAAGGTATTTTACTTTCATTTGTCAGAAAGTTTTTATAATTACTGTACCAATTTTGTTAGCACTATAGGCACTTGACTGCCACCTGCAGGAATATTGTTAGAAATCTCTATCATCTATCTATCTATCTATCTATCTATCTATCTATCTATCTATTTATCTATCTATCATTTATCTATTATCTCTATCTATCTATCTATCTATCTATCATCTATCTATCTATCTATCATCTATTTGTGAAAGATGTCCCACCCTTAGACATAGCAGCCTCATATAGTGTACAAACTACATAACTTTATATGGCAATCCTGCCTAATAGTTACTCTAGAAAAGGTCAAAATCTATCTCATTTAAGAGAAAAGTTGGCCTGGCTGGTGTGGCTGAGTTATTGAGCATCAAAACATGGACTAGGAGGTCACCTTTCAATTCCTGGTTGGGCACATGCCTCGGTTGTGGACTTGATCCCCAGTGGGGGGATTGTTGGAGGCAACTGTGCAGGAGGCGACCGGTTGATAATTTTCTCTCATCACTGATGTTTCTCCCTCCCTCCCTTTCCCTTTTCCTCTCTGAAATTAAATTGCTTTTTCAAAAAAAAAGAGAGAGAGAAGTTGTTGCTTTTGATTAAAGTTTCCTGTGGTTTATGTTGAGACTTCATATTCTCTTTCCTGATCAGACCATTTTCAAGTTCAGGGCAAGGCTTTCTTGTAATTAGTAGAAATCTATTTTGGATAAAACTTGAGTTACCTAAGCGATATCAAAGTCTAGTTGTTGCTTTTTAGTCCTCACAAGAAAGGGGGAGCCTCAGAATAGTCATACTGACATCTAGCTCCAAATACAAGTGCCAGCTACAGGAGTAATTTTTCATCAAGGTAATGAGTGAGGAGCTTTTCAATTAAGGTGAAAAGGATATCATAAATAGATTAAATTATGATGATCAGTTAAGATTAATGAAACTGGTACCGAGTTATGTGTTTAATCGTACTCTCTATATACTTAAGTATAAAACTTAAGATTGCTATATTTGAGTGTTTTAATAAATTTTTATTTTGTTTTCTTAAATGAACTGATAACACCCATTGTTTTCATTTTTATTAAAATTAACTATGCTTATGACCAAAGACCAGTAATTCAAGATCATATGATCAATACAAGGATGCTATTACATATAATAGCAAGCTAGAAAACACAACACCCTTCTGGGAAGCTATGGAACAGCCCTGTCTACCATCACCTATGGATAATGCATCTGAATTGCTAAGTCGATTTTGGGGGGTAAATATATTGAAACTTATCTATATACCTAAAGTGTTAACACTAAGTATCATGGCATATATATGAATGATGAGCTAGCATTTGCATATTTCTTTTGTTTGAGATCGCATATTTCTTAATTTTAAAATACATGTTTTAAATCTAATTTATCATTCAGCTTTTATAATCTACTAGTGGCTTGGTGCATGCACATTAAAAGGAAATTAATTAGAAGAAATATTTTAATATCACTATTCACAATCGACAATGACAGATTGAAACGCATGTGTGTGATTGGCAAGAGTGAGGGTTTTACATGTATTGCACAAGCACGAGTCAACTCAGCCTTTGATATATATATATATAGAATAAACTTGCTTAATTAGATCTGATTTCTGATTTCACTAAACTTTTTCCAGCCCAGTGAAGCACCCCGACTTCTCTATCAGGTAATTGTCAGCAACTCAGTAGTAAATATCAACATGAAGCTGATTATTATTGTAGATCACACAGGGAGAACAAAGGGTAAAATATTTAACTGTAGCAGTGTTTGACTATATTCTGTGCAGTGAGAAAACCTGAAGTCATTTTCAAGGTCCACCATTTCTTGTTTATTTTCAGTCGAGTCAAGTTTCTAAGCTGTCTTTTTTTAAAAAATATATTTTTCTTGTTCAGTTTATTACAGATGTTCCTCTTCCCCCCTCCCCTATCTCCCCTCCTCCTGATTCCCCACCCCCAACCCATGTCCTTAACCCCCACCACTGTCCTCATCCATAGGTGTATGATTTTTATCCAATCTCTTCCCACATCCCTCACACCTCCCACCCTTTTTCCCCTTGAGAATTGTCAGTCCATTCCCTTTCTATGCCCCTGATTCTATTATATTCACCAGTTTATTCTGTTCATCGGATCTTTTATTCACTTGATTTTTAGATCCACTTGTTGAGAGGTATGTATTTGTTATCACTTTGTTGTTCATAATTTTTATTTTTACCTTTTTCTTCTTCTTCCTCTTCTTAAAGAATACCCTTCAGCATTTCATATAATTCTGGTTCAGTGGTGATGAACTCCTTTAGCTTTTTCTTATCTGTGAAGCTCTTTATCTGACCTTCAATTCTGAATGATAGCTTTGCTGGGTAGAGTAATCTTGGTTGTAGGTTCTTGCTGTTCATCACTTTGAATATTTTCTGCCACTCCCATCTGGCCTGCATAGTTTCTGTTGAGAAATCAGCTGACAGTCGTATGGGTATTCCCTTGTAGGTAACTAACTGTTTTTCTCTTGCTTCTTTCAAGATTCTCTCTTTGTCTTTTGTCATTGGCATTTTAATTATTATGTGTCTTGGTGTGGTCCTATTTGGATTCCTTTTGTTTGGGGTTCTCTATGCTTCTTGGACTTGTAAGTCCATTTCTTTCACCAGGTAGGGAAAGTTTTCAGTCATTATTTCTTCAAATAGGTTTTCAGTATCTTGCTCTCTCTCTTCTTCTGGCACACCCATAATTCTGATGTTGGTAGGCTTGAAGTTATCCCAGAGGCTCCTTACACTATCTTCACATTTTTGGATGCTTTTTTCTTTTTGTTTTTCTGGTTGGGTGTTTTTTGCTTCCTCATATTTCAAATCTTTGGTTTGATTCTTGAGGTCTTCTACTCTGCTGTTGGATTTCTGGATATTATTTTTTATTTCAGACAGTGTATTCTTAATTTCTGACTGGTCCTTTTCCATTTTTTTCATTCTCATTAAGATCCTTGAGGGTCTCACTAAGTTTCTCAGAGGTCTCACTTAGTTTCTTGGTGGTTTGTAGAAGATTCTTGAGTAACCTTAAAACTGTCATTTTGAACTCTATATCCAGTAGTTTGCTTTCCTTCATTTATTTCATTTGTGTCGTGTTTCTTTGTCTCTGCATTTTGGTTGCCTCCTTGTGTTGATGGAGTGGCTTTATGTGCTAGTAGTCCTTTATGGCCCAGTAGCTCCGCTTCCCCAATCACCTGAGGTGGACACTCTTGGTGCACCCCTTTGTGGGCTGGATACACAATCTTGTTGTAGTTAAGCCTTGATTGCTATTGGTACACTGGGAGGAATTGACCTCCAGGCCAATTGACTGTGAGGATTAGCTGTGTCTATAATGGAAAAACTTCTGTGCTGGAGACACCCCTATGGGGCTTTGGTGCTCACCGAGTCTGCCTCCTGAGTGTGTCACTTATGTATGTGAGGGGTTGAAATCTGGTGTCATATCACACTGACCTCTAGGTACACTGGTTCCAGGATCTCCAAGGAGGTGCAAGTCAGTTAGTGTTTAAGGCCACCCAGCAGGAGCTACAGGGAGATGTGCAGATTTCTCCTCTTTGCTTGGAGTTTGGGAGTTTTGGTGTTGCCTGCCCCATTGCAATTTGTTAGGTTAAGCTGCGAGAGGGCAGGCCATTCATATGCAAAAGCCTCTGAGCACAGCCCGGTGAGTTTGTAAATTGGGCGCGGTGGGGTCTCAGTGAGTCACTAGGGTGTGGCAAACAATGATTGCTGCCAGTCAGCCCTCTCTGTGTCTTCGTGTTTCCATGTTCTGTTCCGTGTCCTGCATCGTGCACCCTACTGTGGTAAACAATGATTCCTATGTGCACCTCTACAAGACAGCCACCCTCACTTTTTGACTTGATGGCAGACAGTCCAGTTTCTCCCTGTATGAGTCTGGGTCCCCAGAATCTTGCTGGGAACTGGAGTTCAGAGAGTCTGGAACTTGTAACTCCCTTCCAATTGAGAAAAACGGCGCACGACAGCCCCATTCGTGTGTGTCTCCATATCTCTGCCTTTCTGAGCCTCTGCATGTCTTACCAGGTCTCAATGCACTTTTTTCTTTCCTTCTAGTTGTAGAACTTCCACTCTTCCAGCTTTCCTGTGGTTCTGGGGGACAGTTGTGTTGTCTTTTAGTTGTAGTTTTGGTGTGGTTATGTGATGCAGCATGTACAGGCGTATACCTTATACCGCCATCTTGGTTCTCTCAAGTTTCTAAGCTTTCTAAATCTCCATTTTCCAGCTAATGAAAAGAAAGCAGGATTCCATCGAGTCTCCTATCTACCTATTCCAGGACTTCTGTGAGGATGATATGAGATGACGCACAGGGAAAATGCTTCACAGACATTTGGTTAAAGTGTAAAATGTTTCTACCTGGCTATAAAGCAAGTTGTGTTCCTGGGCTGAAGAAACTCCAAGGAGGATAGTTGCTAGGAAGAGGAAGCCAGTTGTTGCTACATAATGTCATTACCTGGCACCCACAGCTACCGTTTTCTGGCTGGGCTGTGGGCTACATTTTGTGCCATGGGGTCTTGGCAGCATCAGCTGCAATTTGGTGGGCTGTTACTCCTGGGTGGTGATGGGGCCTGTTTCCCACTTGGGGGGATGCCAAATGCTCTGTGGGCACCAGGTCCATGGTGCTGTTTCTCTGTAAATGGCCAGTGCACATCACAGCAGCTCCTGTATTGAGCGTCTGCCTCCTGGTGGTCAGTGTGCATCATAGCAACTGGTAGGATGGTTGGAGACTGGGCATATTAGCCTTTTATATATACAAATTCTGTATACTAGTATATAAATACTTAAGTGACCGGCTGACCACTGAGCAGCCAACTGGCCTGTAACTCTGATGCATAATGACCACCAGGGAGCAGATGCTCAATGCAGGAGCACAAACCACAGGCATAGAAACATGGAATAGACTGATGAATCTCAGAGGGTGGGAAGAGATTGACCAAAAGCTTATATACATACTAGAGGCCCAGTACACGATGGAGGGATCCTTTAGCCTGGCCTGTGATGATCAGGCCAAAAGACAGATGGTTCAGGTCAGACCAAGGGACCCTACCGGTCCATGAATCCATGCATCAGGCCTCTAGTATTTTTATAAAGTAGGTCATCCACCATTTATTGACAGACAGATGTTAGACTCTAAGGGCTTTGTCCTTATAGCTCTAATGAGATATGCAAGCTAATAATTTCAGGATATATGATGAATAAGAAGCAGAGGTTTGTCAGCAAAGTGTGAACAGAGGGAACATACTCAACAAAATAAAGACCATATATGACAAACCCACAGCCAGCATCATACTCAATGGGGAAAAACTACCAGAGTTCCTCTTAAGATTCAGAACAAGATAGGGATGTCCACTTTTACTATTCTTATTCAGCATTGTTCTGGAAGTCCTGTTACAGCAATCAATAAGAGGAAGAAATAAAAGCCATTCAAATTGAAAAGGAAGAAATAATACTGTATTTAAAAAACACTAAAAATTTACCAGAAAACTACTAGACCTGATAAATGAATTTAGTAAAGTAGCAGAATACAAAATAAATACCCAGAAATCAGTTGCATTTTTATGCACCAATAATCAACCATTAAAAAGGGAAATTAAAAAAAAAACAATCCCGTTCATAATTGCTTCAAAAATAATAAAATAGAGAGAGGAAGAGGGCTGTCAATGGGAAGGTAGTCTGCAAGATAGTGTATGAGTGAGAGAATGAAAGGAGAGAGTGCAGATGTATGGGGAGTGTCTATTTGTGAGTGAGGGGCAGCTATATTCCAAGGGACTGTTTGGGACTGCCCAACTTGACTCCCCTGACTGAGCAGCCTCCACTGCTGCTGAAATCTCCCCCATAGTGACCAGCTCTGCCACAGAGACTGTGCAATCTTGAATGGAAGAGTGGCTGTGATAGAAAGCCTAGCCTTACGTTCAATTGGGAAGAATCGGATGCCTTTCTGGACCCTACAACCAGAGCACCCAGGGACCAGCTGTGAACCCACAAACACCGAGTCTCAAGCAGCACAAATATGTGGACTCAGGTGAACTCTGCACCTTCTCATGGAAAGGTCAGATTTTACCTAGGGAAAGGTGAAGTCTTCAATCCAGGCTGAAGAGAGAAAATGCACACAGTGGGATCTAGAGGTACAGAGGAAGTCTGTGCCCCACAAAATCCATGGATGTTGGGGCCTCATAAAAAAAGACTCACACAGACTGATGGTGAAGTAATAAAAAAAAAAGATATTTCAGCCAAATGGAAATGAAAAAAAAATAACCTGGGGTAGCAATACCTATATCTGACAAATTAGATCTCCAGGTCAAAGACATAACAAGAGATAAGGAAGGCCACATCAGTCATAATACTAAAGGGAGCAATCCAACAGGAAGATATAATTCTGGTAAACATATATGCACCTAATACAGGAGCACCCAAATACATAAAAAACTTCTGGAGGATATCAGGGGAGAGTTTGATAGCAATACAGTTATAGTAGGTGACTTTAATATCCCACTAACACCACTGGACAAATCCTCTAAAGAAAAAATCAGCAAAAACATATGAATCCTAAATGACACAATAGATCAGATGAAATTAATTGACATCTTCAGAACATTACACCCCAAAGCCACAGAATATACATTCTTCTCAAGTGCACATTGGTCATTTTCAAAGATAGACCATATGTTGAGACACAGGCAAAGTCTCTTCAAATTCAAGAAGATAAAAATCATATCAAGCATTTTCTCAGATCACAATGGCATAAAACCAGAAATCAATGACAATAAAAACAATAAAAAATCAAACATCTGCAGACTAAATAACATGCTATTAAACAATAACTGGGTTACCAGAAATATCAAAGAAGAAATAAAAAACATCATGGCAACAAATGACAATGAAAACACAACAATGCAAAACCTATGGGATACAGTGAAAGCAGTCTTGAGAGGGAAGTTCCTAGTTCTACAGGCCTACCTCAAAAAACAAGAAATAATGGTAATAAATTATCTAGTCCTACAACTCAAAGAGTTAGAAAGAGAGCAACAAGATAAGCCCAGCATAAGCAGAAGGAAGGAAATTATAAAGATCAGAGTGGAGATCAATGACATAGAGACCAAAACAAACAAACAAACAAAAAATCCCCACCAAAACACCAAAAAACACAACAAAAAACAATACAAAATATCAACAAAACCAAGAGCTAGTTCTTTGAAAGGATAAACAAGATTGATGAACCTCTAGCCAGAGCTCACCAAGAAACAGAGAGGACCCAAATAAATAAAATCAGAAATGAAAGAGGTGGAGTAACAATCGATCCTACAAAACTACAAAGGATTATAAAAAAATACTATGAACAACTCTATTCCAACAAAGTGAACAACCTAGATGAAATGGACATGTTCTTAGAAAAATACAAGCTCCCAAAACTCAATCAAGAAGAATAAAAAAAAAACCTGACTAGGCCAATAAGTACCTAAGAAAATGAAGCAGCAATCAAAAATCTTCCAGCAAACAAAAGCCCTGGTCTGGATGGCTTTATAGGGGAGTTCTACCAAGCATTCAAAGAAAAACTAAAACCTATTCTCCTTACACTATTCCAAAAATGACAAGAGCAAGGCATACTTCCAAGCTCTTTCTATGAAATCAGCATTACCCCAATACCCAAACCAGATAAAGTCATCACAAAAAAAGTGAACTACAGGCCAATATTCTTGATGAACATAGATGCTAAAAACCTCAACAAAATTCTAGCAAATCGGATTCACCAATACATCAGAAAGATCATACACCATGACCAAGTGGGATTTATTCTGGGGATGCAAGGATGGTACAATATCTGCAAATCAATAAATGTGATACATCATATAAACAAATTGAGAGGTTAAAAAAAATCACGTAATCAGAAAAGCATTTGACAAAATCACATACCCTTTCTTGATAAAAACTCTCAGCGAAGTGGGAATAGAAAGATCATACCTCAACATAATAAAAGCCCTATATGACAAACCTACAGCCAACATCATACTCATTGTGCAAAAACTAAACTGATTTCCCCTAAGAATAGGAACAAGACAAGGATGTCCACTTTCATCACTCCTGTTCAACATAGTACTAGCAGTACTAGCCATAGCAATCAGACAAGAAGAAATAAAAGGCATCCAAATTGGAAAAGAAGAAGTAAAGCTGTCCTTATTTGCAGATGACATACTATACATAGAAAACCCTGAATACTCCATCAAAAAACTACTAGACCTAATAAATAAATTTGACAATGTAGCAGGATACAAAATTAACACTCAGAAATCTATGGCCTTTTTATATACCAATAATAAACTCACAGAAAGAGAAATGAAAAAAAAAATCCCATTTACCATTGCACCAAAAAATTAAGATACCTAGGAATAACCTTAACTAAGAACATAAAAGACCTGTACTTGGAAAATTTAGGAATTGGTAAAGAAATAGAGGAAGACATAAACAAATGGAAGAACATACCATGTTCATGTATTGGTAGAATCAACATCATTAAAATATCCATAATACCTGAAGCAATCTATAGATTCAATGCAATACCTATTAAAATACCAATGGTATATTTCAAGGATCTAGAACAAACTCTCCAAAAATTCATCTGGAATAAAAAAAGACCCCAAATAGCCACAGCAATCCTAAGAAAGAAGAATAAAGAGGGATCACAGTACCAGACATCAAGCTATATTACCAAGCCACAGTTCTCAAAACTGCCTGGTACTGGCACAAGAACAGACATATAGATCAATGAAACAGAATAGAGAACCCAGAAATTGACCCAAGCCATTATACTCAATATTTGACAAAGGAGGCAAGAGCATACAATGAAGTCAAAATGGTCTCTTTAATAAGTGGTTCTGGGAAATTTGGTCAGATACATGCAAAAAATGAAACTAGATGACCAACTTACACCATACACAAAAACAAACTCAAAATGGCTAAAGGACTTGAATGTAAAACAGAGAAACCGTAATAATCCTACAAGACTCCATAGATAGCAAAATTGCAGACATATGTTGTAGAAATGTCTTTAGAGACATAGATCTTAGGGCAAGAGAGACTAAGGAAAAAATAAACAAATGGTAGTATATCTAAATAAAAAGCTTTTGCACAGCAAAAGAAACCATCAACAAAACAACAAGAAAGCCCACTGCATGGGAGAACATATTTGCCAAAGTTATCTCCAATAAGGGTTTAATCTCCAAAATTTACAGGGAACTCATACAACTTAACAAAAGGAAGATAAACAACCCAATCAAAAAATGGGCAAGAGACCTAAATAGATAATATTTGAAAGATGACATAAGGAAGGCCAAGAGATATATGAAAATATGCTCAAAGTCACTAATCATTTGAGAGATGCAAATCAAACAAAAATAAGGCACCACTTCATGCCTGTCAGAATGGCTATCATTAACAAATCAACAAAGGACCACTGTTGGAGAGGATACGGAGAAAAAGGAACCCTCCTTCATTGTTGGTGGGAATGCAGACTGGTGCAGCCATTGTGGAAAACAGAATGGTATTTTCTCAAAAATTTAGAAATGGAATTGCCATTTAACCCAGTCATAGCACTTTTTGGAATATATCCAAAGAAAACAGAAACAGCAGTCAGGATATATGCACACCTATGCTCATAGCAGGACAATTTACAATAGCTAAGATTTGGAAACAGCCTAAGTGCCCATCAGCAGATGAGTGGATTAGAAAACTATGGTATATCTACACAATGGAATACTATGCTGCTGTAAAAAAGAAGGAATTCTTACTATTTGCAGCAGCATGGATGGAACTGGAGAACATTATGCTAAGCCAGCCAGTGAAAGAAAAATACCACATGATCTCACTCATTTATGGATAATAAAGAACATTATAACCTGATGAACAAAGATAGCTACAGAGGCAGAGAACCATTGAACAGATTGTCAAATTACAGCGGGAAGGTTGGGAGGGGCGGGTAAGAGATCAACCGAAGGACTTGTATGCATGCATATAAACATAACCAATGGACCTAAGACACTGGGGCTGGGGTTGGGGTGAGGGCATATGCTGGGGGTAAGGGAAGCTGGGGAAGGTCAATGGAGGGAAAAAGGAGACCTATGTACCACTATTTGTAACACTTTAAATTATATATATATATATATCCTAGGAATAAATTTAACCAAGGATGTAAAAGACCTGTACTCTGAAAATTAGACATAGAAGAAACTAAGGAAGATACAACTATGTGGAAGCATATACCATGTTCATGGATAGAAATAATTAACATCATTAAAATATACATACCATCCAAAGCAATCTACAGATTCAACACAATTCCTATCAAAATACCAATGGCATTTTTTCACAGAATTAGAACAAATATTCAAAAAATTTCTATATAACCACAAAAGACTCTGCATAGTAATAGCGGTCTTGAGAAACAAAGTTGGAGAAATCATACTACAAGGCCATAGTAATCAAAACAGCATGGTATGGCATAAAAAACAGATATTTAGATCAATGAAACAGAATAGAGAGCTCAGAAATAAACCCACACCTTTATAATAAATTAATATTTGACAGAGAAGGCAAGAACATACAATGGGCTAAAGATAATCTATTCAATAAATTGTGTTGGGAAAATTGGACAGACATGTGCAAACAAATGAAACGTCAGCACTTTCTTATACCACACACAAGAATAAACTGAAAATGGATTAAAGACTTAAATGTTAGACTCAAAACCTTAAAAATCCTAGAAGAAAATATAGGTAGTAAAATGTCAGATATTTCTTATAGCAATATTTTTTTCTGATATATCTCCTCAGGCAAGAGAAACAAAGGGAAAAAATAAACAAATGGAATTACATCAAACTAAAAAGTTTTTGTATAGCAAAGGAAACCTTCAACAAGATGAAAAGACAATCCACTGAATGGGAGAACATATTTGCCAATACATCTGATAAGGAGTTAATATCCAACATTTATTAAGAACTCATAAAGCTCAACACCAAAAAACCCCAAACCATCCAATTTTTAAAATGGTCAAAGGACATGAATAGACACTTCTTCAAAGAGGACATACAGCTGGCCAATAGCCATATGAAAAGATGCTCACTGTCACTAATCATCAGAGAAATGCAAATTAAAACCACAATGAGCTATCACCTCACACCTGTCCGAATTGCTATCATCAACAAATCAACAAACAACAAGTGTTGTATAGTATGTGGAGAAAGAAAACCCTTGTGCACTGTTGGTGAGAATGCAGACTGGTGCAGCCACTGTGGAAAGCAGTATGGAGTTTCCTCAAAAAACTAAAAATGGAACTGCCTTATGACCTGGCAATTCCACTTCTAGGAATTTATCTGAAGAAACCAGAAACACTCATTTGAAAGGATATATGCACCCCCATGTTCATTTCAGTGTTATTTACAACAGCCAAGATCCAGAAGCAGCCCAAGTGTCCATCAGTAGATGAGTGAATAAAACAGCTATGGTACATTTACATAATGGAATACTACTTGGTCATAAAAAGGGGAGAAAATTTTATCCTTTTTGATAGCATGGATGGACCTTGAAAAATATGCTAAGTAAAATAAGCCAGTCAGAAAAAGACAAGTACCATATGATTTCACTCATATGTGGAATTTAATGAACAAACCAGACTAACAAGCAAAATAGAGACAGACTCATAGAGAGCAGGTAAACAGCTCTGGGTGGGGGAGGGGGCAGTTGGGGTGATGGAGGGATTGAGCAAAAAATTTAAAAAGGAGTATGAATTTATGGACTTGGACAACAGTGTGGTAATTGTGGATGGAGGGATGGGGGAGTTGGAAGAAGGTATATGGGGGATAAATAGTGATAGAAAAAAATAAAATAGAGAAAAAAAGAAAAGATAATTTATGTAAAAGTGCCTCTTAATCTCAAAAATTTCAGCTGAAACCGGTTTGGCTCAGTGGATAGAGCGTCGGCCTGCGGACTGAAAGGTCCCAGGTTCAATTCCAGTCAAGGGCATGTACCTTGGTTGTAGGCACATCCCCAGTAGGGGGTGTGCAGGAGGCGGCTGATCAATGTCTCTCTCTCATTGATGTTTCTAATTCTCTATCCCTCTCCCTTTCTCTCTGTAAAAAGTTAATAAAATATATATATTTAAAAAAAATCAAACAAGCAAGGTTAAAAAAAAGAAGCAGAGGTTTGTATAGGGTACTATGGTAGCCCAGAGGAAGGGCACCTAGCCCAGATGGGAAACCAGTTAAGATTCACTGAAGGAGACTGATGAGCTGAGCTGGGTCAGTGGCATATTATTGGCGTCATTTAAGAGACACAAAGGCAAAACCACAGAGAAATTTAGCAATTTACTGTATATTGCACCGCTATGTGAGTGGAATTATGATTCGAACCAACATGAAGTAACTTTCAATCTAGAGAGTCCAAACTATTGGACTCCTGGGCTATAAGATACCATTTGGATTGATTTGAAAAATAAAATTTATTTACAATAGTATTTTATTTGAGAAAGTTCCGTATTTATATGCCTCACAGAAACACACATGAGAATATTAGAAAAACGAAAGCACACCAAAATAACCTGGGCCTGCAGCCTTCTAGGACAGCTAATTAACACCTCTGCCACAATCCTGGCAAACTTTAGTTCTTCCTTTTATGGCTGCCGCAGCTTAATACAAGATGTATTGCATAAAAATGAGGCTCCAACTTTCTCATATACCAACTTATAGAGGCCTGAGTCCTTCCAGATCATTCCTCCAAGTTCTTCAACCACCAAAGGCAACAAACAAAAGTACTGCTAATTGAATGTGTAATTAGGATTTATTATAACTAGCATATCTTAAAGTCCCATTCACCACTGCTTTGAATTGTTTTGGTCCTGTTTTTATTTATGCCTAATTGTCCTGTTTTATATGCATTCAATTTTGTAGAATACTTTCTATCCTTTCTGGATGCAGACAGAGTACAGATTCGAAATAAATAATAACAATACATTTAATTTACGTAAAATTGGTTCTTTTATGTGTTGTATGTACACTCTATAGTACTCTGGGGGAATCTTACAAAAACAATGTGTATGGTACATTTATGCCCATTTTATAGGACTTGGAACAGTTTTGCTGTTTTAAATTATTACAGAGGCTTACAGTTATAGATGGGGTCTTACCACATATTTTTAGATATTTCTACAATCTATTTGGTATGCTGTCCTTGGTCAGGAAGACAATCCCCAATAATAAAAATGTTCCTACAAGCAAAGACAGTGCATGTTATGACAAACCACTTTATTAGATAGTTGTAACATTCCTAAGGTGGGGGGAGAGAGGAAATCTCAAGAATGGACATGTTTCCTGGAGAGTATGATCTACTTTCTGGAATATTTTAGGCCAAATTTTAAACTCGGACTTACTTCTCTCTACTATTTAATGTGTTCCTACATCACCAGCATCCTTGCTAAGAAGCCAGTAATAAAGCCAACTTGCAGGGAGTGCAAACTTAACTTTCCTATTAGATTAAAAAACCAATTGGGAAGCTACATCAGAAGCCCATTTTAGCATAGAAGAGGACTAATGAAATGCTTCTTGAATTGATGTTAAATATTGGGCTCTCATTGAGAAAAAGATCAAAGATTCTGCTAAAATGGTTTTAAAAATACTGGACTAGTTGAATCCCAAAGGCCCTTTTCAGAACATTATATGGATGTACAGTGCTGAAGAGAAAAGGTTTCACTGGATTCCCATCATGGTATTTTTTTTTTTTTTACTTTTGATGTAGAAATAGAGAAAACAGACCAGACTCTTATAAAAGTGGAATGTGGGTCAAAAAAAGTCCCAAAACAGTAGAAAAAAGGACACTAGATAATGTAACTATTTTTCCAATTTTTAGTTTTTGGAATTTACTTTGGAATTCAGCATACAGAAAAACAAAAATTTAGATAGTTTTTAATTATATGCCTCATCAGTCAACCTTCCACTTTAGCCATGTTATTTTATTAATTAATAGCTCTCCAATGTGCTTGCACCTCCTCAGTCAGATGATATACAGAATTTTGTCAGTGGCCTTCAAGGTTTCAATAGGATTTTTCCCCACCTACTTTACTTCCCACACTATTCAGTCTGTACTCTGTAATTCCCTCAAACTGGCTTTCTCCCCTAACTCTGTATACTAAGGCCTCACCGCTGTCTGTAGGCTCTGGATTCACCTGCCCAATTCAAGCATAACCTAGCTTCTACATGGTATCTTTCACTGTCACTGCTTAATTTAATTCCTCGTTTTTCTAGGTTTGAGGAGGACATATCCCTCCCATTTATCTTAAACAACTCCTTTGTCTTCCCCCCTAAATTTCTGATGTCAAAGTGAATTTACTTCCAGGCAGTCCCTCATAGCAGAATCAAATCCATCCCTGTTGGATAGTGAATTTTGAATAGTGGGAAACTTTAGTCTATTATTCTAAACTGGAAAAGTAATAATGAATTCCTGTATCATGTTAAAAACCCCAACAATTTCCTCAAACATCACAAAAACACTCTAAAATATTCATGTAACAATCCTCCAAACATGTAGCATATTGTAAAATTAAAAAACACACAATTACTTTATTATTGAATACTTAGCGGACTAAGTAGTAGATATGTTTATGTGTACTTTACAGTGATGTCATACAATACTGGATACAAACACTCCACCCCTCAAATAAAAGCAAGCTTTGAAGCTGCCTATAAATGTCTAGCTTTGTTTTCCACCACTAGAAGAGAGGTCAAGGAACTCTTTAAAAAGTTTAGTGCTGATGAGGGATGATGGAAAGGCAAAGTAAGACACTGCCAGGAATTTCTAGAAGGAACATTCACTAATAAAAAGCAATGTATGTATTAGGAAAAAACATGAGGAGAGACACTAAAATTATGTGCTTTGATTTTTATGTAAAACCAGCGAAGCCCTAACCCCCAATGTCCTGGAGATCTTGTCAACAAGATGAGTACATTAAAACAAAGGAGACCATGAAGATGCCGAAATTATTATTTTAATTCGTCTTAACAGTCTCTTACCAAAATCCTGAGGAAGAAAACACGTACTTTTTACTCAGGTATGGCAGGAGGGAAATGGTCACAGTAAACATTAATTGAAATTAGTGAGAAGGGCACGAACTAGTTAATTTTCCGAAATCAATAATCTTGTCCTGTAGCTTCATTTATTTTTCTCTTTGCTATTTATGCCTAGCTGTTTCATAAAGCGACATCACGATGTTCCTTTTATACTGCAAAGTGCATGTACAGTGATGTAAACAAATCACGAAATCATGTTAAAGGTCCATAATAAACGTAATGACACTTATTAAGGGAAATGGAACAATCAAGGTCATTCTAAAATGGGACTAAGAGTTAGAGGTTAGAGTTGGGGTTCAGAGGATAGTGCTGTGATGTGGGAGCCAGCTTCAAGCAGTGAGGACTCAATTGACAGAACCCGAGGTTAATGAAAACTTTCCTGATTTTAAGTGCCTTTACTCACAGTGAAGATTAACAATTTCACTTTAAATGGAAGCAGAGACCTTTTATTGCCCGCCTCAAGCTGCAAATCGCAGAAGAGAACAGGTAGAAACAGTAAGTTTCCTAAGGTGCTTCCTCAGCCCCCATCACCACTGCCCCTTGTTTCAGAACTCTGTAAAGCTCTTGGTGGGAGCATCACGCTTATCTCTCAGAATCCCACAGTATCAGGTGCCTCACCCTGTGCTATGAGGGAGAAAAGGGGGTGGGAATCCTTTCCTCAGAAGCCAATTTCTCTTCTACAGGTTCTTTAAAGCAAAGGCTTAAACAACTAACACCTGCGATGCTTTGGAAGCTGAAATCCAACAACACTGCAGATTCTGATCTATGCAATACCACATTCCACTTGCCTTTTAAATTTCTGATTCAACCTTGGTTGGATTGTATAGTTCATTAGCTCTTAATTTTCTACCACATTTGGTTAATGAAAGCTGGATGAATTGAATATTCTGTCTCCTTATGATTTTTTTGATAATATCCCTCACACATACGTATTTTTTCTAGGTAGTAGGTACCCAGATGAGCCTGGTTCAGGGTAACTTTGTGTTAAAGAGATAAAGTCAATGGCACATTTTTGCATCTGGTTAAAAGTGACCTAGTAGAACCTTAGCACATTATATTAATCAAAATGTCAGGCAGAGAAAGACAAGTACTACATGATATCATGTATATGTGAAATCTTAAAAAAAGTTAAACCTGTGAAAATATAGAGTAAAATGGTGATTACTAGGGGTGGGGGAGGGGATAAGAGTGATGGTGTTTAAGGGTACAAACTTGTAATGAGTAGTAAATAAGCCGTAGAGATCTAACGCACAGTATAATGAAGATAGATAATAATACTATAGTTATGTTATGTGATAAATATAACTATCAGCAATAATATTATAATATATCAGGGTACCATGCTGTACACCTTAAACTTACACAGTGTCATGTGTTAAATTCATTCAATAAATAAAAAGGATATAATAAAGTCTCAGAAACTTAGATTTTTCCTCTTGTGAATTTAACAGTAGAAAGAAGGTAGGTTTTGTTCCAGGTCATAGACAAATGAAATCTGGGTGTTCAAAAAAGCACAGTTAGTAAAGGTGGGCTCAAACTCCCATTTGTATATGGAGTATTTGTTTGTGTAGGCACAACTATTGTGTCTACATAAAATGTATACTTTCATTGCTTTATACTGCAAAGTGATCCCTGAACAGTTATGTTTCAAATATGTTAATCATTAATAGTATTCAGGCATCTGATTAGATTAACATAAAGCTAAATTTAACAAGTCTTTTGTAAAAACAATGTAGAACAATACACACATTCTGACTTAAATTAGGGAAGTGACTGGGGTAAGGGGAAGCCTGAGATACAATTGCACATTCCCTAACATGTTCCTATTGTGGACTATGAGCATACATAGATATATTCAGAGAAATTAAATAAAAAATACATAAAAATGTATCAACCAAAGGACTTGTATGCATGCATATAAGCATAATCAATGGACAGAGACACCAAGGGGATGCAAGCATGAACAGGAGTGGGGTGGGGGGCGGAATGGGAGATAAGGAGAATACCTTAATTAATAAAAATAAAAAATTAAAAAAATATTTACAGCAATTATTTCTTGAGAGGTGGGGTGCTATAAAATTTTACTTTTAAAAGGTTTTGATTTTTCCACATTATCTGAAATCAGCATTTATTCCTTTATTTTATTACATTAAATTTTTGTAAAAGAAGATACATGCTGAGAGAATCTAGTAGTAAAGCATCTGGTAAAACAAATCATCACTCCATGGATATCTGTTTTGGTATCTCATTTTTCAGAGTTGCTTAAAGAAAGACTCATCTATGTGATTATGCTCAATGTGGAATCTTCAATGCTAAATACATAAGACATATAGCGGGCACTCCATTTAATTTTTACATAAGTAAATGAAGTTCTAAAATTGAAAACCATTTCATTGTATTCATGGCTTATAAATAAGACTTTCAAATTTTATATACTTGTAAAAATTGAGCCCTTTATCACTCTACAGAACAGTGAGCACATGATTGGACAACCACTGTAAAACCTCATTATTGAACTGGCTAAAGGTCCTTCTCTGCTAAGTAGGGGTGAGTGTGCATCTGATTTGGAAGTTGGTAGGAAGAGTGTCATTACTTTAGAGTTTATCCGCAACTCTTGACCTTCTATAGTATTAGAGGACAGCATTGCAGCTAATCCCCAAATTATCTGTGTTTGGTTTGGAAAAGAGATATGATTTTTAACCCTAGAAGGTGAGCCATCATAGTTTTATTTGCCATGGACAGGATTTGCCTTTCCTGAATGCACAGACTGACTGATGGGAAGGTAACCAGAAATGGTCCGGGGGACAGAAGAAAGCCACGCTGGGATTAAAGTTTTACTACCATTCAGCCTCAGGTGCTGAATTTAAGGTTCACTGGCACCATTCTAGAATAATATTACCTTTTCTTTGTATAATACTTTCTAGTCTTTCAAGTAGGGTGGGTGGAGGGCACTTTTTCTTAAAAGACAAAGATTTTTTCTTTCTTTCTTTCAAAATCTCTTTAGGGGAATAAAGTTCAGCGGTGTTGGTGAGATTATGGCCAGCTGGCCTTCCATTAGGATTTCTCTTCTTTCCTCTTAAAATTGTTCTTTTTCCTTTTGGGTGTGGAGAAGAATAAGGTCTATTGATTTTAGTGAAGTTTAGTGAAGTTGATGGTATCTCATCTTGTGATGGGACAATGTTTTCTTTAAAAAAAATCGCTGGATAAAAAGATTCCTTACTTTTGATGAGATGGAGGAAGCACATTTTTAGGCTTAGATAATTTGCATTTTTAAAAACTAAGTGTTTTGGAGAAGCTATAAGGGCCATTGGCTTTAATGAGTTTAGGGAGCCCTCCTTAGGAGGATTTTTTTCTTTTTTAAAACAGAATAATTTATTTGGAATAAATAAGATCGGGAGTATCTTCCCTTGGAGAAGCTTTAGAAAGGAAAATTGTGATTTTTCTTCTTCTTTTCGGGGGCAGAGGGAAGAGGGTTGATCATCAGGAATGATATACATTATCTTCTATAAGACATTGCTGCACCTTCCTTGAGGAGAATTTCTCCCTTTTAGTCTTTTACAAATTATTCCCTATTTTACTTTTTTCTTCCTTCCTTTCCCTTCCTCTCTTTCCCCCTCTCTTCCTCTTTCTTTTTTTAAAATATGTGTTTTTTTATTATTGATTTTTTTTAAGAGAGAGAGGAAGGAAGAGGGAAAGAGGGATAGAAACATCAATGATGAGAAGTCATCATTGATAGCTGCCTCCTATACACCCGCTACTGGAATCCAGTCCACAACCTGAGCATGTGCCCTGACCAGGAGTCCAACTGGTGGGATCACTGAGCCACACCAGCTGGGCCCCCTGTTTCTTCTTGTTTGGAGAAGAATGTTCAGGGGCTTTGGTAGAATCTTATCCCCTAAAACATGAGGTTTCTCTTTTAAAACAGCCCATTCATTTTCTTCCTTTGCTCACTCCCAAATAAAAACGTGTTCACTTGTTTTGAGAGAAGAGGGACTAGGAACATCTTTCCTTAAGACTGTCTTGGTTTTGTTTCCCTACCTTTTCTATTTATCCTTCCCATTTAAAAATTTCCTGTATTAAGAATAAAGCTTTTGGGTTTGGATGACTTTGGGTTAGCTCCCATTAGAAGGATTTCCTTTGATTATTTATTATTTTTAAAAATTGTATTTGTTTTTGTTGCATTTTGACACAAGAAAGTCTTTGGGTCTTTGGGAGGCTGGAGCATTTCTCCTCTTTAAGAGGATTTTGTTTTTATTTCATTGATAATATCTGCTTCCATACATGCCTTTTTATTATTAATTCTCTTTGACATCTTCAGAAAAGTATATTTTAATAATAAGGTTAATGTGCTTTGGTGAGAATGGGGCATCTCCCCTTGGGGGGGTGATTTATTTCTATTTTCTCCTTTTCTATAAATTACAAATTCAGGAGATTTAAGGTCAGGAAGCCTGTCCTTTCATATTTCTTTCTTTTTGTTAAATTAAAAAAATTGTGTAAATCTAGGGTGGAGGAAGAAAAACACCACATGATCTCACTCATTTGTGGATAATAAAGAACATTATAAACTGATGAACAAAAAGATGGATACAGAGGCAGTAAAGCATCAAACAGACTGCAAATTACAGCAGGAAGGTTAAGGAGAGGTGGGGTAGATAAGAGATCAACCAGAGGACTTGTATGCATGCATATAAGCATAACCAATGGACACAAGACACTGGGATGAGGGCATGTATGGGTGTGTGTGGGGGGCAATGGGAAGATACGTATATATGTAATACATTAATAAAAAAATAAATCTAGGGTGGAGAGTTTAGTAAATTTCATTGACTGATAATTTTGAAAGAATCTTCCTGGTGGAGGGGGGCAAAGGAGGATGGGAAATGGGAGACATCTGTAGTATTGTCAACAATAAAAAATATTTCCTGTTTTCTTTGTTTGTTCTTCTCAAAAGAAAAAATAAGAGGTATGTGTGTGAGTGAAGGTTATTTCTTTTGTTGAGAATGGAAGCCCTAATCTTAAGAAGATTTCTCTCTCTTTTAGTTCCTTTAAAAAAATTCCCTCTTATTTATTCATTTGTTCATTTATTTGTGGGAAGGTAGTAGGAATAATCTTTTTCTTTCACCTATTTTTAAAATTGAGATATAACTCACACACCATAAAATTCACTATTTAAAGGTGTGCACATCAGTGGTTTTTAGTATATTCACAAGGTTGTGCAAACATCACAACTATCTAATCTCAGGACATTTTAATCACCCCCAAATGAAGCCTTCTATCTTTTAGCTATCACCCCCACTTCCTCCCCTTTCCTCCACTCCCCAACTCCCTGTCCCAGCCCCTGGCCACCACTAATCTACTTTCTGTCTCTAAGGATTTGCCTATCCTGGAAATTTCATATAATTGAAAAAAATAACATTAGGGAGCTTTGGTGAGATTCGTTTTCTCCTCCCCCCCCCCTCTAAAAATTTATATTTGCCTCCATAATTTTGTGAGGGATTGGACATGGGCTGTGAGGCACAAATAAAGTTTGTAAGTTTCATGATTTTTTAAGGTTAGAAATACTATTTACCTTGAGATGATTTATCTTTCTTTTCATTTATAATTTTTCTCTGAAGGATATAACTTTCATGGCCTTTGGTGAGGACCCGCTCCCTTTAGAAATTCTTTCTTCTTCTTCTTTTTTTTTTCTTAAAATAATTCAGGGGAGGAATGAGTTCTATTATCTGGGGTCACTGTTCCTTTCTCTCATTTTTTAATTCATAAATTTGTTTTTCTATTTTGAGAATAAGGTTTATTTGTTTTGCTGAGAGTGGGGGCGTCTCTCTTTAGGAATGGATGCTTTCTCTTTTTTAATACTTTATTTTTTTCCACGGAGGAAATTACAGTGAGCGGGCTTTGGAAAGGTTAGACACCCTATCCCTAACCGAATTTCTATTTATTTTCTTTCCAAAATAAAGGCTTTGGGGGAAGTAATATGTTCAGGGTCTTGTACAGCGTCTCCTTCCTTCTTAGGCTCCTGTTCTATGACGGTCCCCTCTGGGAACATCAGACAGGGAACAGCAGTCATTGCTTTGGGAAAAAGCAAGACTGATAGAATGTCAGCTTAAAGATTCTTTAGACAAATGAAGATTTTTATGTGTCACAGAAAGCCGTATATTAAATATTTTTTGCCCTTTTCCACCCTGCTGCCTTCTTTAGGGGAATGCAAGAGTTAATAATGCAGAAGAAAGCAAACTGTAAATTGCCATACTAGCAGAAGGAATTATATAATCCTTAGTGTAATGCCCCTGAATGGTTTCCTGGCCTCTATGAATTTTCCCCTCTCCTTGTAAGCAGTGGGGGTAGTGGCTCAGCTTTTCTTTTTGGGCTACAGATCTGCAGAAGCCCTATTCATAAGCACTAAGAATTGTACTCTCAGGAAAGAAAGACCACTGACCAAATATCTCATTATCTTTTCCAGAACATCCTGCTACAAATGTTCAGGAGCTCCAGAATATACCAAATAAGTCAAATGGTATGATCAAAACCTAGTGAAGATGGGGGAAGGAACCTAAGAGGAATGAAGGCAATTTCATCTTGACCTTCAACAGGTTGAACATTCAAACCTACAATCACTGAAGGTATTCTGTTCATTTAGGATAAAAATTTATTACCCCTGAAACAAGCAACATCATCTTTGGGCTGTTGCTGTCAGGACTGCAGATGATAAGGACCATTTCCAAAACATTTTCTGAAATTGTTAGTACTTTTCTTCTTAATTATGGTTGTAACATCCATTCTGAAAATGGAAAGATTGACTGCATTCCCTTGAGGTGTATAAATTCCAGGCTATTTAAGAAAGCATTTACTTCTTACTCTGAAATCATTGAGAATGCATTTTGATTCATTCACAGCAGCCATCTCTGCATCATTGCTGGAAATGGACTTGATAGGTTTCAAGCTTCAGCAAGTGTTTATTAAGCAAAAATATGGGGGGTTGAATTGTACTAGGTGGTGGGAGGGAGACACAGTATTTACTTTTGGGAAGCTCAGAAATAGGCGAGATAAGGTATTCAGATAAAAATGACCAGATATCATATAAACAAATGCTTGGTACTTTGCAAGAAAATGTGTGCAAAAAAAAAAAAAATACCAGGAAACAGTTTTGTTATGGTTTGGGGTACAGTGGTAATTGCTGTGTAATCATTAGGAGTGGCGCACAGATACCCTCCCCACCCCAGAAATATAGGCCATAAAAAAATGTATTCTCAGATTTTCATCAATCGCCTGTAGGATGTGATTATAATTTCCTAGCTGATCAACATCCAATGAATTAAAAATATAACCCAATGAATGAAAATATAAACTGTCTTCAACTCTAATTGAATGGAGAAAAACAAACATGGCCTGTGTCTTGTAAGTCCTGCTCCCCCCTAGAGAGTTATAGCATTGTTAAAGAACCAATTCACACATCCTTACTTACACTTACTGCCACCAGGTGGGAGACAACGGCTCATTTCCTGGAAATCAAAATATTTTAGAAAGGAAGGAAATAGACAGGTTTAGTTCACGACTGTTATCCTGGTAGCTATTCTGAAAGAAAGAAAACATGAGCTCCCTTTTATCAGTTTCTACCCTGCCTCTTGGCATAGATTTGCAATTAGTGTGTTCTCAAACCCCAAAAGCAGACTACACTCTAGGAGATGCTGTGTATTTTTTTTTTTTTTTTACTGCAATACCAGTCAGCAAGATTATCTTGGAGAAACCTGCAGTCACATTTAAACACTTGGTTTTGTTCATTTTTTTCTTTGACTTACCAGGGTAGTTGGATGCTACTGGTCCTGACTATACTTGCCATGTAGAATTTTATTGGAAGATGAAAACTGTATTTTGTTTTGATCTCTGAATGTGTGTGTGTGTGTGTGTGTGTGTGTGTGTGTGTTGATTTCCACCCCAAGTTTGCCTCAAGGAGGCAGTGTCTGAGTACAGTGCCACCCCAGGTAAGATGGAAACCTGTTTACTTTGAATGTCAAGATGCAAGTCAGCTGGTTGTGGGGTGTTATTTGCCTGAGGAGGATACAGCAGACAATGGTCCTATCACTGAAGAGGTGGTCTCGTCTGTAGCAAGCAATTGCATAGCAACACCTAGAGTGTTGGAGAAGGGTTCAGGCAGAAATAATCGGCATCTTTCAAAATCCTTTAGAGTCACTGATGAGTTAATCTAGATGGCCCCCTTAGTGGATAGTCAAGATTCTTCTTTTTTTTCAAATATATTTTTATTGATTTCAGAAAGGAAGGGAGAGGAATAGAGAGAAAGAAACATCAATGATGAGAGGGAATCATTGATTGGCTGCCTCCTGCATGCCCCCTGCTGGGGAACAAGCCCACAACCCAGGCATGTGCCTTGACTGGAATTGAACCCGGAACCCTTGAGTCCTCAGGCTGAGGCTCTATACACTGAGCCAACCCATCTTGGGCAAGATTCTTAACCCTATTTTGCAAGATAAGTGACTGAATGAATGACCAGCTCTATCAAGGGCAAAGTCAAACTCTCGGGGGAGGGTCCTCTGCCAGGGCAGCAAGTGCTTCTGAGCTAATCACCTTAATGGGTACTATGAAGAGGAAGCTAACCTGATTACCTTTACCTTGATTCTCCTCATCTGTCTGGCAACAGACGTTTTCCAGTCAAGCTGGTGAGAGATGCTTTCCCACTGCCACAGGGCTCATCCCGGAGTTCTGGCCTCCAGTCAGACACCTGGAGGCCAAAGAAACCCCCCATTTGCTGGTCGGCCTGATAATTAAGACCCCAGGTGTTAGTTTCTCAGCCATGTTCCCAAAATGGCACTTAAGAAGGCCACAGGCCAGGTGGACACTACTGGCCTCCCTCTCACCAGCTTTATGAAAATTCTTTTTAAAAAGACAAGAGCAAGCACCTGGGCTAGAGTGTCCTCCCAGGTCTAGCTGCTCTGCCCTTTCCCTTCTGGGGATCACTGCAGGGAAGGGCCACTGTGAGAAGGGGAGACACCCCCCGCCTGGTGAGAGCAGGGTTGTTAGATTTTTAAAATTATCTTAGTCTCCTACAACCCTGTTTTATGTATTTTTAAACATCTGTATTTTTCCCCTTTGAAACTTTTCCCTTTAGGATCTCTCTTCTCTCTTCTCTCTTCTCTCTCTCTCTCTCTCTCTCTCTCTCTCTCTCTCTCTCTCTCTCTCTCGTCGTTTAATATTGCAGTTATTTTGCAAAGTCAGTCCTCCCCGCTCACAACTCAGGAAGCAACCAAGGCTGCTTTCATTTCTATTTTGCACGATGCCAACCTGTGCCCCCTCCCCCCTACATTCTACAAGTGTGTGGTCCACAGCCGAAGAATTCCAGAGTTTTGTCCCTCCACCCTGCTACGCAGCAGGAAGAATGGGCATTGTTGGTGTGGTATGTTATTTGTTTGTTTCTGTGTTTTGTTTTTCCTGCAGGGGAAGCTCAATGAAGGTGTATGTATGCATTACCATGATTTTTACTGTCTGGTGGAGCGAAGTTTAGGGGAAAGAGTAGGAGAAATACAGAGAAAGCAAGAAAGACAGACAGACTCCGGCTGAAGAGCAGGCAGGCACTCATTTATGGGGTCCAAGGCAAACATTGATAACCTTCTTCATCCTCCCCTTCCCTCTCCTCCTGTCCCCCCACCCCCAGAGCCAGTGACGAGGACTCTCCACTCTTCTTTTCCCGGCTAAGTGAATCATTTATGAAGGCATCTCTAAAGAGTGGAAGAGATGAGGATTCCCATTTACATGTTCTCAAATAGCAACTCTTATTTTCACGCCGCAAAACCGGGGCTCCTGTACCATTTGAGGTGGTCCTGGTGCAGGATGCCAGTCACCTTGCTTGTGAAGGGACCCAGTACTGTGTCAGTGTGTTTGCACCTACCTGCTGGGAAATCCTGCAGACAGATGAACGGTGGCTTCGACATACGCATGCTCTCCCCCTCTTCCCAGATGAACCCTTCCCTTCCCCTGCAGTGTGCGTGGGCACCGCCCATCCCCTTACCCCCCACCCGGAGGACCAGCGTCCAGCAGCAGACAGAGGCACAGGGCACCTCCCTGGAGAACCACCAGTAATGCCCCAGCTGAGGACCCCCACCCCAGTGATAAGGGAGGGTGCCAAGCAGACAGCTGTGGCACCGCAGCTTGGGCCTCTGCGGCAGTGACCACCGCGTAGAGGTGTGTTCCGCTGTCCCCACTCAATCCCATGCTGTGTATGTATCCCGGGCCAGCTCCAAACACCTCTTTAGGTCTCTTGTGCTCTGGGAGCATCTTCTGTCTCTTTTCCAAGACATGGGTGCTCGCCACACTGTCAATGCTCCCCTTGGGAAAAAACTGTCCCGACTACCACCCTAGGCTGTCACCCCGTTTCTAGCCCCAAATAGCTCACTTTTGCTTCCACATGTTGCTTCCCGCTTCCCAACCCCTTCCCACTCTGCCATCCCCGCATCTTTCTGAGCATCTTTTCTGGTTGTTGGCAGCCCAGTGGGATGCTAAGGGTACCCAGAGTCCCGAGAGCCCGAAAGCCATTGGCCTCACGTGCCTCCGGGGGGTCTCTTTCTTACCTTTATACTAGAGAAGGGCACTGGCGAACGGGGCGATGCCGAGGTCTGCAGACCCGTCTTTGGAGTGATCACTGGACACTGCAGTAGATGAGGTGCTGGACGCGGCTCCGGACAGGACTCTGGAGCCGGCTCAGGGCAGGACTCTGTGGCTGGTTCTGTGGCTGGTTCTGGGGCCGGCTCTGCGGCCGGTTCTGTGGCTGGTTCTGGGACCGACTTCGGGGCCGGTTCTGGGGCTGGTTCTGAGATTGGCGGTGTGTCTAGTTCTGTAGCTGGTTCTGGAGTCAGTTCGGGCGCCGGTTCTGAGACCGGTTCTGGGTCTGCTTCTGTGGTTGGTTCTGGGGTCGTCTCCGGACAGGGTTCTGGAGCAAGCTCTGGACAGAACTCTGGTGCCGGCTCTGGCGAAGACGCGTGCAGCGGTGGAAGAGCCGGCTGCAGCGGCGGTGGCGGCGGTGGCGGCGGCGGCCACGGCGGCGGTGGTTCTGAAGATTCCTGCTCTCCATCCTGAGTCGGGGCAGTGCCCTGGGCCGCGGCTGCCCCGCGGTCCATGGCTTCACCACCGCCTCAGGTCTGGTCAGCCTGTGCCCCTGAGCTTGGAGGGCTAAAGTACCCTTGGGCGCCCCGCCCCCTCTAGTTCGACCACCCCTTGCAGGGTGCCAAACTTTACCCCGCCCCACTCCATGGCTGGCTCTGCTCTGAGCTCTGAGTTCTAACCCGGGGCTCTCAGCGTCTCCCAGAGCTGGAACACGCCCCTCGGTGTGCGCACACCTCTTCGTAAGCAGCCACGGGCCAGATGGGCGGGAATCAGAGGGGCTTGCGAAAGCCGACTGGACAGAGGCTTGATGACCTCCTAGCTACGAATGGGAGGGGAGGGGGGAGACAATAAGGGAGGGGGAATAGAGAGGGGGAGTTGGAGCCCAGCCTCGCTTAACCCTTTAGTGACTTGAATGCAAAAAAAAAAAAAAAAGCCAGAAGCGAACTTGAGGGTCTTTGCCATCCCCTTATCCACTCTGCTGTGAGCTGCGGCTCAGAACAGCTTCCTTCCTGTGTCTGCTCTCTCACCTCAGCAGCAGGTGAACCTAGCCTCGGACCAACCTCTTACCCCCCATCTCCAAACCTCTGTGGGCAAGTAATTCTTTTTGCTAACCCTGGGGAAAAAAATTAACCAGCACAGGGGCGTGTGTGTGTGTGTGTGTGTATGTGTGTTCAATCCTTTCATCCTTTCCATTGAAGTAAAATTTGCCTCCCCACCTTCATTTTTTGCATTTCTGAGCTTTGCCAGATCAGAGCGGTTTGCCTTTGGGTCCAGGGTTTGAGGTGCTTTGGGAAAGGTATGTGACGAGGAAGGGCTTGAGCACTGATTTTCCCCAGCCTGCAGATACAGCTCTGAGAGCGAGGCAAGAGTGCTCAGGAAGTGGCTGCGGGACTGCACGCGCTGGCTGGCCAGGTCTCCGCAGTGATCTGGGTGTCTGTATGGCGCGCGCCTTGACCATGGGATCCTGCCTTTGCCTTAGCTGGACTTCCCAGGCATCAGCGGGACTTTTTACTGAACTTGTTCCTGCGTCTGCGGGTGTTTGCTGGTGTGTGTGTGTGTGTGTGTGTGTCGTGGACTGGGGCGAAATTCACCGCAACACCGCATCTTTTTTCACCTCCTGATTCCTGGGAAGCACTCTGACATTAGGGACCGGGAGATTCTCTGGCGAAGAGAACAGCGGTCCCTGCCTCGGCACCCTTCCCACTACATCGGGAGACTTGAGAAGCTCTCTGTCTCTTTTTCTGGACACATGCATACAAAGCGGCACCTCAGGCAGACCTAGACTTTAGGCACCAATCTCCTGCAAAATTGCAATTAAAAACTGCAAAGACCACCCATGAAACCGCTGCTTTGTGGGAGTTGGGGGGAGGAGTACCTATAAACCTAATTTGAAAGATGACAAGTGAATTTATCTCTGACACATAATGCTGCAGTTGTGGAGAGCAGCCCTTCTTCTGCAGCCCCTCCTCTCCTCCTCTCCTCCCAGACTCTATCCTCCACTAATTCCTCTTTTTTTCCCCCACTGACACTGACCCACCCAGAATTTTCTAAAATCTGCAGCATTTTTCTGTTCTCTATACTACATCCCAGCAGTAAATAATATCAGAGAAGACAGTCTCATCTCGCCTCCTCCCAAGACCAGAATCTCTGATGAGATCTGTATTTCCCAGATCTTCACTGCAGCAACACAGCTTAAGCCCACCCTTTTGCAGAAAGGTGACATTGCTTGGTAGCTACTCAGGTAGTGTGGGGACCATCCCTAACCTTTGGAGTAGGGGAAGCCCTGGGGAGGTGAGCCCTATCAAGTTCCCTCACTGATGACAGGCCTCCTTCAGGAAATCCACACAAAGACCTCATCCTTTTTACCCTCCTTGGGCCTTTTCTTTTCTCTCCTATCCTACACTCAAGCAGCCAAGCTGCTTTTAACCCTAAGAATTCAGAACTGAAGCATACAGATGCCAGATCTGACCAGCCAGAAAGCCTACACCGGTAATTCACTTCTCACACTTTCAGACTTTGGTGAAATCTTTGTCTTTAGAAGGGGCCAATATCTCACATTTAAATCTTGTTTTCACTAAAACCTGGCAGCATAGAGTCCGAAGGGCTGAAGGTGGAGGAGTCACTGAATAGGATGGCCTCTTGGGTTAGAATGATGGGGTGGGGTTTTGGCATAGACAGGGTGTCTTCAAGCAGGACACCAGCAGGGGACGACTTGGAGCTATTGCTTCATATATGTTCATTGGCACTCTTGCCTATAAATCTATGCTTAATCTCAGAGCACAAAATTTATGATGTACACTCTTGCTGTAAGGTCGGTTTGAGGCTGAATACTAAAATGGTTGTTTGCACGTAGCCTTTGTTCCATTAGGGTCGGTTGCTAGAGATATATTGCCTGGATTGTATTATGATTAATTTAATTAAAAATTATTGGCGCATCACAAGCTACCTTATCGCCTTACGTTATAACAAGGTTTAGTTTTGCCTTTTAGTCTCTCCTCAGCCCAGCATTGAATACACTGCTTTATGGAAAGATGGGTGGTGGGAATAGTTAGAATGAGTTAATTGATGCCTGGAAGTATCTTATTTACACCTTCTTCTCCCCCATATTCCATGGGTCTCTTAACAGAGAAAGCTTTATTTAAATGCTTGTGTATTTTCCTCAAAACCTAACCTGAGGCTGAGACCATAGTAAAAATTCAGGAAATGTCTGTTAAGTATATGGTTCATTGCAGGTTATTGGTTAGAATCTCTCTCTCTCTGTGCTTTTTACAGTATTTTATATTTTAGCTGATTGTTGATCTCCTGAACACTGACCAAGAGCTACATGTGAACACGAATCTCCACAGAGGATTGAATGGACATGGTTGTCTCAAGGCAACTTGGGGCATTTGAACATGTTATATAAGTTACCTAATTAGGCTAGAGCAGCGGTTCTCAGCCTTTCTAATGCCATGACCCTGTAATACAGTTCCTTATGTTGTGGTGACCCCCAACCATGAAATTATTTTCATTGCTACTTCATAACTGTTGTTTTGCTACTGCTGTGCATCATAATGTAAATATCTGTGTTTTCCCATGGTCTTAGGCGACCCTGCTAGCGGTTCTCAACCTGTGAGTCACGACATTAGAAAGATTGAGAACCGCTGCTGTAGAGCCTAAGACCATCGGAAAACTCAGATATTTACATTACAATTCATAACAGTAGCAAAACTACAGTTATGAAGTAGCAACGAAAATAATTTTATGGTTGAGGGTCACTACAACATGAGGAACTGTATTAAAGGATTGCAGCATTAGAAAGGTTGAGAACCACTGGGCTAGATGAAGGATAGATCAGTACAGTGGGGTCATATCTTTGAGTATGTAATGTGTTACCACACTTTCATCCCCAGCACAGAGATCCTTTGATTTCAGGCATGCTAGGAGTGCTGGAAAGGAAAAGGAGAGAAAACCTGAAACATGCACAAAATTAAAACTTTCTTCCCTCTTTTTTTTTTCATTTTCTTTTCATTATTAAATGAGAGAATGACACTGTAGAACTAGAGTGGAAGCCCTCTTTCCCCTGACCAATATCTTCAATTTCCCTAAACCCTCCTTTTTAGAGAAATTTATGGAAAAAATAGGTGCTTTTTCAGAGTCTTACAACTATCAAACTCCCCCCCCACCACCACCACCCGGCAACCTTCTGCCACAGTATTTATGGAGAAAGTAGATGATTGAAACAATTAATTTAGAGTTAATTAACATGCAAACTTGTTATCCTTCATTTGCTCTAATCTCCTAGGATTTGACTAAAACAGAAATGGGATTTTAGAAGTTAATAACTTGAATTTATAAATGCCTTTTGATTTTAAAGTACTTTCACATATATCATCTTGAGCTTCACAACAAATGTGTGAGGCAAAGTAAGTCTGGACTTCCATCCTACACTCCACTCCCTAACCTTTTACAGTTGAGAAAACACAAGTCCAGTGAGATTAAGTGATGTCTTAGGTCATGGAGATAATTAGTGGCGGAACAGACATTTAGAACTTGTATCACTCAACGTCCAGCTGAGGAAGACCAGAACGTAGCACTGAGTTGGGGGTTGTGAGACAAAGACTATGTAAATTTTCCGAATTGCAAAGTGGAAAGGTGGGAAGTCAGTTTTAAAGTCTATTATTTCTAGAGCCTTTGAGAGGAACCATTATTCTTCCATTTTTACCTTGAGGTTTCTCAGCTCTCTCTTCCTCTCTCTCTCTCTCTCTCTCTCTCTCTCTCTCTCTCTCTCTCTCTCCCTCTGAATGTAGTTAATGATCTGTAACCAAGCTCATTATAGGAAGTCCTATTTAGAGGAACCTTTTTGAATATGTATGTAATAAAATAATCTACCCAGAGTGGATTATTTTTATATTTGTTCTGTTTTTATATTTTCTTGAAGTTAAGCATTCTACAGTTAAGATAGGTTTGCTGCCAGTCTGAGGTATATACAGTCCTTTAAGATGCCATGGGGAAAGAGATGAGGGGGTAGAAATATTAGACATGATCTGTTCCCTCAATAATTATTAGAACCTGGTGGTTGATATAAGCCAAATACAGGTGAAAAACAATCCAAATACAGATGCCAGTTTATGATCACGACACCACCCTTTCTTTATACTGTTTGTGGTGTGGGACAGTGGGGACAAAGTGTGACCCTATGGAAAGGAAATTGCAAATGAAGTCAGGAAATCTGTCCTCAGATTACGTTTCTACCAGTAAGCTCACAGCATTATCTTATACAAATCATTTAATTGCTTTGGGCCTCAAGTTTTTTTTAATCTGAAAAATGGAGGTGGGGTAAAGTGGAACTTGATAAATTAGCTATAACGTCTGTTCTAGCACAAAATATTAGTGATACTGTGAGTGAATCATGGAAGTCTTCCTGAAAGGGGCAAACCTTGAAGTGGGTCTTCAATGATGTAATTAATATAGATTAGCAAGAAGAAGGTAGACTGGCATTACAGGCAAAGAGAGAGAAAATATTTTGGTGAGAATACGCCAGGCTGGTTGAGATAAAAGAACTCTACCATGGATTGATGAGAAATAATGTTACAAGAGTGAGTATAAGTGGTAGGAAGAAGAAGAGATGTAAAAGGCTTTGAATGCCAGACTAAAGAGTTTAAACATTTGGTTTAAAGATAATTTGGAGCCGATGAAGATTGTTTTAGTATTGGTTGGATATGGTAAAAACAACCAGTGAGAAAAATGATCCTTGGCAGTGTACTTGGTACTGGAAGCATCTACAGATCTACTTCGTTCCTCTTGAGCAGGTATAGTTGATTTGAGGTCATTTGTGAAAACGTAATTCTTGATTTTTGCAGCTACTGCTAGTTTCAGGCCTGCATGGCCAAGGCTTATGCCAAGGCTGTTGGCTGGACCTGCTGAACCACCTGCCTGTATATTTGGATTCAGTCCATAATGGGTCATTTGGCTTTCATGGACTCAACATGCTAATGGAATTCCTAATTTAAAATTCTCACTGATGATGAATGACCAGGGGAATGAAGGAGATGACAGAAAGATCTTCTTAGACAGACAAGAATGAGATGTTTGTGGGACTGAAAGAAGACTAAGTGATTGATGGCAATTTGAAGAAGGATTCAAAAAGGGGGCATCATCATTTTGGAATATTTGACTTACTATGGCTCAAATACAGGGGGTTGCTGATGAGAAACAGCCGTTCGGTCCTGAACTGCCAAGGTTCTAAACTGAGCTCAGATTAATGAGAGAAAACAGATTACTCTAATGCCAAAGAGAAAGATATCAGTAAAATTTGGTGTGACCTGTCACTGGCATTGATAGGGGTAGGGTGGGGGTTGGGGAGAGCAGAACTGATAGTACTTCTGAGATGATGGTGTTTAGAAAGGGTATAAAAGAATCTTAGAAACATCGTGGTGTGGTATTAATGCTGGAGACAGCTGCAATAATCATGATCAATATTTGAAAGTGTGTGTGTGTGTGTGTGTGTGTGTGTGTGTGTGTTCTCATCTGAAAAAGGAAAAGGAATTATTTTAGTAAAAATGGTTCCCACCCAAAATTACTTTACTACCCTTCTACTTTCAACAAATATTTTCTGGCACCAATCAGGGTTAGGGGATAGTGATAAAGGAGGGAAAACAGGTAGGGAAAGGAAATTAAGAAAAAGAGAGGTTGACAGGTAGAATTGCTGTGATGAAGATAGTTGGGGGAAAAAGTAGTTTTCTTTTCCCCTGAAGAATCACCTGTGGTCTTCTTAGATGTCCCTTTATCTCTTTCCCTGTAATTTTCCTCTGTTACTGCGAATTTGCTCAAAATGCACAATTCATTGGTTCTGTGGTAAGAGGGAATTTCAGGGAAGAGTCTATACACAATTGAAGTGACTTGCAAGGACAAGGTGACTAATAACTCAGTTGAAAATTAAAGCATTAAGGAGCAATTTTCAGGATCTCTCTGTCATCATTTACTGTGTAGTTTTAAGGCCCTTTTCTCTGGTTGAAACATCTAGGACTAAGGCCATTTATGGTAGGTCTTAATCCCTTTAGCCACAATCCATATGCCAAAAGGAGGCTAAATTCCCCCTATTTTTTTCTCTCTCAGCTTCATAGACCTCTACATTAACGAGGCCCTTTGCAAACTGGGTCTCAGAGCCCTAGGGGGAAAATTACACTTGCCTGAACATTGATTTTTATCCAAGATTTCTTGGAATTGCTTTATTCATTCATTCCACAAGTAATTATTGAACATCTATTATGTGGTAGGTACTTGTTTGAATGCTGAAGATTCACCAGTAAATAAGGCAGACACCATTTCTGCTCAATTAGCACTGATGGGACAGGAACTAGGGAAATACAGACCTTAAAAAGACAAGCAAATACATAAATTAAAAATGTTTATTTATCCGTAGATGAATGGTACACTTACACAATGGAATATTATGCAGCTGTGAAAAGAAGAATCTCTCACCCTTTGAGACAGTATGGAGGGTCCTAGAGAGTATTATGCTCAGTGAAATATGACTGTCAGAAAAAGACAAGTATCACATGATTTCAGTTGCATGTGGAATGTAATGAAAAAAATAAACTGACAAACAAAAAAGATCCAGAGATATTGAAGTAGGCAACAAAACAGATTGACATATTTCAGAGGGAAGGGTGGGGGGAAGGGAAAAGATTAACCAAGAATTTACATGCGTATCTGCATATCCCATGGACACAGACAATAGTGTGGTGAAGGGGCAAGAGTGGAACATCTGTAATACTTTCAACAATAAATATAAATTTAAAAAATGTTTTAGAGAATGATAAATATAATGAAGAAAACAAAACAGGATGATATGACAGAAAGTGCCTAAAAGGGTACTTTGGTCAATATATTTACTCATTCATTTAATCTAATAACATATTCAAAAGTTTGAAATTACTTCACCAATATTGCTATCATCAAGCCCAAATAAAGTTCAAGATTTTTTTTCATCAACATTTGATTTGGAAAGTTTTCAACCCTATAGAAAAGTTTTAAGAATAATATAGTGAATACATATATAAGTATCCATTAATATTCACCATTTTAAAAAACATTTTGGACATTTACTTGATATCTATAATTCTATAACTCCTCTCTCAATGAATCATTTGAAATTTACTTTAAGCATTTAAGCATGTATCTTATAAGAACAAGGACATTCTTGTATATACACAATATAATTATCATATTTAGGAAGTTTAACAATGATATATTCATTATCATCATATACACAATGCATAGTAAAGTTCTCTAATCAGCCTGAAAATGCTTCATAAAGCTTTAAAAAATATAGTCAAATCATAGATTACATTCAGTTGTTACTGTCTCTTTAGTCTCCTTTAATCTAAAATATTTCCCAGCTTTTATATGTCTTTCATGACATTGACATTTTTGAAGAGTACAGGTCACTTGACTTTTATTTATTTATTTATTTATTTGTTTGTTTTAAATATATTTTATTGATTTTTTTTTTTTTTACAGAGAGGAAGGGAGAGGGATAGAGAGTTAGAAACATCGATGAGAGACATCGATCAGGCACCTCCTGCACGCCCCCTACTGGGGATGTGCCCACAAACCAAGGTACATGCCCTTGACCGGAATTGAACCTGGGACCTTTCAGTCTGCAGGCCGACGCTCTATCCACTGAGCAACACCGGTTTCGGCTCACTTGACTTTTAGACCATCAGTTGGTTTGTATGTGCCTTGTGGAAGGCACTTTTAAAGAGACATTTTTTTGTTGTTGTTGAATTTTGAATGAAAAGAAGGCTCCAGCCACAAAAAAGAATTGAAGAGAGTGGTTCCAGGCAAAGGGAACAGCAAACACAAAATCTCTGAGATGGGAACAAGAGAAAGACCAGAGTAGCTGGAGACTAGAGATGGGGAGGGAACAGTGGTATGAGGTGAAATAAAGTAGGTAAAATTTAGATCATGATGAGTCATGTCAGTCATGAGTTAGGATTTTATTCTAATTGTAATGGTAAACCACTAAGAGTTTAAAGCAATTTGGTGATATATTCTAATTTACATTTTTCCAATTTTTAAGAAAGAAATTTATTGGAGTGACGTTGGTCAACATGAATTTATTGGTTTCAGGTGTGAGTTTTTTTGTTACAAGATCTGTATATTGTACCATGTGCCCACCACTCAAATTCAAATCTTCAGTGCAGTTGGGAGGTTCTGTATTCCTCCTCCTTGAGAAAGCCAGTGGCACTATCAGCAGTCAGCACTCTGTATGCACACTTGCACTTGTGCGCCTCCATACCTCTGCCTTTTTCGGCTCCCATAAGTTTCCGTGCAATCTTCCCTTCTCACACTGCTGTTTGTGTCCATGAGTTTCAGTTTTATATCCCACAGAGGAGCGAAATCATATGGTTCTTAGCTTTATCTGACGACCTCTTTCACTTAGCACAGTGTTCTCAAGGTCCATCCAAGCTGTTGCAAATGACGATATTTCATCTCTTCTTATGGTTGGGTAGTACTCCATCGTGTATATGTACCACATCTTTACCCAGTCCTCTATCGCAGGACATTTTGGTTGTTTCCACGTTTTGGCCACCATGAATAATGCTGTAATGAACATAGGGTGCATAAATCTTTGCAAATATATGATTTTGAGGTTTTCAAGTATATACCCAGGAGAGGAATTGCTGGGTCACACGGTAGCTCTATTCTCAGTTTTTTGGGGAATCACCAGACTGCTTTCCATAGTGGTTGTACTAATCTACCTTCCCACCAGCAGTGCATAAGGGTTCCCTTTTCTCCACAACCTCTCCAACACTTATTATTGCTTGTCTTGTTGATAATGGCCACTCGAACAGTGTGGGATGGTATCTCATTGTGGTTTTGATTTGCATTTCCTATAAGTTTTTTTAAGGTGGTTTTATTTTCTAAAATTTTTACTTGATAAACAAAACAAATACTTACTTGTCACAGCTGGCACACCCGCTCCCATTAACTACTCCTATTAACAGACTCCATTTCTTTAGTTAAATGTTATGCTTATAAAGCCAATTAATAATTTTCAGATTAAAGCATTCTATGAAAGAGAAGAGTTTAGCTCATTCTCACCATCAGCCCCCATGCATACACAAACACAAACTTTCCATGCTACCACTCTTGCAATACAATTGTGTTATAATTTTTCTTGAATCAATATTTAGTGTTTATACTATTCTGACTATGGAAATTCTATCCACAATTAAGTTATGTAGCATACTATAATTACTTTTTCTTTTTTTGCATATTGGCTTATTTTTAGTGGATCTGATAATTATCTAGTTTATTCAGTTTTTTTTTCATTTTCTATATACTTAGCATTGCTTCACCAAAAAAATGTTCTCCAATTGCATAATCTTCTCCGAATATGTGAAGATGTGTTGGTTTTTCTATCAGCTTTATCTTCTGGGAAACATACTGTTGAATCACTCCAAAATGGCTTAATTGCTGTCTAGATTTGTGGCATTACTCTTAACCTGTGATATCCCTACTATTTTAAGAGGCATTGCTTCATCATCTTCTAGATCCTAACTTTTGAGAAGTCTAAAGAAATTTGATTTCTGATCCCTTGTCAGTTACCTTTAATTTTTTTCTAGAAGTTGTTAGGTGTTTTGTTTTACCCTTAGTATGCAGTGTCACGTTGATATATCCTGGTGCATATCTATTTTCTTCCATTGTGGGCATTCTGTGGGCCCTTTCCTTTTTTTATTTGATAAATCTTTATTGTTCAGATTATTACTATTGTGCCTCTTTTTTCCCACCACAGCTCCCCTCCACCCTTTGCCCTTACCTCCCCACATTGTCCTCATCCATAGGTATATGGTTTTTGTTCAGTCTCTCCCTGTACACCCCTCACCCCTTTCCCCCTGAGAATTGTCAGTCCACTCCCTTTCTATGCCCCTGATCCTATTATATTCACCAGTTTATTCTGTTCATCAGATTTTTAATTCACTTGATTTTTAGATTCACTTGTTGATAGTTATATATTTGTTTTTCATAATTTTTATCTTTACCTTTTTCTTCTTCTTCTTCCTCTTTTTAAAGAGTACCTTTCAGCATTTCATATAATACTGATTTGGTGCTGATGAACTCCATTAGTTTTTTCTTATCTGTGAAGTTCTTTATCTGCGAAACTCTTTATCTGCCCTTCAATTCTGAATGATAGCTTTGCTGGGTAGAGTAATCTTGGTTGTAGGTTCTTGTTATTCATTACTTTGAATATTTCTTGCCACTCCCCTCTGGCCTGCATAGTTTCTGTTGAGAAATCAGCTGACAATTGTATGGGTACTCCCTTGTAGATAATTAACTGTTTTTCTCTTGCTGCTTTTAATATTCTCTCTTTGTCTTTTGTTCTTGGTATTTTAATTATGATGTGTCTTGGTGGGGTCCTCTTTGAATTCCTTTTGTTTGGGGTTTTGTGCACTTCCTGGACTTATAAGTCTATTTCTTTCACCAGGTGGGCGAAGTTTTCAGTCATTATTTCTTCAAATAGGTTTTCAGTATCTTGCTCTCTCTCTTCTTCTGGCACCCCCATAATTCTGATGTTGGTATGCTTGAAGTTGTCCCAGAGGCTCCTTACACTACCTTCATATTTTTGGATTCTTTTTTCTTTTTGATTTTCTGGCTAAGTGTTTTTTGCTTCTTTGCATTTCAAATCTTTGACTTGATTCTTGCATTCCTCTAGTCTGCTGTTAGGTCTCTGTATATTTTTTATTTCAGTCAGTGTGTGTTTAATTTCTAGTTGGTCCTTTTTCATCTTCTTTTGAGTCTTGCTAAATTTATCCATCTTTTCTAGGAAATTCTTAAAAAACCTTATAAGCATGGTTTTGAACTTTATATCTAGTCATTTGTTTTCCTCCATTTCTTTTGTTTGTCATCTGTTCCTTTGTCTCCACATTTTCACTGCTTCTCTGAGTTGGTAGAGTAGTTTTTATGCTAGGTATCTATATGTCCCAGTAGCTCTACCTCCCCAGTTACTTGAGGTGGACTCTCTTGGTGTACCCTTTTGTGGACTGTATGTACAGCCTTGTTGTAGTTAGGTTTTGATTGTTGTTGGTATCACTGGGGGGAATTGACCTCCAAGCCAATTGGTTATGAAGATCAGCTGTGTCTAAGCCAGGAGAACTTCTGTGGTGGAGTCAGCCTTATGATACAAGACTTGCAAAATTGCAAAAGTCTCTCTGTTCAGCTTACATGGGGTGGAGTCTCAGGGCTGAGCAGACAGCCTTGGCTTCCTGTCAGCTCTGCCCTTTGTGGCCCCTGGGTCTCAGTGTCCCTCGGTAAGTGCTGCAGCCCTCTCTGTGCACTTGTACTCATGTACCTCCAGACCTCTGCCTTTCTGGTTTCCCTGAGTTTCTGTGTGCTCCAGGGTCCCCAAGGTCTCACCTCAAACTGGGGTTCAGTGCAGTTGGAAATGGATTTCAGCACAGTTGGGAGGTTCTGTATTCCTCCTGCTTGAGAAAGCCAGTGGCACTATCAGCAGTCAGCCTTCTGTATGCACACTTGCGCTTGTGTGCCTCCAGACCTCTGCCTTTTGCGGCTCCCATAAGTTTTCATGCAATCCTCCCTTTTCACGACAGTCCAGACTTCCCCCATATAAGTCTTGCCTGGATCTGGGGCTCAGTGCAGTTGAGAGTTTCTGTCTCCCACCCACTAGAGGAAGCCAGCCAGGCCTTCTGCCACCCGTCCTCTCCATGTGTGTGTCTCCATACCTCAGCTTTTTGCAGATCCTCTGAGTCTCCGTGAGCCCCTCTCTTTCCTTCTAGTTGTAGAATTTCCACTCAGCCAGCTTTCCTGTGGTTCTGGATGATGTCTGTAAATGGTTGTAGTTTTGAAAGTGTTGTGCGAGGCAGCAGTTTAGGTGTTCACCTATGCCACCATCTTGATTTCTCCATGTGGGCCCTTTCAATCTTAAAACTGTCTTTTAATTGTAATAATTTTTCTTGAATTATTTACTTGATGTTTTTTCCCTTCAATTTTCCTGACCTCTTTTTCTGAAATGCATTGTTATCTTGTACTCCCTACACTGATCGTATAATTTGCTTATATTTTATCTTCTATTTCTCTTCATTTATCTGTTTGCTCTACTTCTGGCTTATCTCCTCAGTTTTCTCTTCCAACTCTTTCACAATACTGCAATGCAATTCTGATACTGCACAGAGTTAGTGCAGCCTTCACTAGTTAAGTGTACAATTTCCAACATGATCACCCTCTTTCAGATGCTGACCACAAGTTCAGGAGTCCCCAGGCCACTCACACTTCTTATCAACTGGCTACAAATTCAGGGTTTCCCATGACCCCCTAAAGTTTGATAATTCCTTAGGATAACTCACAAAACTCAGGAAAACACTGTGTTTACTATGACAGTTTTATATAAAGAATGTAAATGAGGAGTAGCCAAATGAAGAGACTCATAGAGTGAGGTCTCCTTTCCCCTGCCCTGCAGTGGGATCAAGATTCATCATTATCCTAGAAGAGTTTTTATTGTGGTTTAATTTTGTAGACATGACTTATTGAATCATTGACCATATGATTTAACTCAACCTCTAATCCCCACTTCTTCCCCAGAGGTTAAATTGGGTTTAATATTATCTGATTCAAAGCCCTAACCCTCTAATAACATGAGTGAGCTTTCCAGCATTGTCAACTCCAATCCTGAAACTATCTAGGGGCCTACCATGAGTCACCTAATTAACATTAATTCAGAGATTATTCCAGAGACCCACCATGAATAACAAAGATACTCCTATCACTCAAGAAATTCCAAGGGTTTAGAAGCTCCATCCCAGGAATCTGGTACAAAGACCAGAAAAATTCCTTATTATACAACACTTACTAATAAGTGTTCAAGAGCAGAAATTTGTAAGAGTAATACTTGTTTTCTGAGTATCCTTTTAGAAAAAAAAATCACTGTTCTTGTTTGATGAATGCTATATCTTCTCCAATCTCTTTGAGAATAATAATGATTATTTTTTATTTTTCTTATCCCAGTTCTTGGATTATTTGTTGGTTTAGATCTCTATCTTTGATATCAGGAGCTCTCCTCAGATATTGAATCATCCTTGGCTATTTGCTCAAAGTTATGAATATGTTCCTAGAAAGGTCAGAATATTGAGTGAGACTTGTAGACTATGAGTGCACTAGTCTTCAATTGCTGGGTAACAAATTACCACAAAATTTGTGGCTTCAAATGACACACATTGATTATCTCATACTTTCTATGCCTCATGAGTTAAAGCCTGGTATAGCTGGGTTCTCTACTCAAGGTCTTACAGGTTGCAATGAAGGTATTGGTCAGAATGCATTCTCACTTAGAGAACTGACTGGGAGAGAATTGCTTCCAAGCTCATTAAGTTTTTTTTTTTCGATAGAATTTATTTCCTTGTGGCCATATGAATGAGGACCCTAGTTTTTGCTAGCTGTTGACTGAGGCCACCCTTAGATCCTAGAGGTCACATACAGTTTCTTAAGACCACTGAAAATTTTTTGCCATATGGGCTTCTCCAGCATAGCCTCTTATTTCAGCAGGCTCACAAGAAGTAGTTCTGGCTCCAGTCTGCTAAGGCAGAACCTAATATTACATAACCTAATCACAAAAATGAATCCCATCATCGTTGCCATATTCAACTGGTTAGGAATAAGTCACAGGTCCCAGCACCATTTAAGGGGAGAGAATTACACAAAGACATGAACACCAGGATGTGGGACTCACTGGGGATCAACTTAGGTCTACCTATAACAATGGGTTTTACTGAAACATTGTCTGGCTGGGTCATTTCATTGGACAACCCCTATATTAGCATATTTAAATATTTCTCTTTATTCTTAATACTCTGCCTGGAGATTGTAAGTGTAACTGCCAGCATTCTGCGAATCAAATGGGATAAGGGACTAGAAGTCTCAATGATCAATATGTAAATTTCTTAATTTTCCTGTTAATATTACTGTTGTCTCAACTGTGCTCATTGTTAAGCCCATTCCAGAGACCCTCTGTTTACTCTTAACAGAGAATAAAACTCACATCTTCCAGTTGGGAGGAGGACAGAAATAATCACTAAACTGTGTGAAGTTGTGGATGGAATCTTGGGCTCTAACTGCTTAATAAAAATTCAATCAACACTCTACTTTCAGTCTTCCTTTCACCCAAAATTCTGAAAGTGTAGGTACTACCAATTGCTGAGCCTTTGGAGAGTCTTGCTGTGAATTGTGCTGCTTATCAACTTATCTCCACTGTCAGTTTTGGATTCAATTTCCTCAGGAAATTACCCTTGTATTTCTATTTTCTTGCTTCAAAAACTATATTGCTATAATCATTTTCTCCCCAAATTACTGTCATTTTAGTGAGATTTGGCAAAGCGATGGAGGTAAAGGCATGTGTTCAAATTTTATGGGCAATGGTACGTCTTAATTTACATGTTAAGAAGATTACACTGACCTTTTCTTTTTGAATAGACTATGAGGGAGAAATAGAGAAGTTGGGAGAACAGTTAGGCAGTTAAGAGGAGAAATAGAAGTTGGCAATAGATTGAGAATTGGGAAAGGGAGGGAGAGAGAGAGAGGTCACTAATGGCTCCTAAACTCATGTAGCAGGATGGATGGTGCATTTCACCTATTTCATGATTCACTGCTTCTCAAGTTATTTTCCAGGGGTGCTATCAACCAACTTCCGTCACTACCACAATTGATGTCACCACAACACTGACTCAGAGCAAACCTAACATTGTCAGGAACACAGTTACTAAGATAAAGAAACCCTAATTTTTTTTTAAAAAATGTTTTTATTGATTTCAGAGAGAGGAAGGGAGAGGGAGAGATAGAAACATCAATGCTGAGTGGGAATCATTGATTAGCTGCCACCTGCATGCACCCTACTGGGGATGGAGCCTGCGACCTGGGCATGTGCCCTGACCAGGAATTGAACCGTGACCTCCTGAGAAAAACCCCAATTTAACCACCAACAGCAACTCCCATTTATGGAGTGATTAATATAAGCCAGGGTCCATGTTAAACACTTTCCATATTATTTAATTTAATTTATTTAATAGCCCCATGAGTTAGATTTCCATCTGTAGTTCATTACCTTTTAATCCATAAAGTGGATACTTTCCAAATCAATACAGTTCTGGGGAGAGTAGTTTTACTAAAAATTCTGTCAGGTCTCTAAAAATGATAGAAGGGAACATTACTCCAGCCATTGTCATTCCTATTTGTTTGGTGTCCACTCTAAACCTGTGGTAGGAGGCATCTGCTCTTTTTCCATACTGCTTCCGCTTTCATTAACCACTTCCTCCCATTCTTGTCTGAAAATATTGTTTCCTTTCAAAATCCTCTCTTGTGCTTGCAGTATTTCCCAAGAATTCTTACTCTTTTTTCAATAGCAACACAGAATAGCAGCACATTCTACTCGACAACTTCTTCTTCATAGAAAAAATGGAGGCTTGGAGTAGAGAAGAAAACTTTGCCCAATCTGCAAGCTTCTGTGGAATTTCAGAAATAAAGAGCTTGCGGATGAAAATATCTTAAATTGTTCACATAAACATAGCTTTGAGGAGGACAAACAAGAAGAGCAAGCAAAAGTGATTTCAATGCAATGTGAGACTTTTCTTGAGCTTCTTGAGGAATAGAAGAGTTGGAGGAATTGGGAGCAGACAATATACACTAAAAGAACTCATCACTAATTACTCGAGGTTGCCACTCCTTGGGGGGAAGTCTAGGATGTCTTAATCAGCTTAGGTTGCCATTACAAAATACCATAAACTGGGTGGCTTAAACAATAGAGATTTATTTATCATAGTTCTGGAGACTGGAAGTCTGACATCAGAATCGTTTAGTTCTGGTGAGAACTTTTTTTTCCTGGCTTGCAGAGGTCTCCTTCCTGTTGTGTCCTCATAAGATGGAGAGAGAGTAAGAGAGCAAGCTCTCTTGTGTTTCTTTTTAAAAGGTACTAAGTGAAATAAGCCAGTCAGAGAAAGAAAAATGCCATATGGTCTTACTAATATGTGAAATCTAATGCACAAATAAACTGACGAACAAAATGGAACCAGGGGCATGAATACCTGGAACAGACTGGCAAATGCCAGAGGGGAGTGGGTTAGAGAACTGGATAAAGGAAGTTGAAGGGATTAACTAAGGAGTATAGATGCATACATGACATAGACAATAGTGTGGTGAGGGCAAAGGGAGGAGGGTCAATAATAAAAAAATTAAACTTAAAAAATAAAAGGTACTAATCTCATAACGAGGGTCCTCATATAAACCTAATTACCTCCCAAAAGCTCCACCCACATAACATCACACTTGGGGGTTAGGGCTTCAACATATAAATTTTGGTGAGACACAATTCAATCCATAGCAGAGTATCAGATTTTGCTTTGCCAGGTCCCCATTGAAACTTCCACCTATCGTTAGTCAATTTAATAAAAAATATAATTTTTTGACAAAAAAGTTAGTCAGCAAACCTAGGTGAGATTTGCATGAATGTCCATGTTTTCCTCGGTATCATTAGCTATTGCAGTGCCTGAAAAGCTGACTCACTGTTTGCCTTTAACTACTTTCTTTCTGCCGAGTTCTATTTGAATTTTCACTCCTCTCATTCTTTTGTGCTATATTAAGCTTCAACCAGACATATTTCTGGTATGATGATAAAAGAGGCAACTAGATTGACTGACTACATGCTGAAATATCATAGATTTTCCTCCTTTGATAAAAGTTCATTTTTGTGTGACTTGTGAAGATTGGTGAGTATAAGTCAGAGGATAGAGTTCTTAAAAGAGGCTTGACTTCTTTGGAGACTGACAATTTTGTAGTCTTGACGACATCACACATGTGCTCTCACTCCTCCATGGAAACCAAAATGTGTGAATGAGACTGAATAAGTCAACTAATCATCACTCCCCCTTTTACTCCCACCTCTACCACTAGCCTAAGGGCTAAGGTTTTTTTCCTTCAGTGCCAAGAATGAGCGTACTAAAGAATAGAAAGGAACATCACAGTGCTATAAGTTAACTAAATAATGTAACTTCTTGGTTATTGTAGTTCCAGTTGTCGCTATAGAATCTTCCATCATTGCCTTAGGCGCCTTTGGAATAGAGTTCATATATTCACTGTGAACCCAGATGCTTGAGTTCCTACCAGTCCATGGGTCTCAATGCATGCAATACTGTGGCTTTTATTTTATTGTATTATGTTTGTTTTTGGTTTAGTGCCTTTCTAGGAAGCCAAACGTATTCATCCTTTCACCAAACATCTATTGAACACCTACTGTGTGCCAAACACTGTAGTAGATATTGAAGGTATAAAGACACATAAAATACAATTATCTCCCTTTGATAAACTTACAGCTCCACACACAGATCTCTCTTCAAGATAAATCTACAAACAAATCACTCAAATACAGAGTAATAAGTGTGATGAATAGATGCCTGGATAAAATGCTAACTCAGAAGAGGAATAGTCTATCATTGCCCAGGGAACCATAAAATTGTTCACAGAAGAAGTGACATTTCAGAGATGTTTGAAAAAGGGAAAAGTCATTCCGGGCCTAAGGAATAGCAGTTGCAAAGATACAGAAGTATAAAGGGAAAGAGTTTTCAAGAATCTGTAGGAAGTTCAGTTTTATTGAAGCAATGTCAGATGATGCTGCTAGCAAGGGAAATTAGTGATGACAAAGAACTTTCCTATGTTATGCTAAAGCACTTATATTTAGTATTGAATAATTTGGGGCAAAATTTCTAGCAATTTTCAAACTTCACTCCAATAAGTACATGGAGGACAGTTTGGAAGGAGGCAAGAATGGATGCAAGGAGACTAATTAGAAGGCTGTTGCAAAAATGCAAGTGAGAGGTGATAAGAGTCTTATAAAAGCAGTGACAATATAAATAATGAGGAAGGAATATAATTAAAAGGAAATTCCAAAGACTATTATAATAGTATTTTGTGGCTAATTGGATGTGGTTACTGAGGAGAAAGAAACATTTTATGTGACTACTGCATTTCTAGTTTAGGTGACTTGATAGATGATAGTGCCATTAATAGATATCCATAGGTAATTCAATCTATGTGTCTATAGTAGAGGAGAGGTGTGTAGGTTGGAGATAAAAATATATGTATCGTCAATGTGGTAGTTGAAGCCATGGGAATGGATATTTCCCTGGAAACGTTTGCAGAAACATGAAAAGGGCATTATGAATAGGACCTCTAGAAATAGTAACCTTTAAGGAATAGACACAGGATGATAAGTTGTTGAAGGAAGAGAATGAATAATACGAGAGATAGGAAGAAAATGTGGAGAGATGAGTATCAAATACTTAGAGAGATGAGGTCAAGAAAGATAATGACAGGAAGAGGGCTCACTTAATTCATTCAGTACTTGGGGTATTGGTGACTTTAAAGAGAATATATTTAGTAGAATATATATTGTACTATATTGCCAGAAGCAGCTCAGGCAAAGTATGCTAAGCCACAAATCAGATGAAAGGAAGTGAAGAGTGCAGATTATCCCTTTTTTAACTTTGAAATATGAATTTAAAAATATTTCAATAACAGCAAACCTTGCTCTAAGGGTCTGTTGTACACTGAGATAGGTACATAACCAAAGGATTAGCAGCAGATGCTTTTTAATCTATATCTAATATCGTGTGCTTTTTATATATTGTGCTGTAGTTTTTATAACATATACATACATAAAGACATAATGAGGGTGTTCTTTGTTTCTGATGGAGTGAGCAATCCATTACAGTTTTGGAGATCCCTTATGGAGAGGAAGGCCCACAGAACTACTGACTCCTTTGGTTCTAGAAAAGCTTCTATCTGCCTAAAAACAGCTCCACTTCTAGCCCAGAGGGAATGTTATCCTGTAGGACATGAAGCTCTCTTGGAAGCATCTGAGTTTACACATGCTGGGAACACTCTTCTTTCTGTGTACCTTTACCAGGCTTGGCATAAAGACTTCTATTCAAATCAAGGCTGGGGAGCACTCCTGAGTTTATTAGGGATCTTCAGGGTAGTAATGAAAATTATATTATGAAATCCATGCAGTGCCATCTCAGACAATGTTACTCAATCCTTTTTTTTTTTTTTTTTTTTTACTATTGTGCAACATGGGGGGGAAGATGAATTTTTTCCATCAGTAATGATAATTCATTGATAGTGAGCCAAGGAGTGAGATAATAATGATGGACCATTTTTATTAAATAGCCAGACACTTTATACTAATTAAGTAAATTACTGTGTTTCCCAGGACACAGATGTGGAAACTAATTCAGAGTTGAGTGACTTGGCCTGACAGATTACTCTTTTAAGAAGTGTGGTGCCCAGCGAGCGTGGCTCAGTGGTTGAGCGTTGAACTATGAACCAGGTCACAGTCTGATTTCTGGTCAGAGTACATGCCCAAGTTGTGGGCTCGATCTTCCGTGGGGGGTGTACAGGAGGCAGCCAATCAATGATTCTCTCACATCATTGATGTTTCTATTTCTCTCTCCCTCTCCTTTCCTCTCTGAAATCAATAAAAATATGTTTAAAAAAGAAGAAATGTGACGGTGAAGGAAAAGGGGAAGGGAAAGAAATGGCTATGGAGAAGGCAGGTTTGGTTTGCCATCCACTTGAATTCTTATCTGAACCTTGTCCCTGGAGATGTAGGCTGTGTGCCTGGCCTAATGTTTGGGAAACCCTGGGGCAGGAGAAGAGGTGAAAGTGGCAGGTTCCCCTAACTTTGAGGTGCTTGATAAGGCAAGAAGCAAACATATAGAAAAGTGTAGAATAGGTGGTGCTTTTAAAGCTGGATTGTAAAGCAGTTGCTTGGAACTAGGAATGCACTTTATATCAGGAACTTGCTAAAATGTGTACATTAATAGATGCATTCATAAATCCTATTGGCCTCATGATAATGCTGTATATTTGTAATGACAATTAGTATGAGAATATTGTTGTACTAAGAATGAAGTAAAATGAACTGTAATGTTGAAAAAGGTATGGATTTTATGCTGGCACTTGAAGAGCAGCTGGTTTAATTAGGAATGGGATAAAGTAAGATAAAGGTTTTAGTTGAGATTCTGGTTAGGACTTTTGACAGCTTCAAGGATATTAGAGGAGACTGCACAGGTATTTTAAAAAATCATGTTTATGTTTTCTTGGGATATATTCTTAGAAGTGGGATTACTAGATCAAAAGGGAGTTCCACTTTTAGGTTTTTGAGGAAACTCCATACTGTTCTCCACAGTGGCTGCACCAGTCTGCATTCCCACCAGCAGTACAGGAGGGTTCCTTTTTCTCCGCATCCTCACCAGCACTTGTCTGATGATTTGTTGATGATTGCCATTCTGACAGATGTGAGGTGGTACCGCATTGTCATTTCAATTTGCATCTTTCAGATGATTAGTGACTTGGAGCATGTTTTCATATGTCTCTTGGCCTTCTGCATGTCCTCTTTCAAAAAGTGTCTATTTAGATCCTTTGCCCATTTTTGATTGGATTGTTTATCTTTCCTTTGTTAAGTTGTATGAGTTCCCTGTAAATTTTGGAGAGTAAACCTTTATCAGAGATAACTTGGGCAAATATGTTCTCCCATGCAGTGGGCTTTCTTGTTGTTTTGTTGATGGTTTCTTTTGCTGTGCAGAAGCTTTTTATTTTGATGTAGTCCCATTTATTTATTCTATCCTTAGTTTCCATTGCCCTAGGAGCTGTATCAGTAAAGATATTGCTATGACAAATGTCTGCTATTTTGCTGCCTATGGCTTCTTCTAAGATTTTTATGGTTTCCTGCCTTATGTTTAAGTCTTTTATCCATTTTGAGTTTATTTTTGTGTATGGTGTAAGTAGGTCTAGTTTTATTTTTTTGCATGTATCTGTCCAATTTTCCCAATACCATTTATTGAAGAGACTATCTAGGAATATACCCCAAGAAAACAGAAACACCAACCAGAAAGGATATATGCACCCCGATGTTCATAGCAGATTTATAATAGCTAAGATTTGGAAACAGCGTAACTGCCTATCAGCAGATGAGTGGATTAGAAAACTGTGGTACAGCTACACAATGGAATACTACACTGCTGTAAAAAGGAGGAATTCTTACCATTTGCAACAGCATTGATGGAACTGGAGAGCATTATGCTGAGTGAAATAAGCCAGTCAGAGAAAGATAAATACCACATGATCTCACTAATTTAGGGGATATAATGAACAACAGAAACTGATAAACAAAAATAGAACCAGAGCCATAGAAGCATTGAACCAACTGTCCAACCTATGAAGGAAGGCAGGGAGTGAGGGGGTTAGAGATCAACCAAAGGACTTGTGTACATGCATATGAGCATAACCAATGGACATAGACAGGGCAGGGGAGCATAACCAATGGACACCTACAGGGAGGGCATATGCTGGAGGATAGGATAGCCAGGGAGGAGTCAATGCTCTTACAAAGGAGACTTATGTGAAAATTTTAAACAATAAAGAATTTAAATTAAAAAATCAAGTTTAATTTTATATTAAAGCATATGGCTCTTCATTCTTTCATTTGTTGCATGCATCAGCACTGCTCTTACACACATCAACCATAATTAGAGTTTTTGGTTGAATCATGAATGGAACAAAGAAGAAAATGATAAAGCCATTATAAATTCTTGGCTGCCTGGAGGAGGTAATTTTTTTTTTTTTACCTCCTGAACACCTGGTTCTTACTTTTCATTCAGCCTATTTTCTCAATACAAGGATCTAGTTACATACTTGCCCCAATTTCTGCTTTGGAATTGTCCTCTCCCAGATTTCCTAATCCTTTCTTTTTATCTGGAACTCCTGGGATGACTGCTACCCATTTTCATACCTAAACTATGGGCCTGGTACATGAAAATTTGTACACTGGGATGAGGGGTGTCCCTCAGCCCAGCCCATGCTTCTCACATGAAAGCCCTCGGGAAATGTCCTCTGTGGGAGATGACTGGCCGGCCGTCACCACTCCCTTTCTCATCACCTACTGCCACTGGTTACTGCCACCTCTCCCCTCCCATCACCATCTCCTCCCTCTATCCACTGGCAGATGCTTTGGCTGGCCTGGCACTGCCTGCTCGCCACCGGCTCCATTTCCCCCCTCCAGCCCCGCACCAACTGGTCCTTCTGCTGTTTGGTTGATTTGCATATTACTCTTTAATGATATAGGATTCTGTTCTCTCTTATGAAATTCCCAACAGATGCCCAATATGATCACAAGATCTTTACTGCTCCTGCTTTTCTTGAATTATCAACAGCTGTATTTGTAAATTCCCAGCCTTACCCATTTTTATCCTAATTTTGGTAAGGAAAGATGAGAATCTTTTGGGTCAGTGGAAAAGGTCCAGAAAAGAAAGAGCTTGAGGATATGGGACTATTTATGAAAAAATACTAAAAGAAGAAATATGAGTGGTAGAAGAGAGACATAGTACTCTTAAGTAGAAAAAGGAAAAGTATATGGTAGAATATTTCAGATAGGAAAGCTGTGTTATTTTATAGAGAGGTCTTGATGTGGGTGATGGTGTGAAACTGATCTAAAATTTAAAGAGAGAGTATTCATGCATCAAAAATAAATTAATAGTGCTAAAGAAATTTGTAGATTTGTAGATTCCAGTGAGGCAAAATGACCAGAAATAGTTTCACAAAAAAGAGAAGGTATAATATTGGTCTTCACGGATGAATAGATCTCACTCAGAATAAGAGAGAAGGGGAAAAGAAAAAGCATTGTGAATATAGGCAGCAATTTTGGATATAAGAAAAGGTCCTTCTGATTGAAATGTAGTTTCTTTGTGGAGATAGCTGATGGTAAAGTTTGCAAGGTAGAATGGAGCTAGATTGTGACCTTAAGTTTCAGTTCAAAGTGTTTATAATTTTTCACATAAGGAATGAAGAACTAGTCATTTTTTTTCTTAAGCAATAATAGTGACATAATCAAAGTGGAGGTTTATGAGACTTAGATCAGCTGTGGTTGTGAAGATAGATTAGAGTGGATAGAGGATTGAGCAAGTGAGACCAGATGTGAAGTAGAAGCCCTGACTTGAGTTAATATTAGGAGGTGGTAGAAAAAGGAGAAATGCAAGAGAAATTACCAAAACGTTGAAACTAATTGGATGGACAAGAGGACAAAAAAATGGGAGTAGTTAATAATGACAATGAGGTTTAAGCTAGAGCAAAGTATAAATTGTAAGAAAAGAATTTATCATAGGAAAACAACTGTAAACATGCACAAGTTGTTCACTGTGGCATTGTGTGGAATGGCAAAAAGTTGGAAACAATCTAAAGGTCTTTATTAGTCAAGATAAGCAATGATAGATGTTGTAATAAACAATTCTAAAATCTCAAGGATTTAACACTATAAAAATAGAGGCCTCATGCATGAAATTCATGCATGAATAGGGTCCCTAGGCCTGCATGGTGATCAGGGCTGATCTGTGGAGCAACTGGTGGGGCTATTGGGGGGGGGAACCCTGCTTGCACCTGACTTGGCTAGTCTAGCAGCACCTGTTGCTGGCCCTGCTCCTCACTGCTGCCGGTCATCTCCCTCTGCAGGACAACTGGTGGGACACCTGCTTTGGCTGGCCTGGGCCTGTGGGCTGGGGGAAGCTCCTGCATTGAGTGTCTGCCCCCTGGTGATCAGTGCACATTATAGAGACCGGTCATTCTGCTGTTAGTCAATTTGTATATTAAGCTTGTATTATATAGGATTGCCCACTTGGCAGTCCAATGTGGTCAGTGAGGAGAGGGATCATCTGCTCCATGCAGAGGTCCAGTTTCCCCAATCTTGTAATACTACCATTGTTCCCATGTGGCCCCCGTGATTACTATGGAAGGGAAAGAAAGCAGAGGAATTTGTTGCAGATTTTAGCACCCAGGCTTAGAAATAGAATGTATCACTTATTTCTACTTTGCAAAGTCCAGAACTAGTTATATTGCCCCACTGTGATTTTTTGTGTGTGTGCCCAGGAGGAAAATAGAGTGGTTTTCTAAACACATAGAAGTGTTTCTAACACAAGGTCCTTAGACAGCAACTGACTAAATAAACGATGGGTGTCTTTTGTATGAACTACTATTCAGATAACAAATGAACGAACAAAACAAAACAAAAATTCATAGGTACACAGACAACAGAATGGTCACTACCAGAGGGGAAGGGAGTGGGGGAGGGTGAATTGGATAAAGGAAATCTAATATATGGTAATGGAAGAAAACTAGATTTTTGTTGGTGAGCATGCAATAGAGTATACAGATTTCTAATTGTAATGTTATACACCTTAAATTTATATGATGTTATAACCGTTACATCAATAAATTTATTTTAAAAAGAATTAAATATATCTGTATGTAATGACATGGAAAAATCTACAGAATATTTTGTTGATTAAAAGAACAATTTAGGGGGGGACCAAGATGGCGGTATAAGGTACACACCTGTATGTGCTGCCTCTCATAACCACACCAAAACTACAACTAAAAGACAAAACGATTATCCCCCCAAACCACAGGAAAGTTGTTGGAGTGGAAGTTCTACAATTAGAAGGAAAGAAAAAAGTGCATTGAGACCTGGTAGGACGTGCAGAGGCTGAAAAGGCAGAGGTACAGAAACACACGCGAATCGGGCTGTTGTGTGTTGTTTTTATCAATTGGGAGGGAGTTACAAGTTCCTGACTGCTCTGAACTCCAGTTTCCAGCGAGATTCTGGGGACCCAGACTCATACAGGGAGAAACTGGACTGTCTGCCACCGGGTCAGAAAGGGAGGGTGGCTCTCTCACAGAGGTGTGCACAGGAATCATTTTTTGCTGCTCTGGGGCACAGGACTGCGAGACATGGGGATGGGGAAACACACAGAGAGGGCTGACCGGCAGCCATCACTGTTTGCTACTGCTTCTCTGAGACCCTGCCCTGCCCAATTTATAAACCCACTGGGCTGTACGCAGTGGCTTTTGCATATGAATGGCCTTCCCTCTAGCAGCTTAAACTAACAAACTGCAACTGGGTCAGACAACTCCAAAACTCCTAAACTCCAAGCAAAGAGGAGAAATCTGAGATCTCCCTGTAGCTCCTGCTGGGTGGCCTCAGACACTAACTGACTTGCACCTTTTTGGAGATCCAGGAACCAGTGTACCTAGAGGTCAGTGTGATATGACACCAGATTTCAACTCCTCACATCCATAAGTGACACACTCAGGAGGCAGACTCGGTGAGCACCAAAGCCCCACTGAAGCAAGTCCTGCCCCATAGGGGTGTCTCCAGCACAGCAGTTCTTCCATTATAGACACAGCTAATCCTCACAGTCAATTGGCCTGGAGGTCAATTCCTCCCAGTGTACCAATAGCAATCAAGGCTTAACTACAACAAGACCGTGAACCCAGCCCACAAAGGGGTACACTAAGAGTTTCCACCTCAGGTGACTGGGGAGGCAGAGCTACTGGGCCATAAAGGACAACTAGCATACAACGCCACTCCATCAATACAGGGAAGCAGCTAAAATGTGGAGACAAAGAAACATGTGATGAATGAAAGAAATGAAAGCAAGCAAATGACTGGACATAAAGTTTAAAACCACATTCATAAGGTTACTCAAGAATCTTCTACAAACTGTCAAGAAACTTAGTGAGACCTCTGAGAACTTAGTGAGACCTTCAAGGATCTTAATGAGAATGCAAAAACAACAACAGCAAAAAAAAAAGAAAAAACAATGGAAAAGGATCAGTCAGAAATTAAGCATACACTGTCTGAAATAAAGAATAATACACAGAAATCCAACAGCAGACTAGAGGATCCCAAGAATTAAACCAAAGATCTGAAATATGAGGAAGCAAAAAGCACCCAATCGGAAAAAAACAAAAAGAAAAGAGTCCAAAAATGTGAAGATAGTGTAAGGAGCCTCTGGGACAACTTCAAGTGTACGAACATTTGAATTATGGGAGTGCCAGAAGAAGAGAGAGCGCAAGATACTGAAAACCTATTTGAAGAAATAATGACTGAAAACTTTCCTTACCTGGTAAAAGAAATAGATTTACAAGTCCAGGAAGTGCACAGAACCCTAAACAAAAGGAACTTAAAGATTACCACACCAAGGCACATCATAATTAAAATGCCAAGGGCAAAAGACAAAGAGGTAATCTTGAAAGCAGCAAGAGAAAAACAGCTACCTATAAAGGAGTACTCATATGACTGTGAGCTGATTTCTCAACAGAAACTATGCAGGCCAGATGGGAGTGGCAAGAAATATTCAAAGTGAGGAATAGCAAGAACCTACAACCAAGATTACTCTACCCAGCAAAGCTATCATTCAGAATTGAAGGTCAGATAAAGAGCTTCACCCACAAGAAAAAGCTAAAGGAGTTCATCACCACCAAACCAGGATTATATGAAATGCTGAAAGGTACTCTTTTAGAAGAGGAAGAAGAGAAAGGTAAAGATAAAAATTATGAACAACGAAGTGATACTTACCTATCAACAAGGGAATATAAAAATCAAGTGAATAAAAAATCTGATGAACAGAATAAACTGGTGAATATAATAGAATTAGGGGCATAGAAATGGAGTGGACTGACAATTCTTGGCAGGAAGGGGGTGTGAGGGGTGTGGGAAGAGATTGGACAAAAATCTTACACCTATGGATGAGGACAGTGGCGGGGGGTAAGGGCATGGGGTGGGGTGGGGAATCAAGTGGAGGGGAGCTATGGGGGGAAAAGGGGAATATCTGTAATAAACTGAATAAAGGTTTATTAAAAAAACAAAAAAACAAAATAAGCAGAGAAACAAAACTCTAAAAAAACCCCAATTTAACAATGATACATTACAATATGATAGCACCAATATGTGAAAAAACAACAATGTTTTATCTAAGTACATATTTTCTATATGTATGCAAATGTGTAGAAAAATATATAGAAACAGTATAAACTCAAACTGTCAACAATGATTATTTCTGAGGAGGAGAATGGACCTTGAATGCAAAATGGACCTTTTCTGTAACTTCAAAAGTTTTCACAAGGAAAATGAATTCATCTATTAGTATATGATTAAAATTTATATAAAAAGACATACTTGGAGGTTTGTAAGATGGTTTATTTGTTTCTAAAAGCATTTGGGTGTGAATTTAGTTTTTATTTGTTGAATTTAAAGAGCTAATGGAATATAAAGGTTGTAGTTGGTGATTAGGGTCTAGCAGGCAGCTAGAGATGCAGGTTTGGAGCTCTGAGGAGAAGCTAGGGTTGATTTGAATGAACTTTTTTCAAATAGAAGTGTTGATGCCATAAAAGTGTAAAGGACCTCAAAGGCAATGCTCCTCAAAGCACCAGTTCATACAAGAGGAGACCCTTGTGGCAGAACGGAAGCCAATGTACTGTTTCTTCATCAAGAAAGTTTTATCTCCAAAGTGTGTCAGCAGAACTAATCTATGTGCTTAGTGATTAGTGATTGACATTCTGTTCAAACTTCTTATCTCAGTGTGAGCCAGGACTAAGAGTTTGCTGATGGCCAAAGGTACATGAACTATGGTTTCAGTTAAAGTGATTTATGGAAAAGAAAATCTAGAAATATAGGGATGTTAGATGTGAAACTTGGGATATGACCCCATTTAGAGGGATAGGAGGAGGAAAAGAGAAAGAAGTAATAAGATACTACACTAATATAGTGTTCCTGAAGTAAAGTGAGAGAAACTTTTAGTGAAAAGAGAGTGGTTAACAGTATAAAATGACACAAAGAAGTAAAAAATGAGAGAGGAAAAGCCACTGGAGTTGACTTTGTGTGTGCGTACATGTGTGTGTGTGTGTGTGTGTGTGTGCATATGTGCACACATATATGTTCCCACATGGGTACATACATATGGTTACTTATGTTTGGGAAGGCCTATAGTATTATTTTGTGTCAGGAACTCTCATGTGCTCTAAAAGTATTATTTCATTTAATGTGTTTACTGATGTGGCTTTTATAAGTTGATGACATTAAAACTTGTTAAAGTTAAAAAAAAAGTAGAAAAGTATAGGAGAGTGGTAGGGATAGAAACCAGAGTACAGGAGGTTAAGAAAAGGGCAAGTAGATGAATATAGGCAGTTGTCACAGAGAAGACAGACAATTGATACAAAGAAGGAAATAGAATGTTGGGTACAAATGTAGGGAGCAGGAATTCTAAGTAGCTCACTAATGTCTTTAATTTCAGTAAGATGGGAGACAATATTGAACAGAGAACGTATATGATAGATACTATGGGGATGTAACGGGGGAGCCCAAAGCTCTTCATAAAATGACTTCAGTGTAATTTTTATCTCTTCTATCAAGGCTCAGAAGGACAGAAATCACAAATGCAGAAGGCAAGGTTATTTGTATGTTGGCAAAAGGTTAAGGTATTGAGAAATTGATGCTACCAACTCTCAACCACTTTTTCTTAATCTTGAATTACAATGGGTTGGTTTCTCTCAAGGCTCCATGTCAAACAGACAATTGTGACAGTTAAAAATCCCTCTTGCAGATGAAGATGTCATTGATGTGTTGATAAAAAAAAGCTTTGGAGGCTTCCAGCTCTCTTCTCACCCCAAATAAATCTGAAAAGAAAACCAATTCATGTAAGTGGGCCTAAGAGTACATTGTCGCTGCCCCTCCATAAATTCCTTTAACACAGAAAGAATGGATGAGAGCCTGTCTGACCTGCAGAGACTGAAGATTAGGTAGGACTCAGTGTGGAGTAAAAGTATCCCAGTACAAGGGACAATTGAAGAAATTATACTGGGGAATGGAAGACCAAGCTTGGCTGATTACTAGTAATACAAAGATGATAGCCACCAAGCTCAGGGATCATAAAATTCCCAATAGTGTTTGTAGTGTGACTCTCAAATAATTTCTATGCAGATTGTGTTCAGCTGGTAATTACTGGAAATTTCAGACATTCACAGGTTCTTATCCCCATTTAAGTCCTTGAATAGTCTGAAATCCACTGTGTGTTCTTTCCCACTCCTCCCTGTTTTTCCTCTGTCCTTTTGCTTCCTTTCTTTTATATCTTTTTCTGGTAACGTTTAAATTTGTAAAACATACAGAGAAAGAGCACTTCTGGACAAAGTTGCAGGCAAAGGCAATAAATTGGCCATTTTAATATTGGACTAGGGAGTCAGTTCTGCCATTAACTGGCTGTGTAACCTGGGACAAGTGCCTTTCCTCCTTGGACTTCAAATTCTATATCTTTAAAAAGAAGAGCTTGAACTAGATCAACTAAGAATGTACGTTGGAAGCAACAGGAAGTATGTTTTCTGAAAATCTGAATGTCTAAGCCCCCTTGTTGTGTCCTCAGTAGATATGGAGTAGGGTCCAGGTATCTGTGATCTTGAAAAGTGACCAAGCTGCTGAAACCGGTTTGACTCAGTGGATAGATCATCAGCCTTTGGACTGAAAGGTCCCTGGTTCGATTCTGGTCAAGGGCATGTATCTTGGTTGCAGGCACATCCCCAGTAGGGGGCGTGCAGGAGGCAGCTGATCAATGTTTCTCTCATCGATGTTTCTAACTATTCCTCTCCCTTCCGCTCTGTAAAAAAAATCAATAAAATATATTTTAAAGAAGTGACCAAGCTGATTCTAATGCATAACTCAAACTGAGAAGCACTAACAATAAGAGATTGTTCAAAGATTTTGAGCTCTAATGTTATCTGAAAAGATGAGGATGGGGGAAGCAATCTTTCACTTCCTGTTAAGGAAGTGATCAATCATTTACAAAATTCAGTATTGGGAACCTGGGACAGTAATATAAAATTCCCACATTTTCAATATACAAATGTGTTTTGAAAGACTTAGAAGCTAACACAGAGAGACACTCAGCTATCTTTCTCAAAGAATTAGCAAAATATGAAAAGAAACTGGGAAGAATAAAAACAGGGCCTTCTTGAGGGGATGACTATAGAGATGTGTCGGTTACAGGCCCATCGCTCAAGAAGCTTGAAGTTTGTGTCCTATCTTTTCTTAGCTTGGTGGCACTTTAACTCACTGATGAAAAGAACTTTTTAATTCACTGACACTCAGGAATTGCTTTGAGGTATTATTGTAAGGGATATTTGCATTATGAGGAGCCTTTGACAAAGAACTACATTTAGACCAACGTTTATGGGAAAATTTGTGGAAGATTGCTGACCAGGATATTAAAATCTGGTTTTTGGAGTGCTTATGAGAGTGTGGGGAGAAGTAAATAATTGAAAGTCTATAGTGAAAAAGGATATCTGCTTTGGACATTAATCATAGGCCAGAGGGCCTTAAGAAGCACTGGGGAGAGATGCTTTGCATAAGCCCTATGTGATCACTGTTACCTTCAATGGTAACTGGACCAGAGATAGGAGTTTAGGAAGGTCAATATGAATGTTCCAGGGTGCAGAATTCTTAAGCATGGACTTTAGTCAGTGGGAAAACTCAGAAGGCTCATGTGTCCAAGCTTCATTCTTTATAAAATAAATTGCTGGTGAGGCAGTATTTTGTAGTTGTTCTACTGAAAGGAAAAGTCCATCCAGACAAGTGAACTCGCTGTTAAAACAGACATTCTCCATATCTCCCGTTAGCCCTCAAATCCCTAAGGTGTAAGCTCAGGCCTGAACTAGCGCCAACAGTATGTTTGGGCATGGCTAGAAAAATCCAAAGCACCCTACCGACTTAGCTGCTTGCCATTATGACCCCAGTGAGCAGTCAAGGGAAGATTCTCCCCTAGAGCCTTCTCATGGTGCACATAGTAGCTGCATAGTTTCTGGATGCAGAGTGGCTTATAGCTTTTCATGATTGGAAGGGTAAGTTTCTTGCTCTAAAAAAGGAATCTATTTTGTGCTTTTCAATAAGCAGAGCTGCAGTCTCTCAGCTTTCATACTCTCCTATTTAAAATGCAATTGCTCTTCCCTAGCTGGTTTGGCTCAGTGGAGAGAGCATTGGCTCGAGGACTGAAAGTTCCCAGGTTCTATTGCAGTCAAAGGCGCATACCTGGGTTTCAGGCTCCATCCCTAGCCCTGGCCAGGGCACACGGAGGAAGCAACCAGTCAATGTGTCCCTCTCACATCCATGTTTCTCTCCCCTTCCCTTCCACTCTCTCAAAGAAACAAAACAAAATCAATGGAAAAATGTTATCAGGTGAGGATTAACAATTTTTTTCTAAAACTAAAATAATAACATAACCAATGAACATAGACACTGGGGGATTGGGGTATGCCTGGGAGGGAGGTGGGGGAATGGGGAGATATGTATACATGTAACACAATAAAAAAATAAAATAAAATAAAATGCAGTTGTTCTGGAAGTATTCACATCTTATTATCATCTAAAATCTCAAGCTGCTTTTAGATGTTCTTTGAGAATCAACCCCTGTTTAGGGGTTTTGTGCAGTGATCTTTAGCAACATTAACATCACCTGGGATCTTGTTAAATATGCAAATTCTCAGGCTCCACACAAGACTAAACTGTAGGGGTGAAGTCTAGTAACCTATGTCTTAGCAACTGTTCTAGGTCATTCTGATGCATGCTAGGATTTGAGTACCCCTGGTATAATAAAATAAATTTGGGCTTTGAAGTCTGACAGGTTTGGGTTTGAACTGGACTCTACTAGTATATTATTTAAGTAACCTTGAGTAAGGAGAACAACTAATATTTATTGAGCAATGGAGTACTATTTACCAGATACTTTCAAGGAATTGTGTGTGTGTGTGTGTGTGTGTGTGTGTGTGTGTGTGTGTGTAGTTATATATTATTTTTACCCTCACTTTAGAGATTGGAAAGCTGAGACTCTGAAAGGTCGAGTTGCCTGAGGTCTCACAGTCTGAGTTTTTGAACTTCTACTAGTATTTAATTTGAGCCTCAGTTTTCTTATTTGTAAAATGGAGCTATACTATCCTACTTTGAAGAGTTTGGAGAAATAGAAGTAATATATATTGGGACCAATTTTTAATAGGTAGTCCAGCTCAGATGATGCTTTTAGAAAGAAGCTTTCTATAGAACCTACTGTATAGTTGCTGCTTTTCCATAATGGTGCCACCAACAGTGTAACCTGAGCAGCAGGAGAGATATGCAACTATAAGTAGAGCCTGGAGGTGACACAGAGCCTGTGTCATGCTTCATTATTTGCAGCTTTAATCCAGGCTGAACCTTTCCTTTATCGTCCGCACCTTTCACCCAGGCCTAAAGAAGCCCTCTCCATGGAAACTCCTTCCTTGCAGTGATTTAGGTAGACCCCAAGAAATCATCTTACTGGGAAACTGGCACTATGCTCCACTACTCCATCAGTGAGTCCTGGTGGAAACAAGATTGAAAGAGGCCTCTCCCCCAGATCTACCCAGCAAACAGTTTGGAGATCCATACTCTGCTAGTGAAAACAAGAGGTGACACGGGTTATAGCTTCTATTTGATCTGAGGAGAAGGTATAAGATAGATGCCTTCCTCTGGTTTCTAATGAAAGATTGCCATGGAGAACAGGCCTGACTTCTGCCTGTGGCCTGTTGGCAGTCAACAAATAGCTACTGGATTGCTCTCAACATTATTGTGGTCCCTTTTCCAAGTTGCTGTCCCTATCTTAGTGTTGCACACAGTAGATACACAGTTCATTTGTTCATTTAATCATCATTAGTTGAGCATCTATATCATGCCAGGCACTATTTCTAGGTTCTGGAGACTCAGAGGTAAAACACACACACACACACACACACACACACACACACACACACACCATGAATGCTTGTTGAACTAAATTAAATTGAATCAGATTGAATTGCTCAGCCCTGGGCAAGACACTGAGCTAATTCAGCACTGAAAAGGATCCCAACTGATTTCCACAATAATTTATTTCATGAATATTTATTAAGCACTTACTCTGTATGAGGCACTATTCTAGTTGTCGAGGGTATAGCAGTGTATAAGGCCTTTGCTTTAACAGAACTTACTTTCTTAAAGAGGAAGACACACAATAAGCAATTCTATAAAAAAGATAATATAATGATTTTGAAAGTAACCAGTGTTGGGATGAAGGATTACTTTAAAGCAGATGCAGAATGGTGTTTGACTTCAGCCCAGAAAGATAAGAAGGAACTAGCCCTGGAAAGATCTAAGGAAAGAGAATTCCAGGCAAAGGAAATAGTATTTTCAAAGTGTAATCTGGCAATAGCTTGGCTTATTGGGTTTCTTTCTCCATAAGAAAATTGGAGCAAGGAGGAGAATACTTGAGAGGTAGGTAGAGGTTGAGTCATCCAGGGCTTACTAAGCCAGGGTAGGGCTTTTGGATTTTTGGTTCTCATGTGAAGTGAAGTCATTAGACAGTTCTAAGCAGTGGACATACATGATATGATTTATGTTTTCATGAGACCACTCTGGTAAACTGTGTGAAAAGTATAAGGGAAAGCATATAGAAGCTAGGAGACCCATGAAGTAGAGATGGCAATGTTCCATTTAAATTTTTAAAGTTGTGACAAGACAAGTATGCAATATAAGCAAAAATTAGAACAACTTGAATATGCATGCTTTGAGTTTAAATTAGTGGCTTGCAAAAGTGTCAGGTTATGTTCATCTCAGTTAACTGGGACCCATTCAGGTTAGAGCTAAGACTGAAAAGGTCTCTGTAATTTACAACTCTTTTTTCCTCTGTGTGTGTGTGTGTGTGTGTGTGTGTGTGTGTGTGTGTGTGACATCTCAGTGTCTTCACATCTAGTTCTTCAAAAATTAATTCTGGCCCTACCGAATATACACTGAGTGGCCATATTATTATGATCTCTGAACATATAATAATCTGGCTACTCAGTATATATACACTGTATTTTCTGCGTATAAGAGGACTTTTTAACCCACGAAAATCTTCTCAAAAGTCAGGGGTCGTCTTTTGTGTGTGTGTGTGTGTGTGTGTTTAGTGTTCCTTGTATGAATATATCACAACTTATTATGACATAGGGCAGGTATATCCCAAACTCTATATTTTAACTGGAAAAGTTGGGGGTTGTCTTATATGCTCAGTCATCTTATACGCTGGAAAAATAAGGTATATATTTATTAGAGACCCATTGCATGAAGAGATTCGTGCAATAGGCCTTCCTTCCCTTGGCTTCTAGCACTGGTTTTCCTCTGGCAGCTGGGACCCAGGCCTTCGCTCCAGCCAGAGTCTGCCTTCTTCATCTTTGCTGCAGGCTCTGGCCAGTCTAGCATCTTCTTCTTTGCTGCAAACTCCAAAGTCTGCAGTCTTTTCTTCGCTGTGGCCGGAGTCCCTCTCCTGTAGATCCCTTTGCCTCCTGCCTTCCCTCTCATAGCAGGCATCCTGCCCTGCCTGGCCACTCTAAGCCTGGAGCAGCTGGGTGGCCACCATCTTTGACCTTCTAATTTGCATATTCCCTCCTGATTGGCAGGTAGGCGTAGAGGTGTGATGATTAATTTGCATGTTTCTCTTTTATTAGTGTGTGTGTGTGTGTGTGTGTGTGTGTGTGTATTAGAGGCCCAGTGCATGAATTCGTGCATAGGTGGACTCCAGCCAGCCTGACCAAGGGGAGAAGACATGAGTGGTTGGTGGGCTCGCCTGCTGGTCGAACTCCTGGTTGAGGGGACAACTTGCATATTAACCTTTTATTATATAGGATACACACTGAATGGCCAGGTTGTTATGTGTTCAGAGATCATAATAATCTGGTACTCAGTGTATATTCCAAGGAGCAAGAACAATAAAATTGTAAGCTTTAAAGTAATCATAAATATGTTTATGCTTGCAGAAAAAAAATTCAAAACCTTCTTTATGAAACCTTGGATGCATAAACCACATAAACTAGGAGATAATTATTTACATAATCCTTTTTTTCTTTTCCAAAACATTCCATAAGCTGTTCTTCTAAATAGCAATTTTTCTAATGCAGTTCAATTTTTATTTATATGTCATGAACCAATCATTACTAATTACTAACTGCGTGATAGTGAGGCTAGAGGGCAGGGAAATTACATTAAATATAAGAAACATCTACTTCATACAAATAAGGAAGAAGTTAGATCCTAGAGAAAATACAAAGATAAATAAGGTTAATCCCTTGCCTCCTGGAAGCATGAAACATTGTGAGGGAAGATATCCAGGACACAACTAGTTATAACACGAGGCCACCTAGAACCGAGGTCTGTAAAAAAGTGCTATGAAACATGGAAAGAGCAATTTGTTCTGACTAGAAGAGATAGGGAAGGTTTTATAGAAATGAATTTTCTTTCATTTATTCATCCAACAGCCTTCATCCAACATTCACTATGTGCTAGAAACTGTGATAGATGCTGGGACTATCTTGGTAAACAAGACCATGAACAAGCCATTATAATCTAGTATGATAGGGGCTATGAGAGGAATGGCATCAAGTATAGATTTGTGTAGTCTTGAATAGGTTTCTTAGAAGTATCATCTAAGCTGATGTAGAAGAAGAGTGCAGGTTAGCCAAATAAGAGCTGGTGGGAATGCAGACTGGTGCAGCCACTGTGGAAAACAATATGGAGTTTCCTCAAAACATTAAAAATGAAACTGCCATTTGACCCAGTAGTCCCACTTCTAAGAATATATCCTAAGAATCCCGAAATGCCAATCAGAAAGAATATATGCACTCTATTAGCTAATCTTAATGACTTATCTTTGGTTAAGATAAAAGAATTTCCATAACAAATAGTATAGTAGTTTTACCACCATTCTAATATTCCCAACGAGTCCTGAGTAGGATGGGAAAGAGGAATGAGATGACCATTTTGGGGTGTTTGGTTCTTTTTCCACATCAGCATCTTATTTAGTTAGTTATTTGGCTTCTGATAATGTCAACAGAATCCTAGAGGATAGCAACACAAATAAAATAGTATTTCAGGTATTTTAACCCCCACTTATTTAATTCACTCAGTCTGTATTTGTTTTTTTTTTAGCACCAACTATGTGTCTAACTCTGTCCCAGGCAGTGCTGTGAGTAACTGCTCTCTACCCTCAATGACTGCACAGAAAAGACAAAAATCTATATAATCAGATGTCCAAAGCAAGATGGATGTCATAAACAAGGTAGTTGGAGTCCTGAGAAAGGGGGAATTGTTGGATGTGATCTGGAGGACTACACATTAATGGAGATAGAAACAGGAATAAACACTGCTAGGTTTGTCATATCTCTGTAGATAATTTTATTTTTCAGTTCTCCCTCAACTTTCTACGAGTGTGCATGTGTACTCACATCCACACATATACATACGTATCTTAATGATACAAAACCTTTGTGAACATTCATAATGTGTCAGGCACTAAAGTAAGCTTTGAGAGCACAATGATGACTAAGGCTGTGTCTCATTTGGCTCTCCACATCAGGCATTTCTTAAAATAGCTGAACCTTGAGTATTTTTTAGCTTGAATTTTCACCACATGCTTCTCTTTTTCCTGATCTTCGACTTTTTTAGGGCTTCATTTCCTGGTTTTTCCTTTTCCTCATTACTTCGTTTTACCATATCCGCCCCCCCACCTTTGCCTGTCCTTTTAATTTCCAGCCTATTGAAAAATAAATGCAAATATCTACAGCTCATCCCTGTAGATATCACTGAGCTGACCCTTGCCAACTATAGTTGCCCCAGGCTGTAGCAGGTAGAAAATAAAAAAATGCTGATTTTCTTTTCTATTTTCTTCATTGTTACCATCAAATATTGCCAGGCTGTCTACAAGTCCCTCTCCCATCTCTTTTTCTTCTTCCCTCCTTTTCTCTACCCTATTTGTTACTTCTTTATCTTCCTACTTCCACCTCTTTAGCATCTAAAAATCTCTTCTTTTTCAATGGTGATCTGTAAGATCATTCCATTATTTTTTCTGGGATTTTACCTAGTTATCTAATTTCTAGTCTTTTCTCAACCAAATAATTCAATGTTATCTACCTCTAGATAGCTAAAATATATATAATACTTAATTTCACTGTGTGGATTTCATCAGATTACATGTTGGTATATGCCTCCATGTCTTAAAGAATCAAGCCCACTCTTAGTTATACACACTAATTGAGGTTATCCCTAGTACTGATAATCTCAGAATTCTCTCCTTTTGAATTAGAGATGTATTTCAGAAATTTTTTATAGCCATCTCTGTACCTAATTCTGTTTTTCTTGGACCAATATTAGGATGAGTTTGCATTTCTAAGCACATATAAATTGTTGGTAAAGGGAGGAGGGATCCTCCTGGTTGAGAGTGGAAGTGCCTGAAAGCAGCCTCTGCATTTGGGAGGAGGGGCAAACTAGGGCTCTAGGTGACCAGAGATAATACACAAAATAAATAATCCACAGGCTAATCATCAAGCAGCAATGTGCTCTAAACACTGCAGCAGGCTTCAAGCCATGATGAAGTGTTTTCTGAAGCTGCTTTTGTCGCAGCTGTGAGGCTGCTTTTCATACTGGAGCAGAGCAGTAGTGTGGACACTAAATGAGCTGCAGAAGTCAGCCCTTGAGGGGCCACTAGTGCGTCTAATACAGTGTCCAAAGGGTGGGGCAAGCCTCAGGTCATTAGCAAAAGTTGATTGACAGTCAGAAGTCCAAAGGGTAAAGGAGTCTTCAAAATCACGGACTTCTGGACAACTGATTTATTAACTAGCCACAGAGTCCATTTGGGGACTGTGTAGGTTCAGAGATCTGGGTTCAGCCTCATCTTCATGGACTAGGATTCAGAGTAGGGCTCTAGGATCAGAGGAATCAAATCTTAACAAGGAAATGGAGACAAACATTATCTTGTGCTGCCTAGACTAACATTTAGAAGCAGGGAAGGGGGAATAGGTTTTAAGGAAATACTGTCTCAGAGGTTATACAAAAGCTTTGTGGATAGAACTAGCATTGCCAATGGATGGCTAGTGGGGCTAAGGTTGCAGATATTTATGTTTTATAAAATTTTAAGATGCATGCTTTTTCTTTTCTTTGAAGGCAGGGTGGGTTTTGCAATCAATGGCATCTTACAATGGCTCTCAGCCATTTTCCTTCTTTTTTCTTAAAGAACAGATAAGAAACATCAAGGGGAAAAACACAGTCAGTGTTCACATTACAAAAAAGGTTTGAAAAAAAAAAAACCAACAAAAATGTAGAAAGAATGAGGAACAATAATCCCAACCCTCTCAGATTCCCATGACCAAAAGATAATCCCTACTAAAATTTTTGTATGTGTTTTCTTATCTTTTTCTGTAAGCCAAGATTTTGTCACTGTGGTTGCTGTTGTGACCATATTGTATATCCATTTTTTACAGCCTGAGATAATGTAATAGCACTAAAAAGTTTTTTTTAATTAATTTTTATTATTTTTTATACATATCTCCCCATTGCCGCCCTCCCTCCCAGGCATACCCCGACCCCCCAGTGTCTGTGATCATTGGTTATGCTTATATGCATGCATACAAGTCCTTTGATTGATCACTTATCTACCTCACCTAACTTTAATCTTTCTGCTGTAATTTCAGTCTGTTTGATGCTTTATGATTTTTGTCCTCCTGAGAATTATCAGTCTACTCCCTTTCTGTGCTCCTGATTCTATTATATTCACCAGTTTATTCTGTTGATCAAATTTTTAATTCACTTAATTTTTAGATTCACTTGTTGATAGATATGTATTTGTTGTTCACAATTTTTTGTCTTTTACCTTTTTCTTCTTCCTCTTCTAAAAGAGTACCTTTCAGCATTTCATATAATACTGGTTTGGAGTTGATAAACTCCTTTAGCTTTTTCTTCTCTGTGAAGGTCTTTATCTGCCCTTCAATTCTGAATGATAGCTTTGCTGGATAGATTATTCTTGGTTGTAGGTTCTTGCTGTTCATCACGTTGAATATTTCTTGCCCCTCCCGTCTGGCCTGCATCGTTTCTGTTGAGAAATCAGCTGACAGTCGTATGGGTGCTCCCTTGTAGGTAATGAACTGATTTTCTCTTGCTGCTTTTAATATTCTCTCTTTGTCTTTTGCTCTTGGTATTTTAATTATGATGTGTCTTAGTGTGGTCCTCTTTGGATTCCTTTTATTTGGGGTTCTGTGTGCTTCCTGGACTTGTAAGTCTATTTCTTTTACCAGATGTGGGAAGTTTTCGGTCATTATTTCTTTAAATAGGTTTTCAGTATGTTGCTCTCTCTCTTCTTCTGGCACCCCCACAATTCTGATGTTGGTACGCTTGAAGCTGTCCCAGAGGCTCCTTACATTATCTTCACATTTTTGGATTCTTTTCTCTTCTTGCTTTCCCAGTTGAATGTTTTCTGCTTCTTTATATTTCAATTTTTTTTACTTGATCCTTGCCTTTCTCTAGTCTGCTGTTAGGACTCTGTATAATAGTTTTTATTTCAGTCAGTGTATGTTTAATTTCTAGTTCGTCTTTTTTCATCTTTAGTTGGATCTTTTGCATCTCTAGTTGGACCTTTTTCATCTCCTCTTGGGTCTCACTAAATTTATCCATCTTTTCTAGCATATTCTTGAAAAACCTTATAAGCGTGGTTTTGAACTCTATATCCAGTCGTTTTTTTTCCTCCATTTCTTTTGCTTGTAATCCCTTCCCTTGTCTCGGCATTTTCACTGTGCCTGGGAAACTTCTGTGCTGGATTCAGCCGCAGAAGCCTCTGTTGAGCTTGGGATGGGTGGAGTCTCAGGGCTTAAGGGACCGCCTTGCCTTCCAGTCGGCCCCGCCCTCCATGGCCTCTGTGTCTCACGTGACTGGGTAATGGCTGGAGCAGTACTTGTGCGCGCGCGCCCCCAGTGCCTCTAACTGCTGCCTTTCCAGCTCCCCTGCGCACCAGGACCACACGAGTCTAGGAGCCCAGGGTTTCGCCCGAAACAGGGGCCCAGTGGACTCAGAAGTGGCACAGTTGGGAGGGTCTGTCTCCCGCCCACTTGCAAAAGCCAGCAGCAAAATCAGCAATCTGTCCTCCGCGAGGTGCCGTGCGCGACCAGACTTCCGATCCTTTGCGACTCCCCTAAATTTCCGTGCACCTCTCCCTTTTCACAGTCCAAACTCCCCCGTATGAGTTTCGGCTGGATCTGGGGTTTAGTGTCGTAGGATAAGGGGTTCAATGCCGTTGGGAGTCTCCGTTTCCCTCCCGCCAGAGAAAGCCAGCCAGGTACTCCGGCACCTGCTCTCTCCACTTGCGCCTCTCTGTACCTCAGCTTTTTGCAGCTCCTCTGGGTCTCCGTGAGCCCCTCTCTTTCCTTCTAGCTGTAGAACTTCCATTCGGCCAGCTTTTCTGTGGTTCTGGATGATGTCCGTTCTGTCTTTTAGTTGTAGTTTTGAAATTGTTGTGCGAGGCAGCAGTGTAGGTGTTTACCTATGCCGCCATCTTGGATTTCCTCTTCAAGTGTGGCCCTAAAAAGTTTTTTTTTTTAAATAGCATCCATTGGTTTAGTATTCCATCATAGTCATGCTTGTCACAAACCCAGTGATTCTAACTGAATCTTTCAAAAAGGAAACATATAAATTTCCCATGACATTATGTACATGCCACACACATATATACATATATACATGTATATGTGTGTGTGAAACATTTTTCATTTTAATGTTTTTGAAATTTGAATTTAACTTCCACTTGATGCCATTTTAGACTTTAAATGCACTAAGTGCTATGCCTAAGTCAAGAATGGTTCATGATGAGGACAGGGCTGAGCTGTTATGACTCTAGCTATGAGGGATTGCCTAATGAGGATTGCTATCCCTTTAGATTTTTGACAGCCATATTCCACTGTTGGCTGGAATGGGTGGCACTCTCAAACCACAAATCTAGATGGTTCTTACATATACTGGCGTGAAGACATCACTCATCATCCTGCATTGTATAGCTGATTCTTGGATTCAAAGATAATCTCTTACTTTCATTTCTGTTAAATGTAATTTTGTTTCAGTCAACCTTCATCCCATTCAGTCACCCAGCAAACAATTAATGGCCCAGGTCATGTGCTGGGGGATAGGACACAAAGGCAATTTCTGACCTCCATATATTGTGGGTGGAATAGACAATAAAAAGACTGATAACTTACAGGCATATATGCATAACCCATTGACATAGACAAGAATGTAATAAAGGCCTGGGGAGGGGGAGGAGTGAGAAGGATGGGGTCAGTGGGAGAAAGGAGAGATATTTGTAATACTTTTGACAAGAAATATAAATTTAAAAGATAAAATAAATTACAAAAATAAAAATAGAAAGACTGTTAAATGCTAAGTTAGAGGTATGTTTACAGGTAAGTAAAAGCATATAATATGGGTACCCAGTCTAACCTTGGGTCTGAAAGAATGATACTAGAGTGATAAGATTCACTTAGCCTTTTATTAGTGTGTGACCCCTCTGTGTTTCATTCTCCTTATCAATAAAATGAAGATAATAAAATCACACCTGGGATTGTAAGAATAAAATGAGTTAATGTATATAGAGATTTTTAGAATACTTCCTGGAGCATGACAAAGGTTGTGTAACTGTTAAATAAATCAAGAAAGCTCTTCAGCAGCTTGAAGTTGGAGACTGAAGCAGCTTCTTAAAAGATGACATTATTTTAAAAGGGCAGGACAAAACCTTTCAGGCAGTAGGGATAGAAAGAACATGGTACATTTTTTAAAAGGTATAGATATTGTTATTATTTGTTTTCTATTAACATCACTTCAATTTTTTATTGTCTCAAGTTTTACATATGTCTCCTTTTCCCCAATTGACCCCCCCCAGCCATTCCCACCCTGGGCAAGCCCCCACCGCCCCAGTGTCTGTGTCCATTGGTTATGCTACTATCCATGCACACAAGTCTTTTGGTTGCTCTCTAAACTCCCCCGCCCCTGCCATTTGTCTCTGGATCGATCTATCCTTGTTCATCAAATTATGTTGATCATTATATCCCACATATGAGTGAAATCACGTGATATTTATCTTTCTTCGACTGGCTTATTTCACTTAGCGTAACAGAACGTGGTACATTTTAAAAACTGCAAGTTTAATAGGGCAGATTATAGACTGTGTAAAAGCAATAATAATGAAGGAAGTGACAGGGAGGGTGTCAAACATGGGGCTAAGTGTTATTTGCCATGGTAATGGATTTGTATTGGTTAATGAAAGAGGAGGAAAGCCCTTGAAGAATTTTATGTCATAATAATCTACCCTTCAATCTATAAAATAGCTATTACCCCACTTTACAGATGATAAAGCTAGTGCACTAAAACATTTAGAAACTTGCCCGTAGCTATATAGATGATGATAAAATGAACTTGAATTTGAATTTAGGCTTCAGAGTGCACATACTTAACCACTATATCACAACAGCTTTCCAAGAATACAGGAAGAAAGCATTAGGTTTGAGATGAAAAAATGATGAGTTTAATTTTTGACATATTAAGTTTGTAATACCTAAGAGGTATTCAGTGTTTATGGCCTATAGGCAATTGGATATATGAATGGAGAATTTGGCCAAAAAAAAAAAATCAGGGCTTGCTATTTAAATCTGAGTCAATCATGATAAGCTATAGAGTGCAAATTAGATATCTGATAGTGAAACAGAAAGAACCCCAAAATTTATCAGATAGAGGAAAAGGATCTGATAATGTTGACTAAGAATGATCAGCAAGGAATTAGAGTGGAGTAGAAATCAAAATAAAAAGAATTTCAAGAAGGAATATGTAGTTGACAGGGTCAGATGCTTCTGGGAGGTAAAATAAGTCAAAGATATAAAATTATCATTTGAAATTATGGGACTTCTACTTCCAGTAAGGTGAAGAAGACATACTTTTCCCTGTTCTGTTCACTAAATATAGTTTAAAACCCTGGTAATTATCTATAGAACAAAAATAAGACTGAGAGACAGAGAAAGGCAGGCAAACTAGAGACTTCGGGTTCCAAGGAATGACACAAAAGGAGTCCTTTGGGTTTACTCTTGCCTCATCTATCCCAGATTGGGTGCAGCAACAATAATGGGCACCCACCCCTTTTCCGAAAATAAAGCCATAGAAAAGCCTGCTGCCTCCAGACAAAAGATCAGAAAAGGGGGAAAGTAACAAGACGGAAAACTCCAACCAAACACCACAGAAAAAAAATCTGTGGTCTCACTCCCCAACACTGTCAGCAAAGACCAAATCAGAAGGTTAGACTTTCACTCTGGTCAGGCTGTAATGAGGCATCCAACCCTACACTAATCGCTGCCAAGAAAATGTTAGAGAATGCTGAGTGTGAGCTGGGATTTTTATCTCATCAAGAGTTAACAAGAACTCCGTTGCATGGCGTCACTGAAAATCATGTGGGGAGCTTGCATTTTCATTTCCACATGAAAGAGAGATCCCACCCTCTACTTGTTGGAGTGTTAGTGGAAGCCTTGTGGAAAGTGTAAACTTTCAACAGTATTCCCCCAGAATATCAGTGGAAGCCTCTGGAAAACTTGGATTTTAATTTCAGCATGGCAGTAACAAGTCAACACCTTTTCCTCATGCTCTCTTAAAATATCTTTTTATTGATTTCAGAGAGGAAGGGAGAGGGAGAGAGAGATAGAAACATCAATGATGAGAGAAACCATTGATTGGCTGTCTCCTGCACGCCCCTACTAGGAATCAAGCCCAAATCAAACCTGGGGACCCTTCAGTGTGAAGGCTGACGCTCTATCCACTGAGCTAAACCAGCTAGGGCTTTTATTGCCTTGTTAACTACTACTTGTTCTTTAGTCTTTACTTTAGCTCTCACATCTGAGAAGTCTTTTCAGCCTCCAGGAGGCATAAAAGTGTCCCCTCCTCGATGTTCCCATAACACGATATGTTTCACTCCATGAAACCCTTGATCCTATGACTGTAACTGTGTGTTTAGTTGTCTGTGTCTCAGACTCTGAACTTCATGAAGCCAGGGACTGTGCTCATTTATAATTGTATCCCCAGCACCATGTACAGAGCAGACACTCAATAAATATATCTTGAATGAATGGGTGACCAAAATTTCTAAACCAAATGATTTAAGACATTGCTTTGCAATTGTGAATATACAAAGAGGATCATGGAGCTGAATATTTTAAATGACAACTAATGTGGAAAATCCAAGCCTTTTGGTAGCCAAATTCACTTGCTGGATCCATTTTCCCCATCCACATGAACATCTCCTTTGAGAGAGCAAATTAAGTATCATGCCTCACTTAGATCTCTCACAGCCTCACATAGCATGAAATGCATAGGAGCATCTCAAAAAATACATTTCAATTTGTAGATGATGCCAGAGCATCATTTTGGCTGCATGTTATTTGATGCTTTTTCCATTTAATTAATTCAGATAATGAGACAAATAAGCCATTTCTCTTCTGCTGTGATGGCCCAGCCTTTCTTCCAGGCGTTTCTCTCTCTCTCTCTCCTTTTTTAAATCACCCATTTCAGTATCTACCCATTTCCCATTCCTGGAGATATGGGTGAGGGTGAGGAATTAAATTTGGTTCTAGTGTCTCTTTGTCCATATTCTCCTCAGTTCTGGACACACACACAGAGTGATTGTATGAGGAGGAGTACAGATTCCTGGTCTAAAAACGCAGATCCCACAGTAATTCACTGGGCAAATGCCTCTCCTTTCTGAACCAGTGTCTTTACCTGTCAAGGGGAGGATTCAATTAGCTGACTCCTTAGTTCTGAAATTTATCTGATTCTCTCCTTTGTAGCTTTATTTCTAACCACGCAATATGTCGCTGTCCCTGGGGTCTCCAACTTACATCAAATGCTGTCACGCCTCCAACTTGAATCATAGCAAATAGATCCCTGGGAAACATCCCAATGTATGAATTATTAATGTCCCCACCACACAGCTTCTGTGTGAATATTTACTTATATCACTGAGTATCTAATCCTAACAACAAATCATCATTTGAATGGTTTACTATTGTTTTCTATTCTTCTCAGTGATTCTGTTCATGTCTTCATTTCACCTTGAGGATTATGCAAGTCTTTCTTTTCCTGAGACTGTGACACTGAATAGCAAAGGAACTGTCAACATCTGAATCCAGCCTTTAATATTTTGCTACTATTGCCTTATAAATGGTTGCATTTGTTCCTCTGCTCTCAATCCTCCTTGCCTCATATCCCCTAATCATTCCCACCTCCAGTGGTTTGTCTTTTGTTCTCCCCACTCCATAGCTGGAGCAGCTATAATCACAGTTCTGCTGAATGAGGTCTTTAATATGCTTACTGATCTAGTTATTTCTCAAAGGGGGGAAAAACTCTACCCGATATATCTCAGCTCTGTACTAAGGGGTTTGGTCAGCAGCTGTTGCATCCTTCACCTTCTCTCTGGTCTTGGCTATCCAGTATTGCACTCATTCTCACCCTTTCATAAGTTCCTCTTATCTCCTCTTCCCCCCCCCCCCTTGTACTTCTCCCTCTTTCCTTTCCCACAACAGTCACTGCAGGTTTGATTTCAGCCAACACTTTTCTCTGCTTATAGTTTGGAATAGATGTTTATTTCCTTGGAAATCTTTTGAGCTAACCACTTCTTTAAAAATGTATTTTTATTGATTTAAGGGAGAAAGGATGGAGAGAGAGAGAGAGAGAGAGAGAGAGAGAGAGAGAGAGAGAGAACATAAATGATGAGAGAATATCATCAATCAGCTGCCTCCTGCACACCCCACACCAGGGATCAGCCCGGGCATGTGTCTTGACCCAGAATCAAACTGTAACCTCCTCGTCCACAGGTCAGTGTTCAACCACTGAACTATGCTGGCTGAGCGAGCCATCCACTCTTTATCACTTCAATGGGGGGTGGGTGCCACAACATTAATTTAGTTGAGGATGTAAAGATGCTTTGACTTTGGGTGATGGACACACATGCAATATACAGATCATGTATCATAGAAATATACACTTGAAATTCATAAAATCTTATTAATTTTATGTCACCCCAATAAATTGAATTAAAAATAAATAAAAAAGGTTTGATAAAGTCAAGCTGCGGGAAACAGAATGGAAATTCTCTAGCTTGTTACAAACCATTCTCTGTACTGCCTCAAGATTGGAAACAGGGAGACTGAATACAGTGGCACCTCGAGATACGAGTGCCCTAACATACGAGATTTTTGAGATACGAGCCGTCAAGTGAGCAATTTTTACTTTGAAATACGAGCAACATTTGAGATAGGAGTAATCGCGCACGGATCGGCCGGCTGCACACGACCCACCAGTTTACTGAGACTCGAGCGTCTCATAGTTTCCCACGCCTCAAGGTTAAGGAACGAATTAAACTCGTATCTCAAGGTACCACTGTATATGCCTCATTTCTTATTTCTTTTGGATGGGAGGAGGTGCCAATTTCAACTAGTATTTGCTTTTCTGTAAGGAGGGGTGTCCCAGCTAGCTCAATGGGAGCCCTGGAATGATACATTCAATTCCAAATAATGTGGGGGAGCCTGATTTGAATGTCACTGAGTAGCATGTAGCAAGTTATTGGCATGTCTGATGGAAATGCCCTTAGGAGATACAATCTGGACCAACCTCCTGTCTGTTCTACTTGGCTACCCATTTAAACCAACTAGCAAACATTACTCTCCACCAAAGTGACATGACAAATGTTGACCACATATAGTCATCTAATTTGTAAAAAGAAAAAAAAATAGGCAGCAACAGTGAAAGGTAAATTGCATAGTAAGAGGGTAAGGGGTTGTATTTCTTTTGACAACTCATATCAGGGCAAATCAGCATGTTTGTTGCTATAAGGAATAGAAGTTTTCATAGAGCTTGCCTTGATCTAGAATATTCTTTCACTCCTTATCTTAGGTTCCTGCAGTTCAAAGACTGGAAAATGTCATGCTTCTCCTCCCCTAGCTTCTGCTCCACAACACACACACACACACACACACACACACACACACACACACACAAGTTCAAATTTCCTTAAAGGGGAAGACCCCATCATGAGTTTTTTCTGGTATTCCTCATCGGTATGGTATTCATGGGCAGTAAATAGGTCAAACTAAGGAGAAATTTCAGGATCTAACACTAAATATTGTACATTTCTCTAGGATGAGGTTGAGGGGATTAGTTGTGGGGTATCTCTGAGAAAACTGAGATACCCCACAACTTGTCAGATTCATGGACAGGGGTGAGCAAGCAGTTTGTGACCCCTATGTCCCCAGGCTGCCCACCTCTCTGACCTTCTGGTAAAGCAGGGAAAGAAAAAATGTAGTAAGAAATGATTTCCTCTGAGTCCAGATCTCTTTTTCTATTCTCTATCACAACTACTCCAATCAGTCACCTTCCCAGGAAAAATTTGTGCTAATGGCCTGGAAGAATTGGGAAGGCAATATCTCCTTCTAACTAACTAGATCTAATACAGTGGAAGCAGCCTAGTGTACATGATTTAAGAGACAGATGACTTGTGTTTAAATTCTGGTTCCATCATGTTCTTTGTTGTGTGATCTAGATCAAGTTGCTTAATTCCTTGTATCTCCATTTGATTATCTGTAAAATAATATGACAATATTAGTCATTGGCGGTGTTGAGAGGGTTAAATAATATAATACATGTGACAACCTAGAAACATGCTTTGTAATTCATAAGCACTATATGAGAGTTTGATACCATTATTCCTGGAAAGAGCACTAAAACTGAAGCCAAACTGATCTTCATAATTTATAAGTCACTTAACCTTCCTGTCCTCAGCATTATTACCATAAAATTGGAGAAAGGACTTGTCTCACAGCCTCTGACTGGGTTATTTCACTTAGCCTAATACTCTCCAGGTCCCTCCATGCCGTCTCAAAGGGTAATCCTTTTGGGAATGAAATGAAATAAAATATATCAAACATCTGGCAATTAAAAGGCCTTCAATACATGAAGAAGTCCTTTTTATTCCCCTATCTTTTACTTCTTATAAGAAAACCTATGCTTTAAGCCCTGGCAAATCCCATGCCCTTAAGCTTCAAGATCCTTTCATTAGGAATTCTAAAATCAAGTGATCTCTGCCAACTCTAGTCCATTTCCATTATTTATTTAGGTAATGCTATTATTGTTGCCATTTATTATGCATCTATTTAAATGGTACTGCAGTGGCTGCTGAATGGGTCTATGCCACCTACTCTGAGAAATCTTCACCAACACCCTCCCCTTCCCCAAGTCAGTTATTTTCTCTGTCTCCCACAATACCTTAGGCATTCTTCTGCCTCTGTTACAGTTTGTTGAGTGAGTTAATGATGAAAGAAAGAAGACAAGAAGCTTATCTCAGGCTCCAGAATATTCAGACACCACCCTGCCACTAATGACTAATGGAATTGACGATTAAGCCACACTGCCTTGCCTAATTTTATCCATAAACATGATTCATGTTTGTTTCTGTTTGATTTTCAAGGTGAAATTATGGATTAAGTTGGATGCTGATTCTTAGTAAATAGATATCTATGATACCCATTCCTTGCCAAACTCTGTGCTACTAGGCACACAGGAATTACTAAGATAAATAAGACATAATTGTTCCCCTCAATTAGTTTAGATTCAAGTTGGGGAACTGAAAGAGACATGTGAAGAGAAGCCTAAAGATACCAGTCAGTGGAATGCTGTGGGAAAGAGTGTAGTCTTGGGGATCACATGGAACCCTATCTCCTCAACTTACTAGTAATGAACAAGTTACTTAGCTTTATTGAGCCTCATTTCCTCATCTATAAAATGAGGCTTCTAATAAAAGTACTTAGCTCTAGGCTTCTTGGGAGGATTAAATGAGATCATGCATTGCTGTCATGATACCTAGGTACACAGTAGGCACTAAATGTTAATCACTAGCATCAAGGTTTGATTTAAATACTGAGATTTCCAGAGTCAAGAGGCAAAGAGATCAATGTAGGCTGGAGATCAAGTCAGTGAGACTCAATTTTGCAAGGTGAAATTTCATTTAGGCCTTAATGAAGAGAGTTAGTTATAAAGGACTGGGAAAGGACATTCCAAGCAAAGGATACTGTGTGTGCAAAGGTGTGTTGACACAATGTACATATTGGGGGTGAATGAATATACTATTGTGAGGGAGGCAGCTCATACAAGGGAGAATTGGGCAACAACAGAAGGGAAAAAACTCTAGGAAAAAGTACATTCAGAAGATGTTCAAATCATTGATCTACCATTTCTAGCTGTAAGATTTTATTTTATTTTATTTTATTTTTAGCTGTAAGATTTTAGACAAGTTAGTTAACCTCTTTGTATTCCAGTTTCCTCATTTTTAAAATGGACTTGCCTTGGCTTTCTTCAATCTTGTCCCAATCCCATTCAATCTTTTTAGAAGTCATTGTTTTAAGGGTTTTATGTGAAACTAGAGGCCCTGTGCATGAAATTCATGCTCAGGGGGGAGGGAGGTTTCCTTCAGCCCAGCCTGCTCCCTCTCCAACCTATGACCCCTTGCGGGATGTCTGACTGCCTGTTTAGGCCTGATTCTACCTGGACTCTTCTCACAATCCAGGACTCCTGGCTCCCAACTGCTCACCTGCCTGCTTCCTGATCGCCCCTAACAACTTCTGCTTGCCAGCCTGATGATCACCTAACCACTCCCCTTCCAGTCTGATTGATGCCTAACTGCCCCCCCCCTGACAGCCTGTTTGCCCCTAACTGCCCTCCCCTATGGGCGTGGTCACCCACAACTTCCCTCCTCTGCCGGCCTTGTGACCACTAACTGTCCTCCCCTGAAGGCTTGATCACCCCCAACTGCCCTCCCTTGCATGCTTAGTCCCTCCCAACTGTCCTCCCTTGCAGGCCTGGTCCCTGTCAACTGCCCTCCCCTGCTGGCCATCTTGTGGTGACTATCTTGTGTCCACATTGGGGAAGGATCTTTTGACCACATGTGGGCAGTCATCTTGTGTGTTGGATTGATGGTCAATCTGCATATTACTCTTTTATTAGATAGGATAGAGGCCTGGTGCATGGGTGGGGACCAGCTGGTTTGCCCTGAAGGGTGTCCTGGATCAGGGTGGGTGTTTCCTTGGGGCATGGGGTGGCCTGGGTGAGGGGCCTGTGGTGGTTTGCAGGCCAGCCATGCCCACTGGTGACCCAAGCGGAGGCCCTGGTATCTGGGATTTATTTATCTTCTACAAACTGAAACTTTGTAGCCTGGAGTGGAGCCAAGCCTTCTGCTTGCTCTGTGGCAGCAGCCATTGAAACTTTGTTGCCTTAAGCAGAGACTTGGGCCCTCCAGGGTGTGTGGAAAGCTTGCCTTTCTCCATCATCAGGGACAACCCAAGCCTCCCTCCTGCTCTCTCTGTGGCCATAGCCATCTTTTTTGGATTAATTTGAATACTCGCTCTGATTGGCTGGTGGGCATGGCTTATGGGTGTAGCAGAGGTATGGTCAATTTGCATATTACTCTTTTATTAGATAGGATAACCCATCTAATCCTCACAATGAACTGATCATAAAGATGTTCCTAATATACTCTCTTTTTTTGTGTGTGAGAAAACTGAGACGGAGGTGTTAAGTAACTAAAGAATGTTACACAGATATAGCTAATGGTAGAGATAATTTGAACACAAGCAGTTTGTATATTTTTGTTTTTTATTTGAAGGCCAAGGAGAATGCAAGAAAGATATCAGATTACTGAAAGAAAAATGCTTACAAATCAAGATTGTCAGTTTAGGTCTAATTTGTCCTGGCTGATGCAACTAATTACCCTAACCCTTAGGTAAATGAATAATAACGGCAACTACATCAAAGAATATCAAGGTCCTATGAGCTCGGCACTGTATTAAGTTCTTTATAGGTATACTTTATTGCCACAGAAACCCTAAAAAGTAGGTACTGTTATTCTTCTCAGTTTACATAGGAGTAAATAGAAACAGTTAATTCATTTGCCCAAGGCTGACATAGCAGAATTGAGATTTGAATTGAACCAAGCTGGTCCCAGATACAGCTTAGTCATAAGACAAGAAAGTTAACAACTGAGAGGTTGGGCTTTGGGGATTCCTTTGAAAATAAAACAAAACAAAAACTATAATATGGAAGAAGACAAAGCTGGTTTCTTGTTTTATGATTGTTCTGGTTTCATAGTCCATTTCCCTTCCCTGATTACATATCTGACATTCCTTGTTTATATATCTGGTAGCATCTTAATATTTGTCTGAAATGAATAGTGTTATAGGAGACAAGCGTATGAGAAGGGATCATCTCTGCAGGAGATTAGAAGCTGCAAAGAATCAAGTCACAGTGCCACTGTAGGCTTCTTCTTAGCACCTCTTTCATACCTACACATTAGGGTTATTGTAAATGGGCCTGGTAGGTTTAAAGTTTTGAAGGGTATCTATTGAGGTGCTTTGTTTTTTTTCCCTAGTGTAACTGCTTGTCAGCTCTATAAAGACAGCCTGGCAGCATTCAGTTGGTACCTTATCTTTACAAAAATAAAGGAAAAGACATCCACTGCTTTTTCTCTGATTGTTGGAATAATTAGGAAGAGTAGTTGGGGGGTAGTTTGAGGTTCATATTTACTCAAGAACTTAAAGTCTGGCTATTTGCAGTCCAATATTTGCTATTGTTCTTTTATATTCTGTTTGAGAAGCTTGAAAGGACACAGCCCATGGAAGAACATTTAAACTAAGATCTTAAGTTTATTAACTAGTAACCTCAGGAAAGCTGAAAACTTTCTTTTAGTCCATTTCGGGTTTTGGTTTCTGATGTTCGAATCATACTTAGAGCCCCATGACACTGATTAGATGAATCCTACATGCCCCTCTTTCAGCGATGTGAATTATGAATCTTACTATAAATTTGTAAATTAGTTCCATTGTTTCCAGCAAATTATTTTAGTTATGAAGTCCGTTATCACTTGAATCTAATGAACAGAAGCTATAGTTCTTTAACCATTCAGTCATGCATGGCTTAGTGACAGGGATATATTCTAAAAACTGTCATTAGGTGATTTTATCATTGTGTAAAAATCATAGATTTCACTTACACAAACCTATATGGTATAGCCTATTACACACCTAGGCTATATGGTATAACTCAGTGGTCAGCAAATTGCGGTGCGCGAGACACATGCGGCTCTTTGGCCCCTTGAGTTTAGCTCTTCCACAAAATGCCACATGCAGCCATACACGTACAGTGGGATTGAAACTTTGTGGCCCATACGCAGAAGTCGGTTTTCGGCTCTCAAAAGGAATTTCAGTTGCTGTACTGTCGATATTTGGCTCTGTGGATTAATGAGTTTGCTGACCACTGGTATAACCGATTGCTCCTAGGCTACAAACCTGTTACTGTACTGAATATGACAGGCATTTATAGCACAATGTATTTCTGTATCTAAACATAACTAACTTTAAAAAGTTATAGTAAAATTATGCTATAAAAATAAAAAATGGTACACCTGTATAGAGCACTTATCATGAATGGATCTTGCATGACTGGAAGTTGCTCTGGGTGAGTGAGTCAGGGAGTGAGTGGTGAGTGAATGTGAAGGCCAAGGGCCGAGGTCGGCAAACTGCAGCTCGAGAGCCACATGTGGCTCTTTGGCCCCTTGAGCGTGGCTCTTCCACAAAATACCGCGGCCTGGGCGAGTCTATTTTGAAGAAGTGGTGTTAGAAGAAGTTTAAGTTTAAAAAATTTGGCTCTCAAAAGAAATTTCAGTCGTTGTACTGTTGATAATCAGCTCTGTTGACTAATGAGTTTGCCGACCACTGGCCTAAGGCATTATTATACACTACTAATTTGTCTTGGCTGATGCAACTAATTACCCTAACCCTTAGGTAAATGAATAATAACAGCAATAATGTTTATAAACATTAGGTGACACTAAATTTATTTAAATGTGTGTTTTTTTGTGTGTGTGTACATGAAATGATACTCAACCAACTGAGCCACACCAGCCAGAGTAAAATTTTCTTTCTTTAGTAATAAATTAGATGATTGTAACTGTTTTACTTTATAAACTTAAAAATTTTTTAAACTTTTTGACTCTTGTAATAATGTTTATCTTAAAACACAAATACATGTACAGCTGTACAAAAATATTTTTTCTTTATATGCTTATTCTATATTATTTATTTTATTTAAAACAAATTTCTTTTTTACTTTTTAAATGTTTTTGTTAAAAACTAAGATAAAAACACACATTAGCCTAGGTCTACACAGGGTTGAGATCAGCAATATCAATATCTCTACATCTTGTCCCACTGGAAGGTTTTTAGGGGCAAAAACAGTCAGAACTGTCATCTCCTATAGCAATGCCTTCTTCTGGAATACTTCCTGAATGACTTGCCTGAGGCTCTCCTTGAGTACGTGTCACTCTTTTCAGAAGTACATGTCCTGCCGAGACTGGTTTGGCTCAGTGGATAGAGCGTCGGCCTGCGGACTGAAGGGTCCCGGGTTCGATTCCGGTCAAGGGCATGTATCCTGGCTGTGGGCACATCCCCAGTGGGGGGCGTGCAGGAGGCGGCTGATCCATGTCTCTCTCGCATCGATGTTTCTGACATTCTATCCCTCTCCCTTCCTCTCTGTTAAAAAAAAAAAAAGAAGTACATGTCCCAGACAGTTTGCTTAATTGTTTTGTCATCATAGATTTGCTTGTAAGCAGATAATGCAACATGACATTCCTCTCCATTAATGAAAACCTTTTCATTTTAGAGTCGATGTTTTCAAACATTTTCAGGAGTTTGTTGAGGTCTGCCAAAATTTTTGCTAAACACATCACTGTGAATTTTCTTGAGGATTCTTCTTTTCTTCTCCTGCAGTTTCATTTTCTCTTTCCTCTTCTTTAGCCATGTGCTCCTGTTTCATTTCCAACAACTCATTAGTCAATTCCTCAGAAACTACATCTAGGAGCTCATCAATGTTATCCTCCCCCACCCCCAGGTTAAAGCTGTTTGCCATCTCAACTATAGCTTTGTTGATGTTTGCAACTTCCTCATCCTTGGACTATCCTTTGAAGGAATGTATGAACCTCTTTCGGATGCCATTCATGCATTCTTTGGTGACATCACCCCAAACCCAAGCAAGGTTCTTGAGGCTGTCAGAGATGTTATTATTTCAGAATTGAATTTTTCTCAGTGTCTTCTTCAGTTGCAACAATAGCCTGGGTCCTCTTCAAGTAGGAAGCCTTAAAACATTCTATAACTCCTTGATCCATTGATTGAACAAAAGAGGCAGTTTTGGAGAGAGGAACACCGCTTTGATGTTGGTATATAGATCACCAATAAAATTAAGATATTTGGGAACATTATCAACAACAAACAAAATTTTGAAAGGTATGTTATTCTCCAACTAATACATCTCCATTTCACTGGTATAGCAACTCAGGAGATATCTTGGAAGAGGAGCTGGGCTATCCATGGCTTCTTATTGCTCCTATAGTACATGGGCAGTGTATGTGAGAGATACTCATTGACTGCTGGGGATTGAGCCTGCAACCAGGGCATGTGTCCTTGATTGTAATTGAATCTGGGACTCTTCAGTATGCAGGCCAACATTCTATCCAATGAGCCAAACCAGCTAGAGTCCAAAATATCTTTAGCTGACTTCATATCAGCACTCACAGACGTACTACTCTCTTTTACATTATGTAATGAGTGATAATTCTTGAATCATTTATACCACCCAGAACTAACAGTAAATTCAAAACTATAACTGAGTCTATCCTTTCTTTCCACACCATAAACAAACTTTTTCTTTGGCTGTGATCATCATGATGCGGAGAAGGATACGCTTCTTTATCTGGTCTTCTATCGAGGTCATTAGTAGTTTCTCCAGGTGTAATAAAGGCTCTTCTTGATTTCTTGTTAGTTTTGTTGCCTTCAACGAAGCAGAGGCTTTAATAGCTTCCGTTGCTTTGTTCTTGTTCTTCAAGATGAAAGCTCTGGTGGCATGGGGCATGCCTGACTGGAGAGCAATAACCATCACTGATTTTCCACTTCGTAGTCCTTAAACACCTTTAGTTTTATTTTCAGGTCAATCACTTGATGTGGCCTCTTCCTGGCAACATTAGCAGCAGATTTTGTATGCTTAGGGACCATGATGAACAAAACAACAAGAGATTAAATCAAGCACAAGAGAAAATGTTGCAATCAAGAGATGCAGTAAACACAAGATGAATGGGGCTGCTGCCAGCATAACATGGCATACTGTTTTACTTAAAAAAAATATAGAAAGGGTACACTCTAAAATAGTGATAAAAGTATATAATTAAAAATACACAAACCAGCAATATAGACATTTATTATATATCATTATTAAGTTCTAGGTACTTATATAATTGCATTGCTGTATTTTTACCTGCATGCCTGACTTCTGACTTCGCTGTATTTTTATATGACTAACAGTGCAGTAGGTTTGTTCACACAGGCATCAGCACAAACACATAAGTAATGCATTGTGCTATAACATGACAATGGCTATAATATCCTGGGTGATAGGAAGCTTCAGCTCTATTATAATCAATGGGACCACTGTCATGTATGGGAACCATCATCAATAAAACATCATTATGTAGTGCATGTGTATTAAGAAATTTATGTCTATTTTATTTCTATAATATATGAATGTGCACATATGTGAAGAATAAAACACTATTTTTTTCACCAGAAACACTCATACCATACCATAGTAGCAGTATGCTTTACTAAGCTGTGCCTTTGTACAGGTGCTGAGGCTTTCCCATGGTATTCTTGATGTTTAAAGCCTGGACATTCTTCCAGTTCTTTTTGAGCAATGACACCAGGAAATTGACAGCTAAGTGGATATTGTGCACAAGTTCATCATCTGTCATCTTCACCTGGCCAACAGCCACTAACAGACACAGCACCTTCTTCACCTAGCACTTGATTGTGGATTTCACTTCATCAAGTTTGGCCAACATGTGCTCATTGTGGCTCAGCAGGGAAGAGAATTTGCCAGTCTTATTCAGGCCTAGGCCCAGGATTCCTGGGATCTGCTTGATCAGAGATTGTGAAGCCAAGAAGGCATCATACTTCTTGGCCAGTTTCTTGACCAGTTTCTTATTCTTGCTGAGTTTCTTTAACGCCTAGATATCCATGGCCTTGGCCTCATCACAGTGCTGCTGGTCCCCCAGCACACATAGATTGAAGCTTGGTGGTGTCTGAGAAAAGCGTTTTTACTTCTGAGGGTCATAGTTCTTCAAGTTGATCTTCAGCTCCACCATTTCCAAAAACTTATCATACTTGTGCTGGTTCCAGTGCAGGACTTTCCACACCGCCTCAGAGAAGGTATCATAAGAGACTTTGCTGCTCATGGTCCCCAAAACTGGAAAAGAATCAAAGTTTATTTCTGTAGCAATTATCACAGTTTCATTCCTTCCTCCCCCCAACTTTCAGTATTACTGGGGAAAGGAGGGGGGAAGTAAAAGGACAGAGAAACATTGGAAAGCAAAATAAATATAGTCTCTGCTTTCCCCTACTAGGAGCTTATACTCTAATAACAAAGACAGGTATTAATTAATCACACGGGCAAATCGAAAAGTCCAATTTTGAAAAGTGCTGGGAAGGAAAACTTCACGTGTTGTGAGAGGATGATATGAAGGACTAATTTAGACTGGTAGGCAAAGTAAGGCTTTTCAGGGGAATTGCTGTGTATTAGAAATCTGAATAATGAATAGGAGTTAAGTAGATGAAGATTGAAGAAAAGGAAGAACACTTCAAGCTGAGCGAACAGTGTGTTAAAAGTCCCCCTGGCCGAGACCGGTTTGGCTCCGTGGATAGAGCGTCAGCCTGCGGACTGAAAGGTCCCAGGTTCGATTCTGGTCGGGGGCATGTACCTTGCTTGCGGGCACATCTCCAGTGTGCGGTGTGCAGGAGGCGGCTGATCAATGTCTCTCTCTCATCGATGTTTCTGACTTTCTATCCCTCTCCCTTCCTCTCTGTGAAAAATCAATAAAATGTATTTAAAAAAAAAAAGTCCCCCTGACAGCAAAGACATCAGAAGGAGGGACTGAAAGAAGGCTAGTGTGGTTGAATATAGAGAGTAGGGGGTGTACAGTTTGAGTTGTAATTAGAGATATAGTAGGGGATAAGCCATGAAAGGCTATGTTAAGAAGTTTCTTTTTTTCTATAAACAATGGGAAACCACTGAGGAGTTTAAAGGATGGGCAACAGCGCCCTAGCCAGTTTGGCTCAGTGGATAGAGCATTGTCCCACAGACTCAAGGGTCCCAGGTTTAATTCCAGTCAAGGGGACATACCTTGGTTATAAGCTTGATCCCTAGTGTGGGGCATCCAGGAGGCAGCCAATCAATGATTCCCTTACATCATTGATGTTTCTATCTCTCTCTCCCTTTCCTTTCCTCCTCTGAAATCAATAAAAAAAATAAAGCATGGGCAACACAATCAGATTGGCTTTTTCATTAAGGTCACTGACTGCAATGTGAAGTGGACTGGTTGAAGGTGGTAAGTATGGAAGCAGGAGGATACTGAGTCCAGTGAGAGATGTTGGTAGCTTGGACTACGGAGATAGCAATGGAGTCTAGTATAGCAGGAGAGAAGTGGGTGAATCCAGAATATGTTTGTGGACTAGAAGTCACAGAATTTATTGATGGCTTGTATGTGGGAATGAAGAGGTATGATATGTTAAGGAAAATTCCTCAGGTGCAAATGAGTGAATGGTGGTGTCATTCATTGAGATTAGGAGTACAATAAAAAGATAGACTATAGTTTGGTGAAGGTAATGATTTCTAATACACACATAATCAGAGCTGTGTATTGTTCTTTGTTCAAGTTGGTTGAGAGTACTAACTGGAGAGGTCATATAAACTTTGAATAGAGCCTCATACATCTCTATAATATAGCTTCATCTAACATTTTCTATTCAAGCCATTCATTCCAGCAATTACACTTAAATATACCTTGGGCAATTCTTGCTTTAGTGCCCCAGCTCCTACTGCAAAAGATTTATTTTTTTATATCATCTATAAAAACCTTCCCAGAATCTTTAAGAGAAAAGGCTCTTTCCATCTGGATTCTAATAGCATTCATTATCTGCAACACTCATCTGACATTTATCAATCACAAACAGGTCATTTCTAATTTCCAAATGGTTTGAGTTGAAAAATTCATCTATGTCAGTTGTGTGAAGTACATAATTCATTTTTCTATATAAAATCTGGTATAAACAAAATCATTATCTTTTTTTGGTTGTCAAATAATCTTTAATTGAAATATTTTCCTCTGTAGTTCTTAATTAGGTGGGCATTCTACTGCACCACCATTAATGCCATAGGGTGACAGCCATCAAAATTATAGCCCACAGACTGGGCAGTCCCCAGGATATCTTTGATGGTTACAGAGAGTTATCTAGATAAATATGGGTGCCACATCTTTTGTGCAATATTGACAATCCCATAAAATGTGATATTTCACTGTGCTTGATGTTTCTTTGCTTCTTTCTATCTCTTGGTGGTTCTTTGAGGGCCTTCTTCAGAGGCAGAAAGTACAACCTCAATATGGGCCAATCTGTTCTGAATGGTCAGTTTCACTGTGATCCTCAGATTCTTCCAATCACCAGTTGCTTTGGTGATGTCACTACCAACGTTTTTTGAGACAGACCCAGGGCACTGATATTGAGGGCCAGGGTAGACATACCACCTATTTCCTCATTGGTGCATCTCAGGTATACACATTTGATTTTGTTGGGGTCAAACTTAAGTGGCATGGTGGAGACAGCTGGTGTCAGGTGAACCTGGATTCAGGATGACCAAAGAAAATTTCCATTAGGCCTCCTCCTAGCTGAAAGCTAAAAACCAAAAGCCAAAAATCATTATCTTGAAGAGATATCTTTACTCCTATGTATATAGTAGCATTATTCATAATAGTCAAGGTATGGGAAACAACCTAAATGTCAGTCAACAGATAAATGGATAAAGAAAAGGCTGCACGACATATATGTAGAATTTTAAAATATGTTGGAACTCAGAGAAATAAATAATTCTGGCAGAATTATGGCTGCCAGAAGCAGTGTGGGGGTCATTAGGGAGAGGTTGCTGAAAGGGTACAAACTTAAGTTATAAGATGAATAAATTCTGAGGATCTAATGTACAGCATGGTGACTATAGTTGAGAATACTGTATAATATAATTTAATTTGCTGAGAGTAGAATTTAAAAGTTCTCTTTTTTAAAACAAATATGTGAGTTAATAGACATATTAGTTAACTAGATGTGAAAAATTCTTTTACAAGATATATATATGTACAATATATTCATCATTTTGTACACTTTCAATATCTTATAATTTTGTCAATTATATCTCAATAAAATTGAGGTAAAAGACTGAAAATACTGAAATTCAAAACCTATTGAAAGAAATGATAGTGCAAAAATATTTTTAATTATATATGTCTGTGTAAAAAAAGAAAAAGAAAATCTTTTGTAAATGATCTTTAGGTTTTAAGGTTAGCCATTCAAATCAGTTTACTTTATTTTATTTTATTAAATATATATTTTTTATTTTGGAGAGGAATGATGAGGGAGAGAGAGATAGAAACATCAATGATGAGAATCATTGATCAGCTACCTTCTGCACACCCCACACTGAAGATTGAACCCACAACTTGGGCATGTGCCCTGACCAGGAATCGAATCATGATCTCCTGATAGAATGTGAATAATTGTAATTCACACTAAGCCATGACAGGTGGGCTCAAATCAATCTACTTTATAATGTAGCTGAAATATGGAGACATGTGTAATTCAGAAGAAAAGAAAGTAATGCTCTAAAATGAGTAAATGAGCAAACAATAGAGTAAAAATTATTTTATGTATTTGGAATGCTAACACTGAGGATAATAAGATTTAATTAAAGGAAGATCAAGAAGTAGGTTGAGAGTTTTATGAAAAATTTGGAAAGCACTTTAGAACCTGATGATGCTAGTTTTTTTTTAAATTATGTTTAAGTTCACTTCAGAAGATATGTATACATATAACACATTAATAAAAAAATAAAAAAATAAAAATGAAAGTTATCCTGGTACAGCTCTGTTTTAACATCATACTTATATGTATCAACTAAAATTAAGATTGCTTTAGTTTCCACTTTGAATTATTTTTCTTTGCTCTCAAAAGCAGGAAATGCATGCAATTTTTTAAATGTAGGAAGTTATAATTGAAAAAAATTCAAAATTACAATTATTCACATTCTATCTCAGGTTCTTTCTATCTGCCCCTGGTCCTTCTCTGTTTATCTTTTTCTGACGGCTCTTGGGCAATATCACAGTACCTTCCTTTGGGATTAAAACAAGCTGAGGGGCCTACTCCATAGGTGGTGTCAACATTCATTTCTTAAAGTATCCTGATCCTCCAAAGTCAGCCTCAGGGATATGAAGGATGGAAAGTCAGGAGCTAAAAGGAAAATCTTGGAGGTGGAGGTGATCCCCTGATGTTTATAGAAATGCCCTTAAGGAAATTTAAATCACAGTTTAGGAGTTAGCCACAACTGTGCAAGTGAAATTACAGGTATCACTCACAAATGGATCTTGCTCTTACAACCATTTAAAATTTGTGCTTACTGCCATTTTTTATTTAGTTACTAAATTGTAGATTCTGGGAGAGCAGGTTCACTACTATACCCCCAGGACCTATAATGGCCATGACCTGGAGTAATAACCCAATAAATATGTTTTAAATAAATCAATGAATGCATACTACTTTTTATTTAAAACCAGAGATTTTCTAATAGCTTTTCTGGCAAGTCAGTAAATAAGGCCCTTCTGCACAATTCTAAAGAGTGTAGGTCCTCATATGCTGCCTACAGAATCAGCTGAAACAAAGGCCCTTCCCTATGTATCCAACCCCTGAAGTAACTATACCTGAACTAGTCACGATTAAAAGTTTTTATCAATTTAAAACCTACATTTTCCCCAACGATTCTTATATCTCAGTGGCTTCCTTACAGGCTTTATTAAGTGTCACTGAGGCAAGGCTTTTTATTTCCATAGACATTACTCTTCACACACAGGTATTTGCCTGAATCAGAACACATTTATATATTTATTGCATTTTTGTAATTCTAATACAAGGTAAAAATGAGACTATTTTCAAACCACAGTTGATTGAATAAGTAGAATACGTTTTGCTGTCAAGAATCCATTTTCTCGCACCATCAACTCATGCTCAGTCCAACACCCACACCATCAAGGTATGAGACAGTAACTTTCCAATTACATCCCTTTGTGCACTTCTTTGGCTGTTTATTTCAACAAGTAGTTTTTAGCAAAGATTTTTTTTTTTTCAAAACCAAAAGTTTGGGATTTGTCTTGAAATTATTAAAGCATTTCTTCTCTCATTATGTAATTTCAAAATAAACTCAGTTGTACCTTAAATATGAATGTGGCTTTGATTTAGTTTATTTCTAATTTGGAGGGGAGAAGTAAATAACATTTGCTTGTTAAAGCAGAAGTATTTATAATCAAGTTGTGACTATCTGTTACACTTATACATAAAATTTACACATGTACATACATATACCGGGTGGAGCAAAAGTAAGTTTGCAGTTCTATGTGAAACACAGGGTTTACTCTTGTATTATTTATTATATTATTTTCCATATGAACAAATTGTGGAAAATAATATAATAAATTATAATTTTTACATGTACATTCATATATAGACCACTGCCACCAAAGTTGCTGATTGACTGAATCTGAATAAGTTAATGCACATTCCACAGATTGGATGGAAATAGATTTTCATTTGTTAATTTAATGGCAAGAGGTGTGCTGGTAAAGAAACTGAGTAAGCCGAGACCGGTTTGGCTCAGTGGATAGAGCGTCGGCTTGCGGACTGAAAGGTCCCAGGTTCGATTCCGGTTGTGGGCATGTACCTTACTTGCGGGCACATCTCCACTGTGGGGCGTGCAGGAGGCGGCTGATCGATGTCTCTCTCTCATCGATGTTTCTAACTTTCTATCTCTCTCCCTTCCTCTCTGTAGAAAATCAATAAAATATATTTAAAAAAAAGAAAGAAACTGAGTAAAAGGTGAAGATTCAAACTGGCAAGAGTCCTGATAAGATACTTAAAGGTTTGCTTTGGATTCTTCTCTCAATGCAGTTTCAACTGTTTCCAGAAATGTCTAGCCACTCTGCCCAAGTCCCCAAGCCTTCTAGCCTCTTTAAGCTACATGATTTGTTTTTCTAGATTATTGAATTTATTTCCTTGCTTACCTTCTTTCTACTTCAAGTCTCCAAATAAATGGAGAGGGTGCCTTTTATTCAATCTCTAGCAATGGCCTGCCTGGACTCCTGAGTCAGAAAGATACTTCACAAATACTGCACTAACTACATGAAAAACATGGTCCTCATTTGTGCAGTCAACAGAGAGTCAGCAAAGGGATTGTGTGGGCAGTCATCTATCAAGCTGACCACTCAAACCCCTGGCCAAAGCTATACCCAAATCACCTAGGAATGTTCCTACTTTTAAATTCTTACTATGTTTATAGTTTCTAATTATAAAGGCAATCACTGATGATTATAAAAGTAAAAAGTTTGGAAATAAAAAACTAAATAAAAACCAAAAAGAATGGGCCTGACTTAGTAGGAGAATTGGTTTAGGCATTGTCCTGTTGGTCATTGTCCTGATACTCCAAGGTTGCGGGTTCAATCCCTGGTCAGGGAACATACAAGAATTAACCAATGAATGCATGAATAAGTGGAACAGCAATTCATTCTCTCTCTCTCTCTCTCTCTCTCTCTCTCTCTCTCTCTCTCTCTCTCTCTCATAAGTAAAGTTAAAAAGCAAAAAGAAGATAACTTATGCAGCTTTGGCTTAACACATTATCTTACTTTTGGTCTTTTATTAGTATAAGCACTTCAGTTACCACTTTAGCCTTTTATTGATAACACAACAATGGTTTATTATTTTTTGGATAGTGTGTATTGACTTGGCAATTCTACTTCATGTGCTATCAGTTTTTCTGATACGGCTGCAAGGTGTGAAATGCTCTCATTCCTATGGCTGGTTGGCTGGTGCTAGCTATTGGCTGGGAACTCAGCTGGGCCGTTGGCTGAGTGCTTGGTTTTTCTTCCTACAGACCTCTTTATATTGTTGCTTGGGCTTTATCACAGCCAAATAGCTGGGTTCAAGAAGGAGTATACCAAGTGGTGAAACAAGATTGAACTTCCGAAATGACAAAGCATAATTTCTGCCACATACTATTGGTGAAAATTAATCACAGGAGCAGTCCAGAGTCAATATGGTAGGGGATTATAAAAGAGTGTGAACACTGGGAAGTAATGGTTTATTTGGGGTCATTTTTGGAGACTAGTTACCACAGAGCCCTTCCTATCCCCTTATCCCAGCAGTCTTTGCTCCTCTGCAGCAATAACTGAGTAGATTTATGAGAATGGGATGATGGCAATGAATATATGTATATATATGGAAGTCAGGTTGATATGATCAGTTGACTATGCAGCTAAGATCCCCAAGATTCAATGGCTCTGAATTTATATTTTTGGCCCTAAGTAATTGGCCGTTGTGAAGGTTAAACATCAAAGTCTTAGCTTAAATATCACTTTCTCAAAGAATTCTTGAGGCATTCTCCCAATTATTCTCTACTTTTACTTCATCGTGGTTCTTACAATTTTGAACTTATTATTTCTTTTACATATGTTCATGTGATTATTTGTTTGATGGTGTTTTGTTCATAATGCCATGCATCACAGGAAGGCAGGGACTTTGTCTTCTTTAGACTAGAACCTAACCTAGCACAGAGTGTGGTAGAGAATAGGTACTTGCAGAATATTTTTTGAATGAATGGATGACTAAAAGGGAACGTGGATAATGTCCTCACTTCTCATTTACTCACACACATGCAATCAGAGTAATTTAGTTGAGGATTATAAATGGCAAGCTCTTAATAACTCTCTTCACCAAATCTATGGGAGATAAGAAAGTGATACAGGGAAATTTCAATCAAAATACGTCCTGTTGGGACATCTGTTTTCTATAAGAGAAAGCATCTCCGGGTTCTATATTAGAAAACTCAATTTCATTCCCACGTTTTGTGCTTCTGTTTTCAATAGCTCAGAATTTTTATCTGGGCATCTCATTGTTACAGTCAATGCAACCAGTCCTGGTTCAGTATTTTTACTTCAAGCCTATTAGCTTTCCATTCCCTGCCATTGATACCAATATCCCCAATCATTTTTGCTGCTTTGTTCATCTCTTTCCCACACCCAGCCAAGGCCTATTCTCTCTTCTATTTTATTTTTAGTATTCATTCATTCTTTAAGTTCAACATACATTCACTGAATGCATATTATGTGCCAGGCAGCAGAATACAAAAATGTTTATAAGCCAGGTTCCGTCTGAGGAATTGATAGTCTCATTGGGGCATATAATGATTGCTATTAGAACCTATTAGTGCTATTAGAGGTACTGTGATAAAATAGAGGGCAGAAAAATAAAAACTGTCTCAGAGATTTGAACCTGTGAAAGAGTTGGGAGTGGAGAGGTCATAGAGAGGTGAGTCAAGAATGGTAGAACATAGGGGATTACATTTTAACTGAGTCTTGGAAGTAGTTCAACGAGTGACCCTGGAGAAGAAATGTAAGAAACAGAGGTTACAAAGCACCTGCAAAGGCATGAGAGTATGGGGGAAAGGGAGGAAGGCACTCAATATATATGGAATACAGGTTGCACAAGAAGAAGGGGAAGATAAGACTAAAAAGCTAAAGAAGGGCCATAAGTCTATAAGAACCATGTACAATATACTGTGCAGTTGTGTATTTCAATAGAAGAATTTTAAACAGGGCAGTAGTATGGTTATATTTACATTTTAAAAATATGTTTTTATTGATTTTAGAGAACGAGAAAGGGAGAAGGAGATAAAAATATTGATGAGAAGGAAACATCAACATTGATTGGCTGCCTCCTGCATGCCCCCGTGCAGAGACACAGCTCCCAACCCAGGCATGCCCCAATGAGGATCTGAAATAAAGTAGTGGTGAGGAAGTTGTGAATAGAGGACACAGTGGCAGAGGAACAAGGATAAGAAGACTGGAAATAGGCTTGGTAATATGAGGACTGAAATAGGATTTGTTCATTGAGTGGCATTAGCAAAAACAATTTCATGTAGTAGTAGAGACTGAAAGCAGATTTCAGTATGAGAAGTGAGGAAATAGAGGCAAGATAGACAAATATTTAAAGACACATAACTAAAATTATTACATATAGGGGAAAATGATTACAATTGACTCTGTTAGTTTAATGTTGTTTTTTATTAGATGAGACTTCAGGGGATATATATTCACTGAGAAGAAAATGTCCATGAAAACAGAGAGGTTGACTTTATAGGAGAAAGACAAGGGTTACTTGCTGGAGAAGGACACTGAGGAGGTATGAGGAGGTAAGTGGAATGGAACCTAAGAGAAGAATGGTGCAGATACCTCTCACTCTCAGACTGTAGTAATTATTAGGTGATCTTGAAATCAAATAGCCCTAGGTTAAAGTCCCAAATCTACCACTTGCTATCTGGGCAAACTTGACAAACAGCCTCAATTTTCTGTTATAAATTGAGGATAACTAAATCTTTTCACAGTGTAGTTGAAAGGATCACATGAGACAGTAAGTGTATAAAATGGTAGCTGTTATTACTAAGTAGAATAGAATGGGGGCAAGCTAGAGATAAATTTGACAGTAAAGAGTCAAGAATGGAAGACATTTGTACCTAATTCCTCTAATGTTCTCTCAGAAAGGTCAGTTGTTGAAAGCACAAAAATGGGGATGGGGGATTAAAGAGCTGAAGAAAAGTGTTATGAAGTTTGGAGAGGAAGGAGAGGATTTGCTGAGGCATAAGATTGCTGAGCAACATCAAGGGACTTGACTTGTCTCCTGTCATTCAATCTTTTGCTTTCACATCCATCTTGCACAGTGACACTTGATTAATATTCTCAAAAGGACACATCCATCATGTCACATATTTGACATTTTAGGCTACCTGCATTCAGATGGCTTTCTATTATACCATCTTCTGCAACTCTACAAACCAGCTGAACTCTTTACTCTTATGTTTCTTGTTTTCTTAATTTTGCATCTTTGTATATGTCATATATAGCATATAGTATATGCTATTCCCTATACTCACAACCTGAGGCTCATTCTAGAAGTTTATAAAGTGCAGACTTCAGAACCCTGAACAACTGAGCTCCAATTTGAACTCTGACATTGACCAGTCATTAACTTTAGGCAAAGGGCTTTGTCAGAGTGATAGAAAAAAGTCAGAGTGGCCGAGACCGGTTTGGCTCAGCGGATAGAGCGTCGGCTTGCGGGCTGAAAGGTCCCAGGTTCGATTCCGGTTGGGGGCATGTACCTTGCTTGCGGGCACATCTCCACTGTGGGGCGTGCAGGAGGCGTCTGATCGATCTCTCTCTCTCATCGATGTTTCTGACTTTCTATCTCTCTCCCTTCCTCTCTGTAAAAAATCAATAAAATATATTTTTTAAAAAGTCAGAGTGGTATAAAAAGGAATGTCAAGGTGGGTGCTAGCACATAAAAAAATCATCAATGAATATTTGTTGAATGAATAAATGAGGTTCTCTCAAGCATCATGTTCTTTATGAGGCCTTCCAGAACTGTATTCTTTGTGCAACTTTTCATAGAATTATGTCTGAGCTTACTTGTTCAATAGCCAACTATTTCTCCTTGGGAAATATCTTGACTCATTTCTGTGATTTTCATTTCATTTTACCATATATCTTTCTTCCTATTCCCTTCTACTTGAATCAGAGGTTGTATCACATGAACAGCAAGTATTAATATATTCTTTTTGTTGATTGGGGTTGGTATTGGTATACATGAAATGAAGTTGTTTTTTTGTTCTTTTTTTTCACTTTTTATTTTATTTATTTGTTTGTTTGTTTGTTTGTTTATTTTAAATAAATCTTTAATGTTCAGATTTCAATTGTTCCTCTTTTCCCCCCATAGCTCCTTTCCACCCAGTTTCCACTCCACCCTCTAACCTTGCCCCCCCCATTGTGCTCATCCATAGGTGTATGATTTTTGTCCAGTTCTTCCCACACCCTCACACTCTTTTCCCCCTGAGAATTGTCAGTCCAATCCCTTTCTATGCCCCTGATTCTATTATATTCACCAATTTATTCTGTTAATCATATTTTTCATTCACTTGATTTTTAGATTCACTTGTTGATAGATATGTATTTGTTGTTAATAATTTTTATCTTTACCTTTTTCTTCTTCCTCTTCTTCTTAAAGAGTACCTTTCAGCATTTCAAATAATACTGGCTAGGTCGTGATGAATTCCTTTAGTTTTTTCTTATCTGTGAAGCTCTTTATCTGACCTTCAATTCTAAGTGTTAGCTTTGCTGGGTAGAGTAATCTTAATTATAGGTTCTTGCTATTCATCACTTTGAATATTTCTTGTTACTCCCGTCTGGCTTGCATAGTTTCTGTTGAGAAATCAGCTGGCAATCGTATGGGTGATCCCTTGTAGGTAACTAACTTTTTCTCTTGCTGCTTTTAATATTCTCTCTTTGTTTTTTGCTCTTGGCATTTTAATTATGATGTGTCTTGGTGTGGCCCTCGTTGGGTTCCTCTTGTTTGGAGTTCTGTGTGCTCCCTAGACTTGTAAGTCTATTTCTTTCACCAGGTAGGGAAAGTTTTCAATAATTATTTCTTCAAATAGGTTTTCAGTATCTTGCTCTCTCTCTTCTTCTGGCACCCCCATTATTCTGATGTTGGTATGCTTGAAGTTTTCCCAGAAGCTTCTTACACTACCTTCATATATTTGGATTCTTTTTTCTTTTTGCTTTTCTGGTTGAGAGTTTTTTGCTTCTTTATATTTCAAATCTTTGACTTGATTCTTGTGATACTCTAGTCTGCTGTTGGATCTCTGTATATTATTTTTTATTTCAGTCAGTGTATGTTTCATTTCTAAATGGTCCTTTTTCATATCCTTGAGGGTCTCTCTAAATTTATTGGCCTTTTCTAGAAAATTCTTGAAAAACCTTATAACCACCCTTATGAGACAAGGTTTGCAAAAGTCTCTGTGCTCAGCTTGGATGGGGCAGAGTCTCAGGGCAGAGCAGACAGCATTGGCTTCCAGTCAGCCCTTCCCTAAGGGGCCCCTGTGTCTCAGTGTCCTGTGGTAATCGCTGCAGGCACCTCTGAGAGAAAGCTGCCCTCGAGTTTCACCTGCTGTCAGATAGTCCAGTTTCTCCCCAAATGAGTCTGGGTCCCCAGAGTCTCACCCGGAACTGGAGTTCAGAGCCATTGGGAGCTTTTGTCTCCCTCCCAATTGAGAAGGCCCAATTGAGAAAGCCAGTCATGTACTCAGCTGCTAGCCCTCTCCATGTGTGTGCTCCTCAGTACCTCCGCCTTCTGCAGTTCTTTTGAGTCTCAGTGTACTTTTCTCTTTCCTGACAGTCCAGGTTCTCCCCGTATGAGTCTGGGTCCCCAGAGTATTACCCTGAACTGGAGTTCAGTGCAGTCGGGAGCTTTTGTCTCCCTCCTTCTTGAGAAAGCCAGCCATGTATTCAGTTGCCAGTCCTCTCTGTGTGCCCACCTCAGTGCCTCTGCCTCCTGCAGCTCCTCAGAGTCTCAGTGTGCTTTTCTCTTTCCTTCTAGTTGTAGAATTTCCACTCAGCCAGCCTCCTGTGGTTCTGGATGATGTTCGTTTTGTCTTTTAGTTGTAATTTTATAATTGTTGTGTGAGGCAGCAGTTGAGGAGTTTACCTATGCCGCCATCTTGGTTTCTCCTCCTCTGTTTGTTCTTACATTGCATCCTGGTAAATGAGCTGGAAGGATTGTCACTACATTTTAGAAATATGTGTTTTAAATTTATTGAAAGTGTAATAGGTTGAGAGTAGAGAAGTGACATAATCTGATTTATGTTTCAAAAATTTTCCTCAAGGAGTTCTGATTCCAGTAAGGATGGAGTAAATATATGCCAGCCTTTCTCTCCCACAGAAAATGAAAATAAAACCTGGAATGGATTGAGAACTCTAAAAATAAATATCAACAGAGGAAGAACACCAAAAATCAAAGTACTACTGAACCAGCTATAAATTTACCATATTTCCTCCTCTGGAATCCTCTGGCCTAAAGGCAATGCAACTCAAAACATGAAAGTGAGTGCTGTAGTGCAGACAGAAGAATATAGGAAAAACACTCTACTTCTCAATCAAAGGTCAAAGAAAGAGAAAAGGAACACTTAGAGCTCAGAGAAAGTAGAAGAAATACCCTGGTTCTTTTCTCTGTTCTCTCATGCCCCAGCCCCCAAGTGGCTCCTCACTGAAAGAGGAGGTAGCAGTGAATGTTATAGAAAAAGCAAACTGTAGGAGCCAAATCCATGAGGAAGAGAAACTTTCCACTCTGTTTAGTGGAGCAATGGCTCTAAGAAAGCTAGGCCAATCTTCATTGGTTATTTTATACTTTTCTTGATCCTCCTGCTGCTTGGACTCTGAATGCAACACAATTACAGAAGTGGTCAGTTTTTGGACATGATAAAGGAGGCCTAGGGAACCAAAAAGTACTAGGGAGATAGCAGAGATGGAGCATGGGAAAATGATCCCATAAAGAAGTTGATGAATTCCTGGGCTCATATCCTGACTTGTGAAACCATGGGTCTAATCTTCCTTAGCATAACAAATATTTTGAGAACTGAGATAATGCACAGATCTCAGTCCAGGTCCTACACTGACCACTGGGTGGTGCACATACAGGATAGATCTAAATAGGAGGGCAAAGTCTTTGAAAACTAAACTGACGTTAGAACTACAGCCTAGAGAAAATGGGTTGAAACTTGTGGTTTGAACTAACCAAGGTCAGATGTCTGCTAAAACAAAATACCAATCTTTCCCATAGGATTAAACAAGATCCAGAGTCCTATAACAGAATATTCAAAATGTCAAAGTTATAATCCAAAATCACCCACATACAAAGAACCATGAAAATCTCAACTTGCATAGGAAAAGAGGCAAACAAGATGGCACAGAGGTTGGAATACATAACAAAGCACATATTATACAAATGCTTAAATGGAGGACTTCTGGTTTCAGTTCCAACATGCGAAGAGCTTACAAGTTATTACTTTCACACTCACAACATAAGAAGAGTCGAACATGCTGAAAATCAATAATTTTTCTGAGCTATATCAGAGAATTGAGGTGACAGGACAAATCACCACCCCAAAAGATGGAGAGACAGGGGAATACAGAAAATCACAGCTTACCAGGAGCAGAAGCTTCTAGTGTAAGACAATGGGAGGAACACTTAAATGCTAACTTTAGTGAGATGTTAGGGGGTCAGTGTAGATTATCTTTGTTAGGTCTGATCAAATAATCGAATGGATATCCCCTCCCCTGGGAAACTAACCTTTAGATCATTTCACAAGCAACATTCTCTTTCACTTCGACCACATTCCGTTTGCTAACTTTCCCCTCTGGGCTTGCCCAGGATCCAGACCCACCCAGAGAATTCCCCAACATAAAAAGCCCACCTAGAATCCTTTAAAACTTCTTATTCCCCATCCTTGGGTGATGGTATCATTTTGGGATTCAATCCATCTGGTTTCCAGATGACCTAATAAATTTATAATTCTTTACCACTTTTGGCCTCGTGTGTACCTCCTTTGGAGACCCTAATATTTGGTGCTGAAACTCAGGAGAGTTCCATGGGGAAGGGGAGCCATCACCTGGGCTTTGGTTGCACGCTGTTTGCTTCTTGGAGAGCGGTAGGCAGCAGCGGCTCATCTTGGGCTTACCTCCAAATCCTACTTGGGTGACAAGATCACTGGCCTCAAGTAGGCCTCCTTACCATATGAACTCTCCCCAACCAGCTAAGAAGGCCACTTTTTTGGGGGGAACTTCTTCTCCATTATTGACCCTCCATCCCACACCAGCCAATCTTCTCTAGGTGAGTGACATTCCACAATTTCCCTCATCTTGAGTCTGCTTACTCTGACTTCTCAAAAGTCCTCTCCTCAAAAGTTCTAGCACTAGGCCAGAAGACTCCTTGGCCATTTGGCTTTGTGTCTTTCTGAACTGGGGATGTTTAGTCTGGGGAATTACCCCTCATTTCTCATGGTGATTTGTTTAGCGGTGGAAACACCTGTCCTAAACAGCCACCTTTGGACTTGTAGTCTGTCATTCACTCTTCCCCTCTCATGGGCCATGCTTATTCTCCTTATCATGGGAAGTGCTTCCTCCGCATCCTTTTGAGACCCTCTTGGCTGTCTCCTTAAAAATCCCAACTGCCGCCGAAATGGGTTAGGCTCAGTGGATAGAGCATCGGCTGCGGACCGAAAGGTCCCAGGTTCAATTCCGGTCAAGGGCATGTATCCTGGTCGTGGGCACATCCCCAGTGGGGGTATGCAGGAGGCAGCTGATCGATGTCTCTCTCTCATCAATGTTTCTAACTCTCCATCCCTCTCCCTTCCTCTCTGTAAAAAATAATAAAATATATTTTTTTAAAATCCCAACTGCCTTAGACTCACTGGGATCATGCCCAAGCACCTCATTTTCTTTCCTAACTGTTTGGCCACAATACAAACTAGATAATGAGTCTGAATGGCCTAAAATGGCACTTTTGATTTTAACCCATGGCATGATTTAGATAATTGTTGTCACCACAATGGAAAATGGTCAGAGATTCCCTATCTTTAGGCCTTTTTAATCCTTGGTCTCCACCCTCTCTCTATATCAGATCCTTCTCTTTCACACAGAACATCACATCTGATTCTGAATCTACTTTTGACCCAGCAGACAACTGACCTCCACCCCTTACGTGTCCCCTCTCTCACCTGCAGTGGATTTCTAAAACCCAGACCCTCCTAACCAGTCCATGAGAGCCCAAATCCAGAGAATATGAGCTTCAATACAGCCTTTTCCCTATGCAACACTTGCTCTCTGACCACCTAAAGAATGCCTTCCTCAACAGCTGTTTCTATTCCTATGCCCATTCTACCCATGAGGGAGGAAGCAGAAGCTAAGGGCATAATCTGAGTCCATGTCCCATTCTTTATGTCCCACCTTTCCTATATTGGAAAAAAGACTTGGGTCTTTTCCCACAGACCCGACAACTTTTACTAAGGAATTTGAATATCTGATCCAGTCCTATGACCTGACTTGGCATGACATCTTAGTCATCCTGTCCTCCTCTCTAACCCCAGAGGAGAGCATCAGGCTAGCAGCTCAGAATCATGCCAATGCCCCACATAGACAGAATGCAGTGGCCAACCCATTTGACACTTGAACACCGACCCCCCCAACTGACCCAAGAGGGGACTATCAAGTTAATTCTCTTGGGTGCCAGCTCCATAGCCATATATCACCTGTCTCAATGCTGGACTCAAAAAGGCTGCCCATAAGGTAGTCAACTATGACAAACTTAATAAAATCATTCAAGGCCCTGACAAAAACCCAGCTTTCTTACTCTCCTACCTCAAAGAGGCCTTACAGAAATTTACCACCTTAGACCCCACCTCCCAGAGGAAACCCTTCTTCTGAATACCCATTTTATACCCCAATCAACCCCTGGCATAGGCCACAAACTTTGAAAAATAGACACAAGTCCACAAATTCCTCAAAAATACCTCATTAACCTGGCCTTTAAGGTCTTTAATAATAGAGAGGAAGAGACCTAAATTCAAAAACAAAAGTGAGATCAGGCCACGCCTCATAACTACCACTCTCATGAACCCCAAACTAAGTGCTGGTCCTCCAACCATGCATGGGTAAGGCAGGGACTAAGCCTCCTCCAGGCCCATGCTTCAAATACAAGAAAGGACACTGGATCAAGTTCTGCCCAAATCCAAGACCCTCAGAGCAAGGATGATGGGCCAGGTACAAAAACTCACCAAGGCAAAAAGCTCCAGATGCTTAGCAAGGGGAAAAACTGGAAAAACAAGAACCTTGTCCTCAGTGTAACCTATCCTTTCCCAGTATATCAGTAATCACTTTAGACCCCCTGACCCTTTCCTCCCTAAAGATAACATCTAGGCCTCAGCTGTATTTCAGATCCAGGTCCAGAAAAGCAGCAAAACCAGACAAGTGACTGCCTCTGGACCAGCTTTTGCCTTCCAAGTCACTCAACAGTTTTCCTTAGCCTCAGGTATCACATAAAAACTCCACCCAGAATTTTTTTAATTTAAATTCTTTATTTAAAGTATTACATAAGCCTCATTTTCCCCTAATGAGCACTCCCCAGTTGCCCCCACCCCCCAGCACATGCCCTCACCCCCCCCATCTGTGTCCATTGGTTATGCTCATATGCATGCATACAAGTCCTTTGGTTGATCTCTTACCCCTCACCCCCTGCCTACCCTCATAGGTTGGACAGTCTGTTCAATGCTTCAATGTCTCTGGTTCCATTTTTAAAATATTTTATTGTTTAAAATATTACATGAGTCTCTTCCCCCCCTCCCGTTGACTTCTCCTTCACTACTTCCTCCCCCAAGCACAAGCCCTCACACCCCTACTGTCGGTGTCCATTGGTTTTGCTCATATGCAAGTACACAAGTCCTTTGGTGGATCTCTTACCACCTCACCCCCCCTCCTTCCTTCATAGGTTGGACAGTCTGTTCAATGGTTCTATGCTTCTGGTTCTATTTTTGTTCATCAGTTTATGTTGTTCATTGTATTCAGCAAATGAGTGAGATCATGTGGTATTTATCTTTCTCTGACTGGCTTATTTTGCTCAGCATAATGCTCTACAGTTCCATCCATGCTGTTGCAAATGGTAAGAATTCTTTCATTTTTACAGCAGTGTAGTATTCCATTGTATAGATGTACCACAGTTTTCTAATCCACTCATCTGCTGATGGGCACTTAGGTTGTCTCCAAGTCTTAGCTATTGTAAATTATGCTGCTATGAACATAGGGGTGCATATATCTTTTCTGATTGTTGTTTCTGTTTTCTTGGGATATATTCCTAGAAGTGGGATTGCTAGCTCAAATGGCAGATCCATTTTTAATTTTTTGAGGAAATGTCATATTGTTTTTCCACAGTGGTGCACCAGTCTGCATTTCCATCAACAGTGCAAGAGGGTTCCTTTTTCTCTGTGTACTCACCAGCACTTGTCATTTGTTGATCTGTTAATGATAGGCATTCTGACAGGTGTGAGATGGTACCTCAGTGTTGTTTTGATTTGCATCTCTCAGATGATTAGTGACTTTAAGCATGTTTTCATATGTCCTCTTTCAAAAAGTGTCTATTGAGATCCTTTGCCCATTTTTTGATTGGATTATTTATCTTCCTTTTGTTAAGTTGTATGAGTTCCCTTGGAGATTAAACCCTTATTGGGGATAACATGGCAATTATGGTCTTCCATGCAGTGTTCATCCAGTATCTTAATCAAATATGGACTATAATTACTTATTTGGCATGTATTAGGAATTTATTTTCTACATCCCTTCTTAGCAAGAGACAGAGTTCTACTCGAAACAGGAATGATCAATTGGACAAGAACCTGTACTCTAGTCTATCTCTCACCCAACATAGACAAAGCCCCCCAATAATCAGTCTTTACCTGTCCCCATAACCCATCATATCTGATACAAAACGGCAGTCCAGATAATCCCTCTCCTCATAACCCTTGGTATCTCAGCAGGTGTTGGGACTGGCATAGGAGGCTTAACCGCTGCTCTATCACGCTTTTAATTCCTGTCTCAGAACCTACAATAAAGCCTAGATGACATTGACAAAAGTTTATTTCAAATTCAAGATGTGATAAATTCACTGGGGGCTGTCACCCTCCAAAATCAGAGAGGACTAGTCCTCCTAAGTGTGGAGAAAGGGAGTCTATGCCTCTTTCTGGAAGAAGGATATTTTTTTTTATGTCTATCAGTCTGGCCTAGTCAGGGATGCTGTCCAAAAATAACAGAAAGGGCTGCAAAGATTAGAGAACATCAATCAAATTCATGGGACTACTGGCTAAAACAATTGTAAATTGGTATATGTACTAGGTACTTCCCTTCATATTCCTATTCCTCATTCTCATTTTTGACCCATGTATTCTGCGTCATTTTTAGTCTTTCCTTTAGGACTGCTTTCAAGCCTTCACCAACCAGTCTCTTAAGGAAATCATGCTGCTATAACCCCTCACTCCAACCAAGAGGAATCTAACAGTGTTCCAGTTAACTACAAAGTCCATCCCTTTATGGTCTTGACATCTCCTCTCAGATGGAAGAAACAACTTCCATCCCTATCCCATAAAACAAAAAGACTGTAATGTTAGGTCTGATCAAATAATTGAATAGATATCTGCTCCCCTGGGAAACTGACCTTTAGATCATTTCATAACCAATATTTCTTTTCACTTAGACTACATTCCTTTTGCTAAGACCAGTGACTTTCTCCTCCGGACTTGCCCAGGATATGGACCCATCCAGAGAATTCCCCATCAAAAAAGCCCACTTTGAGTTCTTTAAAACTTCTGACTCCCCATCTCTGGGTACTGGTGCCATTTTGGGGCTCAGCCCATCTGGTTTCCAGAATGCATAATAAATTTATAATTCTTTACCACTTTTGGCCTCATGTGTACCTTCTTCAGCGACCCGAACAATCTTGAGAGTTAAAACTTCTGAGGGATATTCAAAACATACAAAGTACTCTTAAAACTCAATAATAAAAAAAACTTGTATAACATATGGGCTGAAGACCTTAACAGACACCTTACCAAAGATAAATATATAGAAAATAAGCACAGGAAAAAATGTTTCACATTACATGTTATCAGGGAAATGCAAATTAAAATAGCCATGAGATACCACTACACACCTGTTAGAATGCTCACAATCCATAGCAGTGACAATACCAAATGCTGAAGAGTATGTGAAGCAACAGGAACTATCATTCATTGCAAAATAGTACAGATGGAAGATGGCTTGATTGTTTCTCACAAAATGAAACACACTCTTAACATCTTAACATATGATTCAGTAATTGTGCTCTTTGGTATTTTGCAAAAGGAGTTGAAAAATTATGTCCACACCAAAACCTGCACATGGATGTTTATAGCAGATTTATCTGGGTAGGTATGAAATGTTTTTTTTTGTTTTGTTTGTTTTGTTTTGTTTTGTTTTTTTTGTCATTTAACCTGTTTGATATTCTCTGAGAATCCTGGATCTGTAGTTTGGCTTCTAACATTGATCTGGGGACAATTCTCAGTAATTGTTGTTTTACATATTTCTTTTGTTTCATCCTCTCCTTTTTCTCCTTCTGGTAATCTCATTATGTACATGTTTCACCTTTTGTAGTTGTCCCATAGTCCTTGGATATTCTGTACTGTATTATTAGTATTTTTCTTTTCTTTTAAGTTTTCAAGGATTCTACTGATATGTAATCTAGCTCAGTGATCCTTTCCTCAGCTGTGTCCAGTCTACTAATAAGCCCATCAAAGGCATTTTTTTAAATTTATGTTAGTGTTTTCTTATCTCTAGAATTTGTTTTTTTCCCTTAGGATTTCTACTTCCCTGCTTACATTGCCCATATGTTCTTGCATGTTATCTGCTTTATCCTTTAAAGCCCTCAGCATATTAATCATAGTTGTTTTAATCCTCAGTCTGATAATCCCAATATCCCTTCCATGTCTGTTTCTGTTGTTTGCTCTGTTTCTTCAAAGAGTGAGTTATGTTTTTGAAATTTTTTCCTTGAAAACTGAACACGATATACCAGTAAAATAAACTGTTGTAAATAGGTCTTTAGTAATGTGATGGTGAAGTGTGGGGAAAAGGGAAGCATTCTATAGTTCTAAGCATTCTATGGTTAGGTCTCAGGTTTGTTTAGGTAGCTTATACCTCTGGACTTCACACTTCACAAGTGTTTCTCAGTCGTCTTCTATCTAATTAAGTGGGAAAGGATAGTCAGAGGCAGCTAGATTTGGATATTTCCCTCCCCCGTGTCAGTTAAGTTCTAATAATGCTCCATCAGATTAGTCTCTGGTTAACTAAGTTCACCTGATAGCAGGACTTATTAAGAATAGAGCGTTCTAATAGAGTGGTGTATTTTAAAATGGTGCTTTCTCCTCTCACCCTGTTGGAAGCCTGAGATAATTTTTCACCACAATCACCAGTGTTCTTGAGAGTTCCAGTAGGCCTGTTATTCTTCAAGGTGTTGCAAATAATGTCAGTTTCTTTAGTAAGAGATTAGGATCTATCTGTTTATGGATTGCTTTCCCCCGACCCTTCCATCTCCAGGTCAAATCTCTGAACCAATGCTCTGCAGCTGGGGATGAGAAATTGGCACGTTTCTCTCTGATTGACGCTCTTCACTCTAGGAACTGAGCCCTTGGGAGAAGGGGGCAGTTAGGTGCTCTCAGCTTTCCTCTCCTGCCTTGAAACTCCCACATCATAAGGCAGGAAAATGTGATCAAGGTCCTAGTGTCCTCAGTATGCCTCACTCAAGGCAGTCTCTATTCTATATGTGGGAGGTTGGTGAAAGATGAGAGACACCACCTCCTGATCACGGTGACCCCGGAGCTAGCTTCAGCAACAGGTAGCTTGGGGCAGGATGCAAAATGCTGAAGTTCTGTTTGCATGAGAAGAAAGCCTCTGACTGGGAGCTGGGAGAGCTGGAGCTCTGTGTTCTTGGCTGCAGCAGTCTGGAGTAAAATATCCCCTCTTGATGAGCTTAGAAGAGGACAGAAGGAGCTGTTTTTAAATACTAAAAACTTACATTTTTAACTAATTTTTTTTTGCAGATTTTCTTAAGTAGATGTTGCTTCCTTTGCTGTTTCCAGATATTTAAATGGTTGTTTCAAAAATATTTTCCACCAGTTTTACTGAAGAGGGTGTCAGTGGAGACCCTCACACTGTCATACTGGAAGTTAATCTCCACTGAGAAGTTTTGAGCTTGATAATGACAGTGTGAAGTTTGAATTTCATTTTAGTTAATTTCTGTAGGATATATCAGTAGAGAGTTAGGATGTAAATATTGGGAGAGCAGTTAGGTGTTAGGAGTTTATTGTCATGTTCTAAAAAGCTTAAACGAAGGCCATAGTAGGGGGAAACGGGCTGATAACTTAGAATTGAAAAGGCACAGGGGACCCTAGCAGGTTTGGCTCAGTGGATAGAGTGGCAGCCTGTGGACTGAAGGGTCCCGGGTCCAATTCTGCTCAGGGGTACATGCCCAGGTTGTGGACTCAATGCCCAGTAGGGGGTGTGTAGGAGGCAGCTAATCAATGATTCTCTCTCACCATTGATGTTTTTCTCTCTCTCTCTTTCTCCCTTCTTCTCTGAAATCAATAAAAAAAGAAAAGTCTGAGGGGTATTGGATAATTTAAAAAAGAACAGAAGCCAAAGATAATTTACAGGTTTATGGCATGTGTGACTAGATTACTAGTGGTGCCATTTACTGAGATAAGGAAGACAATGTTTGTAGTAGAATTCAGACAGTGGGAGTTGATGGAATATATAATTGTTGAAATGTGTTAGAGGTGCCTGTTGAACATCCAAGTAAAGTTAAATTGTCATTGTTCCAGTACATAGGTCTGGAATTTAAGAGAACAATTTTTATAAATGGGAGCAGTGGTGTGCTAGGTCCTTCTTGTAATGGCTCATGAGAGACTGCTAAATTTTCAGAGATTTAAGTGAACTGGTTGTTAAACATAGCAATTATTAAAAACTATGTTATGTAACTTTATATAAGTGAATCATGTAAAATATATAAAGTATAATAAAACAAAGATAAATACTCAAAACTCATTGCTTCATATTTATTTTCTTATCTATGCTCTTGAGGTTATTTGCATGAATGATGGAAATTTTATATAATGGTATCCTATTTTGCATCACTTCCCATCTCTGTGTTCAGTGATTGCATGTTGGTAACTTGAAGTCTGCCATGATGGAAGTATTTATACAAGGGAAAATAGCAAGTGTTGGAAGCTGCCCATTGCCTTCACTAGCAGAAAGAGGTGGACAAGGAGTCCAGAAGGCTGGTCAACCTTGAGGCTCTGGCAAGGGTCAGAGCCAAGCACCCACTGTCTAGTTGAGACAAAGAGAGCTGAACCAACTTCTACCTCTTAGTCTTATGTAAATCCTTGCTGATGGGAGCTATTATTGCCTGCCTAAGGGCTGTGGGTGAACCCCAGACATGAATAAAAAGGATGGCAAAGCCAGAGCAAAACGTAGTCTTCTCTTGGGCTTCCACCTGGCCCCCAATTCCCAAATTAATATTTTCTTGTCTACTCTCTTTCATTTGTGTGCAGCCTCCTCCAGAGCCCAAACTTTGAACCACACAGGACTAGGGGGGACACTCGCAACTGCAGCTCAACTTGGGGTATTCGCAACTGGCAGCCCAATGTGGGATATATTCGCAAGCAAACACTACATACAAACCAGAGAGCCAGTGGTTAAATGCAGGGTGTGGCAAAAGTCATTTTATAGTTGTTCATATGGCACATAATACAATAATGAATAAATAATAATGTGTATATACAACTGTAATCCCACTTTTGCCATAGCCTATATTTACCAGCATACTACTGCCTGGGAGCCATTAACACACAGGTGGGTGATTAAAACTATATGAATGGATGTGGTCACTCAGGTAGAGTACAGAATGGGATGAGAAGAGGATCCAGAAATCAGACTAGGAAGATAAGTTTCAACACCACAAATCAGAATCTTCCAATGGTTTTTAGACTAGCAAAAAGGAAGAAAATTATACTTTTCTCACTATATAAGTAAGGCATCTAGTCGTGAAGGTAAAGTGTTAGCAAGTTAAGTTAATCTGTCTCCTGGAGATGAGTCAGAGAATGAAAAATGAGCAAGTTGCCTGGACGAAAAAATTCCATCCTGAAATCTAAGACTTGTTAAGCTATTCTATAAAAGAACAGGAATGTCTGTGTTGCCTAATTGGGCAGGAGAGGGGAGGGCAGATGTTTTTCACATATTAAAAACAAGCTGGCAACATGGCTCTTTTGTTCACACAATTGTACATCTCCATGAGAATTTATTGAGCACCTTCTAGGTTTCAAACATAGACCAGGAACTGTGAACACAGAGTGGATGATACAGTCAGAGAGTAAGTGCTAGAAGTTGTGGTCAGAGAAATCTCAGAGTACATGGGGTTTAAGGTGGATTTTGAAGGTTATTTAAGAAGTACCTGGATGGAAAGAAGAGGGTGGGGGCTGTTCTCTGAATAAAGTTTAACAGAAATAAGAAAAAGCTAGAGCTAGGAATAACAATACTTAACACTTAAAGAATTCTTATTCTATCCCAAACACCATTTTAAGAGCTCTGTGTGCACTAATTTAATCCTCAAAACAACCCTGTGTTAGATTACTATTACCCCAATTTTACAGACAAGGAAACTGAGGCCACACCACAAGAAAGTGGCAGAAATGGCATTATGAATCCATACTTTCTGGCTGCAGAGCCCACAGTGTTAACTAATAACCCACCTACCTTCTGAGTGTACTAGGTGTTTTCATGAGGGTTTGTGCTGGTAGTGGTCCAACTGGAGTACAGGGAATCCATGACACAAGAGAATTTCATAAGTAAGAAGTGAGCCAACTTCAAAGGGACTTAAATTCTGCAGACACTCCCACCAATTTAGAGCAACATGACAAACCCAACTTTGAATCCTGAATCTGACATTGATTAGTATGTGACATGTGACAAAGTCAGTGGTGGCTTCCATTTCCCCACTTTTCAAATGGATGTGTCAATGTCCATTCTGTAAGGTTGCAGTAAAGATTAAATGAATAAAAGTATATAACATGTCCAGCACAGAGTATACCATAAATGGAGGTCATGACTATTACTTACTTTATGATTTATAGAGTTCTTAGCATAATCTTTATATGTGGAATCTAATGAACAAAATAAACTGATGAACAAAATAGAACCAGAGGCATGGATACATGGAACAGACTGACAGATCTTAGTGGAAAGGGCAATGGGGGGTATTAGATAAAAGAAGGTGAAGAGATTAGCCAAAGAACATATACATAGCCATGGACACAGACAACAGTGTGGTGAAGGCCTGAGGTGGGGGCTGGGTAGATGTGTGCAAAGTTGGGGGACATCTGTATTAGCGTCAATAATTAAAATTAAAAAATAAAACAAGTTTTTTTGTAGAACAAAAAATAATTAATTTTATGTTCTTAGGCAGTGATTCCTCAGTGGCCCATCTAAGTGAAACCTCGTTCATTTTTTTATGATTTATTCTCCTGGTAACTTGTGGCTCAGACTATTGGATACTCTACAAACTTGGATTGCGGGTACCTTCCAGTTGACAAGTATGAACAAAGATTGGCTTGGGTTAGGGTAATGCCATACATGTGTGACTACCATTCCTAGGTAGTAGTGATTCCTTTGGGGTGCTACCATTGGGATGAGGACAGCTAGAAAAGAAAGAGGCTGGATATCAACTTCTCATCTTGACGTTGGTCTACATGTCACAGCTAGACTTTGGAGATATCTGCATTGCTCAATCCCTTTCATCTATACCTGCCTGTCCAGTTCTTGGAAGAGAGCAGTGAATAATTATGGAAGCATAACATCCAGGCACTCTGTAGGGACTTTGACCTCTCCCAATTTCCTAGTACATTCTTTCTTCTCTAACAAAATGTCATTTTATTTTTCAAATGTGCGCTATGGAAAATCTTAATCTGTTTGATATCTTCCTGGCAAAGCAGTTGTTAGAGACACATAATGGAAAGCATGACTAGGATTAGCTGATGTTGTCAAGAATCTTGAAACTGTAAACTCTAATAGTCAAGACTCTAAATCAAGGAAGGGAGGAGGAACAAAACCTTTTACTTTTCACATGCAAATATCTTAATGTACAGCTGTCACCCCAAATAGAAAACCAAAAAAGCCTCTTCTAGATTCTCAAAGTCTGCCTTGGGATCTGCAGAACTTCTGTCTTACAGGAGACTTATATTGAAGAAGAGTGGATTCCTCCCCCTGGGGTTCTGTCTGCAGGCTGTCAAGTAGGTCTCTGCTGGCTGACTGTCTACAGGAAAGGCCAGGGGAACCACACTATTTCCTTCTCAGGCAATAATGGCTGCCTTACCCAACAGGTAGATGACTACATATGGCCTCAAATTTCACAATATTCTGTTTTCTTGCGGTGGTCCTAGGACAGGTAGTCGGATTGGGAGAGGGCACATCAGGCCAAGTTGCCTTACCTTCGCCACAGTGGTTCACTACAGTGATTCTGCTGGCTACAGATCTTTCCCACAATTCCCTAGAGAGCAGTAGATTCCAAAATTGTCTTTGGAGTTGGATTAAAACCCAAACAAGAAGAGAGAATCATAATAAATAGCAACTGCTTGGTCAAATCAATTCTTGGGCCCGACAGGGAGTGCGATGGAGGAGTCTTCTCTTTCACATCTCACAACTGCTCTTCCCTTAAAATTGGGGGTACCTTTTACATTTACTTAGGAATTGATCTTTTTTTTTTGTCATCCTTTCTACTGCTACCACTTTGTCCTAAGCCAGTGGTTGGCAAACCTCGGCTCGCGAGCCACATGCAGCTCTTTGGCCCCTTGAGTGTGGCTCTTCAACAAAATACCACGGCCTGGGCGAGTCTATTTTGAAGTGACATTAGAGGAAGTTTAAAAAATGTGGCTCTCAAAGGAAATTTCAGTCGTTGTACTGTTGATATTTGGCTCTGTTGACTAATGAGTGTGCCGACCACTGTGCTAAGCCAACATTCACTCACTGTAGACTCTGTACTCACCTCCCTTTTTCTGCCTTTACCTCTCGACAGTCTGTTTTCCTTATAGCAGCCAGAGGGATATTTTAATTCTCAAATCAGATTATATCACTCCTCTGTTCCTAATCCTTCAAAGACATTATCTCATTCAGAGTAAAAGGCAAAGATCTTACACTGACTTACAAATCCCTGCATGATTTGTCCTCTCTTTAGCTCTACAATATCAGGCCCTACTATTTTGCTTCATGCTCACTGGTAACAGTCACACTGGTTTCTGTGCTGGCCCTTAAACATAACAAGCATACGCCTGTCACAGAGGCTTTGCATTAGCTGTTTCTCTGCCTGGAAAAAATCTTCCCTCAAATACTCAAATAATTCACTTCCTCACCCCTTCAATCTTAATGAAAATAATGCCCTCTTCAGTGAGATCTTCCCTGATATTGCTTTATTTAAAGTTGCAACCACCCCTATACTTCTTTGATCTCTCCCTTGTTTTTTTTTTCTCGTAGTATTTATCAACTTTTAGTATATCACTTTTATTTTATTAATTTGTTTATAATATATCTTTCCCCTACTATATAAACTTCATTAGGGTCTATATTTTTTGCTTTAAAAAAACTATCTGTATATCTGCAACAACTAGCACAGGGCCTGGCATTAGTTAGGTGCTCAATAAATATTTGTTAAGTGAATTTTCTTAAAAGATGCCCATGATTCAGGAAAATGTTCCTTTTCTTAGTTGAGCCTCACTGATAGCATAAGGGGATTGGATTGGTCAAACTCTCATGTCTTTTGCATCTCTAGAATTAAGTCTGGAGATCTGGGTAAAAACACAGAGTCTCCAGAGCCAGATTTCTTGGGATCCTATACCTGCTACCATCAGACAAATTACTTTGCCTCTTTGGGTCTCTCAGTCTTCTTATCTGAAAAAAATAAAGATGATGAAAATAGGGCCTGTCTCCAAAGATTTGCTTTGGGAGTTAAAAAAGATCATCCATAAATAGGTGCTTTAACACAGTGCATGGCATTCAATAAACATTAACTTTTTTTTGGAGTGATTATTAGCAAGTAGCCACATTAGCAGCCTTCCTTAGGCTCAAAAACAGCTTCAGTGACTGATAATATGGGGGGAAAAAGGCAAAACACCCTCCATAACAGCGAACTCATCTGAGGTTTATAGGCAGCTCATATGCGACTCATACGCATATAGCTGGACTGTTTTCCTCTCCCCATCCATTAGTAAGACAGAACAGCTTGTTCTCTTATAACCTGATGTCCCTGGATAAGAGGGAGGGAGAAAGAGGAAGCATGTGATTGCCAGGACCACCAGCTGCATCTCAAATTCCACAGAGAAGCAGGACATGAGGTCTTATTCACAATCACCCATAAACCTGGCCATAGGTGGCTTCAACCAGATGTGTGGAGTACGTGTGTTTCCAGTGACAAGGGCTCATCACAGAGGTTCTGCCAGGAGGGCAAAAGATAAGGTTCAAAGCCATAAAACATGATTCATAAAGCTGGCCTGATCTGGGGCTAGAGATGCATGACCTTGCCAGAATAAAGCAAATTACTACCACAGTGGAAACTAGAAAATGTAACCAATGAATAAGCTTAATAGTAGATGATGATCATATTAATAATAGCTCATATTTCTTGTGTATTTATTGTATATCATGTATTTTATACATGCTTTCATTTAATTCTCTAATTAACTCAGTCATTCTTAACATTAGCTATACATTAGAGAACTTGAAAAACACTCTCAGTGCCCAAGCTCCATTGCACCAATTAAGTCAGAATTTCTGATGGTTTTGCAGATAAGGAAACTTAATTTCAGAAAATTTGCTCCTGGTCACCCAGTTAAGAATCAGCACTGGGCTATAGTGCTTCATGTGCCATTCTGGAAAGGCTTGAATTAAATATTGGGGCAGAGGGAGACATATGTACTACTATTAAACAATAATTTTTAAAAATATATATTTTATTGATGTTTTACAGAGAGGAAGGAAGAGGGATAGAGTTAGAAACATTGATGAGAGAGAGACATTGGTCAGCTGCCTCCTGCACGCCCCCTTACTGGGGATGTGCCCACAACCAGGATACATGCCCTTGACTAGAATCGAACTTGGGACCAGATCCCAATTTAAACAGAGCAGGTGCATTGTGATTGGACCAGGTATGGCTTAGGCTGAACCCCTTGCAGCATGTAGGCATCCCGGGATCAAGTCTGGGATGCCATATTCCCGAGACTGGTCAAGCAGTCCCATGGGCAACTGCTGTTGTTTAGGGACTTCCTGTCTCAATCAAAATAGTCTTGGTATTAATTCACCTGTCCTAGTGATAATTATTACACAGTAATCCAGCTGCCATTTACCCTTCCCAGCTTGCTCTGCCCATCAGTTCCAGGCTTAGTGCAACAACAACAGTGACATTAGATGATTATTTCCTTAAGCATGATATGTGTGCCACTGAAGATTTACAGGATGATTTAGGCAGTAAACAGGTGATCATTTTAAATTTCAATTACTATGTGTTCATTTTAATGTATATTAGAATATATATTTCCAATATATAGTCACGATTTCACAAATATTGCTTAGAACAAGACTGAATTGATTTAAAATATTAAAAAGAGATTTGAGTTAAAGAAAATATTAAGTAAATAATAGCAGTAGAAGTGGTTGGCACAAGAATATGGTTCCAAAATTCAGAATAGGATAGATGAATGGCTGAAGATTAAAAAACACTAGAGTCTATTTACTCATTCAACAAGCATTTATCGGATAACAAGTATGTGCCAGAAATCATGTTAGATACAATAGATGAATAGAAAATGTTTCTTATTGTCCAGAAGTTTACATAAAAAGTAACTATACAATGACCATTCAGTATAAATAAGCATAGTGGGGATATATGGAATTGGCAAATTATGGAGATAGGAATACTGGGATTTGGGAAGATTTCCAAGAAAAGGTGACTTAACCATGTAAATGGGAGAGAGAGAGGATGCCAAATTGAGAGCAGTAGGAACAAAGCATAGAAGTGAGTAACAGCAGGTGTAAATGTGTAATGGTTGAAAGGGGAAGGGTAATGGAGGGAGTAAAAAAACAAGATAAAGAAGTAGAGAGAGATGTCTGGGAAGATGTGGGATTGGAGAATTGGACTTCATGAAAAGGGGTTTGAGCCTTATTATTTGGACATGGTTGGCTTTACTTCAGGGATAAAGGGTAGATAATTCAAACCCTCATTCTATATTTTTCTTTTTACTGAGTGATGGTAGGCAAGTTGCTCTAATCTTTCTGAGTTTCAGTTTTTTTATGTCAAGTGGGAAAATTATTAGTACCTCTTTCTTAGTATTAATTGTAGATAGTTAGATGAGTTGTCATTTATAAATCACTTTTTAAAAAATAAATCTTTATTGTTCAGTTTATTACAGATGTTCCTCTTTTCTCCTCCATAGCTCCACTCCATCTGATTCTCCACCCCCTACCCCATGTCCTTACCCCTGCCACTGTCCTCAACCATACGTGTAACATTTTTGTCCAATCTCTTCCCGTACCCCTCACACCCCCTTCTCCCCTATAATTGTCAGTCCATTCCCTTTCTATGCCCATGATTCTATTATATTCACCAGTTTATTCTGTATATCAGATTTTCTATTCACTTGATTTTTAGATTCACTTGTTGATAAGCATGTATTTGTAATCACTTTGTTGTTCATAATTTTTATCTTTAACATTTTCTTCTTCTTCCTCTTCTAAAAGAATACCCTTCAGCATTTCATATAATCCTGGTTTGATGGTGATGAACTCCTTTAGCTTTTTCTTGTCGGTGAAGCTCTTTATCTGACCTTCAATTCTGAATGACAGCTTTGCTGGGTAGAGCACTCTTGGTTGTAGGTTCTTGCTGTTCATCACTTTGAATATTTCCTGCCACTCCCTTCTGGCCTGCATAGTTTCTGTTGAGAAATCAGCTGACAGTCATATGGGTACTCCCCTGTAGGTAACTAACTGTTTTTCTCTTTGCTGCTTTCAAGATTCTCTGTCCTTTGCCCTTGGCACTTTAATTATGATGTGTCGTGGTGTGGTCCTATTTGGATTCCTTTTGTTTGGGGTTCTGTGTGCTCCCTGGACTTGTGAGTCCATTTCTTTCACCAGGTAGGGAAAGTTTTCAGTCATTATTTCTTCAAATAGGTTTTCAGTATCTTGCTCTCTCTCTTTTTCTGGTACACCCATAATTCTGATGTTGGTATGCTTGAGGTTGTCCCAGAGATTCCTTACACTATCTTCACATTTTTGGACGCTTTTTTATTTTTGTTTTTCTGGTTGGGTGTTTTTTGCTTCCTCATATTTCAAATCTTTGGTTTGATTCTTGGGGTCCTCTAGTCTGCTGTTGGATTTCTATATATTATTCTTTATTTCAGACAGTATATGCTTAATTTCTGACTGGTCCTTTTCCATTTTTTTGGCATTCTCATTAAGATCTTTGAAGGTCTCACTTACTTTCTCAGAATTCTCAATAAGTTTGTTGGCGGTTTGTAGAAGATTCTTGAGTAACCTAATAACTGGTTTTGAACTCCATGTCCAGTAGTTTGCTTTCCTTCATTTCTTTCATTCATGACATGTTTCTTTGTCTCTGAGTTTTGGCTGCTTCCCTGTGTTGATGGAGTGGCCTTGTGTGCTAATTGTCCTTTATGGCCCAGTGGCTCCACCTCCCCAATCACCTAAGGTGGGTGGACACTCCTGGTGCACCCCTTTGTGGGCTGGGTTCACGGTCTTGTTGTAGTTAAGCCTTGATTGCTATTGGTACACTGGGAGGAATTGACCTCCAGGCCAATTGACTGTGAGGATTAGCTGTGTCTATAATGGAAGAACTGCTGTGCTGGAGACACCCCTATGGGGCAGGACTTGCTTCAGTGGGGCTTTGGTGCTCACCGAGTCTGCCTCTTGAGTGTGTCACTTATGTATGTGAGGAGTTGAAATCTGATGTCCTATCACACTGACCTCTAGGTACACTGGTTCCTGGATCTCCAAGGAAGTGCAAGTCAGTTAGTGTCTGAGGCCACCCAGCAGGAGCTACAGGGAGATCTCAGATTTCTCCTCTTTGCTTGGAGTTTGGAAGTTTTGGAGTTGTCTGACCCAGTTGCAGTTTGTTAGGTTAAGCTGTGAGAGAGCAGGCCATTCATACACAAAAGCCACTGCGCACAGCCCTGTGGGTTTGTAAATTGTGCGGGGTGGGGTCTCAGGGAATCACTAGGGTGTGGCAAACAGTGATGGCTGCCAGTCAGCCCATTCACGCCCTCATCCCCCTGTTGTGTTTCCATGTTCTGTTCCATGTCCTGTGTCCTGCGCCCCAGCACAGTAAACATTGATTCCTGTGCACACTTCTGCGAGAAAGCCATCCTCTCTTTCCGACCCAATGGCAGACAGTACAGTTTCTCCCGGTATGAATCTGGGTCCCCAGAATCTCGCCAAAAACTGGAATTCAGAGCAGTCGGGAACTTATAACTCCCTCCCAAATGGAAAAACATACACACACACACACACACACACACACACACACAAAACAAAGAAAGAAAGAAAAAAAAAAAACAGCGCTCACCAGCCCAATTCATGCACATCTCCGTACCTCTGCCTTTCTGAGCCTCTGCACGTCTTACCAGGTTTCAATGCACTTTTTTCTTTCCTTATAGTTGTAGAACTTGCACTCTGCCAGCTTTCCCGTGGTTCTGGGGGATAGTCGTTTTGTCTTTTAGTTGTAGTTTTGGTGTGGTTGTGAGAGGCAGTACATACAGGTGTATACCTTATGCCGCCATCTTGGTTTTTCTCTATAAATCACTTTTTATGGTACTTGGTATATAAGTTCTATTCTTGACTGTTCTTCCTTGGCTTTATTCTTTAGAGATGTTAGCATAATGTTTATAATATAAGGCAGATTCTATGACCCTCTTATTTTATCACATGTTCAACAAGTGTGTGTGTGTGTGTGTGTGTGTGTGTGTGTGTGTTTTAAATATATCTTTATTGATTTCAGAGAGAAAGAGAGAGGAAAAGAGAGCCAGAAACATAAATGAGGAGAGAGAATCATTGATTGGCTGCCTCCTGTAATTCCCTAATGAGGATAGAGCCAGCAACCTAGGCATGTTCCCCTGGCAGGAATCAAACCTGGGACCCTTCAGTCCATAGGCTGATGCTCTATCCACTGAGCCAAACCAGCAAGGGCAACACGTTTTTAAAGAACATGTGCATGTATCAGACATTTTACCTATTTTATTTCACTAATTTGCACAACGGTTCTGATGACAGGATGACTGTGTAGTGAAAAGTCAAGTAAAAAGGGCAGGGCTGCTACAACAACTTGGACTTCAACTAGAGTAGCTATTATTTGCTTTATCCATACATTTAAGGTGCAACAAGTATCACATTTCTTTATTTTTTAATAGATGAAAACCCCAAATATGTGGGAGGAAAAAGAGCTGAAGACAGAGTCTATATGTTAGGAATTTGCTCCAATGACCTCTGCTAGCTTGTAAGTCTGGAAATATTATTGATATATTTTTTAGAATTTAGTGGGTTTTGTCTCTCCAGATTCTTTTTTTCTTTTTCTTTTGAATTTTATTTATTGATAAAGGTGTTACATATGTGTCCTTATTCCCCCATTATCTCCTTATCACCCCCCTGGTGTCTGTGCCCATTGGTTAGGCTTATATGCATGCATACAAGTCCTTTGGTTGGTCTCTTCCTTACCCCCACCCTTCCCTATCTTCTCTCTGAGGTTTGATGGTCTGATGTATGTTTCTCTGTCTCTGGATCTGTTTTTGTTCATCAGTTTATGTTGTCCATTATATTCCATAAATGAGTGAGATCATGTGATTTTTATCTTTCTCTGACTGGCTTATTTCACTTAGCTTAATGCTCTCCAGTTTTTTAATTTGGTAAAAAGCACTTAACAGAAAATTAGGATCTTAACCATTTTAAGTGTTTCATTCAGTAGTGTTAAGTATATTCTTATTTTTGTGAACTATAGCTCCAGATTCTTATTTTTTAATCAAAAGAAATACTATATGAGTGTGTTCATTTTGTGATGATTTGCTGGCATGTAAACTTCATATTTATTCACTTTTCTGTACATTACACATAAAAAAGGAGATTTTCCTTTTTTAAAAATTATAACATTGAATAAAAATACCAGTAACTGTCTCAGTTCATTTATTGGTGAGTAATCCAGTTAGCTATAGAAATGAAAGGTGACAAGTTTCTCAGATGTAAAGCAAGAACAATATTTTAAAAATCCTGTGTACAATTTTTTAAAAAGGAAGAGATTAGTTCAATACTAAGACATCTTAACTATCATAAAAGAGAATAAAGAGGTCTTCTTGTCCAGCAAAGATGGCATAAACTCATTTATACCTAGCTCTCCCCTTCTAAGTACGACTAGGAATCTTGGAAATAAATCCCTTTGTTCCTGTAGTTCTTGAGACTCCCTGTCACCACTGACAGGCATTGGGTGACAGGGAGTTTCTTGCAAGTGGGATGGCTACAGAACTAGTGACCCAATTTAGGAACTTCTTTGTGTCCATGGATCTGAGAATACTCTCCCCGACAAAGACTGGCCATGTCCTGGGAGGAGGGATCCTGCCACATGTGGTTAAATTCTGAAAGTGTTCTTCTTCATGGAGACTCCTGTTCCCTAGCTAGAGGCATCACACAATCTAGTCTGAAAAAAGTACCTTCTGCCTTCATAGGTAGAATCAGCATAGACTAGTGGGAGCCACAGGGGCACCAGATGCTCCAAGCAGATTGAAGCACAGTAACAGCTCTGAAAATTGAACTGTTATTAGAACATTAGCCCAGGACCTATATGCTAAAGTTAAATGAGAATTCCAGTTAAAGTAGAGGAGTTACATAGGACTAGAATTTCTAACACAACAGCCAAAATATCCAGAATACATTAAAAAATCACCTGTCATACCAAGGGCCAGGAAAATAACTTGAATGAGAAAATACACTCAAATGACACCAACACTGAGATGAATCATACGTTAGAATTATCTGACAAAGACTTTAAAGAGGCCATTATGAAAATGGTTCAATGGGAAATTATGAACATGCTAGAAACAAATGATAGAAAATCATAGCAAAGAAATAGAAGTTATAAAAAAAAAACAAATGCAAACTGAAAAATATAATAGAAAAAAGTCTCCAGGGAATTATGATAAATGAAAAATACCTAATCCCAAAAAGTCATGTACTGTATAATTTCACATATTTAAATTTTTTGAAATGACAAAATCATAGAAATTGTGAACATTTAGTGGTTGTCAGGGAGGTTTGGTTCAGGGGAGAGTTGCAGAAGGAAAGTGGGTGTGGTTATAAAAGGGCAAAACAAGAGATCCTTGGGGTGATGGAACTGTTCTGTATCTTCATTGTAGTGATGGATACACAATCCTATACAAGTGGACAAATTGAATAGAACTAAATACATAGATGAATATAAGTGATACTGAAAATATTTGAATGAGATTAGTGGGTTTTATCAATGCCAATATCACCATTGTGATATTGTATTATCGTTATCATTGGGGAAAACTGAATGAAAGGTCCACAAGATCTCTCTAGATTATTTCTTAAAATTCCATATGATTCTATAATGATCTCAAATTAAACATTTAACTAAAAATTAAAATCAGACCTAGCCAGTTTGGTTCAGTAGATAGAGCATTGGCCTCCAGGTGGAAGGTCCTGGGTTCAATTCCAGTCAAGGGCATGTACAGTAGGCAACCAATTAATGTGTCTCTCTCACATCCATGTTTCTCTCTGTCTTTCCCTCTCTCCCATTCTCTCTAAAAAGCAATGGAAAAATATCCTCAGGTAAGGATTTAAAAAAAATTAAATAAGATAACCTATATTTTAGTTTATTTGTTATTTTTAAGAATTTAGTACATATCTTTATAAATTTTTTGATATCAATATACATTAAAGAAAAAAAGAGGACTCAACCAGTATGGCTCAGTGGTTGAGCATCGACCTATGAACCAGGAGGTCACTGTTCAATTCCTGCTCAAGGCATATGCCCAGATGTGGACTCGATCCCTAGTGGGGCCATGCGGGAGGCAGCTGATCAGTGATTCTTTTTTCATCATTGATGTTACTATCTCTATTTCCCACTCCTTACCTCTCTAAAATCAATAAAAATATATTTTAAAAATTTTTTTAAAGAAAGAGGGATGGAGGGAGAGACATCATCTAGTCATAGCATACTTCCTCTCACATTCTTCACCTAACAGAAGATAACTTATATTTTAAAGTCTTAATTAAAATGAAATTAATTCTCTGGATTGTGAAATAGAGAAAATAGAATTTTATTGTGACTGTGGCTTTGCTTTGTTTATATTACTGCTAATGTTGGGATAAACTTTGAATATAGTGGCTTTGTTAATATAACTATAATTTTGAAAGTTTCATTTTTAAGCAAGTTTGAGGTATAGAACTGAAAATTTGTTGCAGAACTTAAGAGTAACTTCAGAGTTAGTATTATGTTTAGCAGCTGGACAATATTGGTTTTTAACTCTATTTTAAGCTTACAAATGGTTAGGAATTGTTTTGTATATTTAATTTTAAAAGTACAATAAAAATTAGAAAATAATTGGATTAAATTAGAAACATAAATCTTATATGAGTTCCCACTCAACAGCATTGGCCAGAAGTCTAATGTCAATTGCTTTGGGGGATCTTTTCACCTCACTTCAATTATAGCAGAATCTTGGGGTTTAGGCAATCCAGGAAAAGAATAGGAAGAGTCTGGCAACAAAGATTTCATTGCTCCTCTTCCAGCCAATGTTATCTATTCAGAGATGAGCTCTGTCATTCCATGTACCCCTTCCATACCAAGTTCTCCTATGAGACATTTCACTGAGGTTCTTAGGGCTGTAGTGCCTAATACCCAAATATCCAGGGCTATAACCATCTAGGCCCTGTCACTACCTAGGTGCTCAGTGTGAACAGAGGTAGAAACTAGAAATCCAGTGGTTCCAATTCACTACTTCCCCTGAAAGAAGTTATTCAACTTCCTCTCTGTCTTGGCAACTCATCCCATGTCCATGATGACTTTAGATGAAACTCTGGTGTGTATTGCAGTTACCTAGGAGCTTGTTAAAGGCGCTACAACCTGAGACTTGCTCCAAACACACTGGTCCCTTGTTTTGTTTATTAATCCATTCTGTGGAAAAGGTGAAGAACAGGTATTTGGACATTAACTGAATAGTATCTCACCCTGACATGCACATGAAAGTTTTTGTTTTAAAATTATTAATATTTTTTTATTTTTAAGATATATTGTTACTGATTTCAGAGAGGATGGAGGAGAGAGATAGAGAGAGAGATAGAGAGAGAGATAAAGAGAGAGAGAGAGAGAGATCAATTATGAAAGAGAATTCTTGACCGGCTGCCTCCTGCATGATCCTTCCTGGGGATCAAGTCCTCAACCAGGACATGTGCCCTTGACTGGAATCAAACCTGGGACCCTTCAGTTAACAGGCTGATGCTCTATCCACTGAGCCAAACCAGCAAGGGCTAAAATTTATTTTTTAGACTTCAGAAACTTCCTTTAAGCACAGAATAGATCTACCGATGGAAAATTATTTTAGTTTTTCCATCTGAGAATGTCTTGATTTCTGATTTATTCCTGAAGGATATGTTTACTGGATGTGGAGATTGGCCTATAAATTCCTTTCTTGTCATTTCATTGCCTTCATTTGCCTTTGAAGTAAGATCCAAAGTCTCTGCAAGGCTGCAGTATAGCACAACTAGAGCTATAATTTTAACCGTGTGCCATGTTGTATTCTAAGACTGCCATTCACATATGAGAGGATGACTTTGGAGTTGTGTGAGGTGCTGAAAAGAAGTGGGATTGGAGGAACATGACAAGTAAGGTGAATATTCGAATGGCACTGAACAAATGGGAGAGGAAGCTAACAAATGAAGAGGTAGCTGACTGGTGTTGAGAGCCCAGTTGAGAAAAGAAGTTTGCAGTGGCTTCAATCTGCAGAGCAGTGTAGTTTCCTTTAGCAGTCTGGAAGAGAGGGTAGCTGGAAGCATCAGAGAGAGGATAAGTTTAAGGAAAGGTTTTGAAGTTTTTCTCTAGTGTTTCCTTTAATTTCCACTTCACTTCAGAAATCAGTGGAAACATCCCAAACCATGGTTATCAGTCATTGTGGATAAATCAGAGTATATCAGGGCAGAAATAAAAAGACAAACAAACAACAACAACAAAAAGCCCACCCAATCCATCTGCTAGGTTGACTGGTGGGAGGTTGTTGAAAACAGGTGGGGATTACTTCATCAGACATTCATTCTTCCATCTCTTTCAAATCCCCAAGACTGGCATATTAGAACCTAGGACATGGACTCCTCACAGTGCTGCTTCTTTCAATGAGTTTCAGGATAAAGCCTTCATCATAGCAGTTGCCTATAAAGTGGCAACAAATAGGAATGATCAATAGATTCTGTGGTACTTGGGGCTCTCTTCTCCCCATTTTTAAAACACAGACTAGGAAAGATAAGGTAAATGGAATTTTAAAACATCAAAGACTTCCCTAGCTGGTTTTGCTCAATGAATAGACCATTGGCCTGCAGACTGAAGTGTCCCAGGTTTGATTCCAGTCAAGGCACATGCCTGGGTGATGGGCTCAATCCCCAATAGGGGACGTGCAAGAGGCAGCTAATCAAGGATTCTTTCTCATCATTGATGTTTCTGTATCTCTCTCCCTCTCTCTTTCTCTCTGAAATCAATCTACATAATAAAAGCCTAAGTTGACTGTTACAGCAGAAGACCAGAACAACTGGTCGCTATGATGCACACTGACCACTAGGGGGCAGATGCTCCCTGGTGGTCAGTGTGCTCTCACAGGGGGAGTGCCACTCAGCCAGAAGCCAGGTTCAGGACTGGTGAGTGCAGCTACAGTGGCGGGAGCCTCTCCCACCTCCACAGCAACTCTAAGGAGCAGTGAGCTGAACAGTAAGGAGCAGTGAGCAAGCAGGTGATAAGGAGTGAGGGATCCCAGAGAGCGAGAGGGTGCAGGCAAGGCTGAGGGACCTCCCACCTCAAGTGCATGAATTTCATGCAGTGAGCCTCTAGTAAATATATATATATATATTTCATTGGTTTTTTACAGAGAGGAAGGGAGAGAGAAAGTCAGAAATATTGATAAGAGTGAGACATCGATCAGCCGCCTCCTGCACGCTCCACAGTAGAGATGTGCCCACAACCAAGGTACATGCCCCCAACCGGAATCGAACCTGGGACCTTTCAGTCCGCAGGCCAACGCTCTATCCACTGAGCCAAACTGGTCTCGGCTAAAAATATATTTTTAAAAATATCAAAGATTTCTCAAGGCTTCCAGATTTTAAAATAAAATATTCTACAAAAAAAGAATTAAACTGATAACATATTTCTTATAAAATTTGAGTACAAGAAGATAATCAAGTAATCTTTTTTAAAGGACTACACTTGCAATGTTTAAAAGGACTTTGAGCATATAATTCCTTTTTCATTTAAATGTATTAAACTAATAAAATATTCTGGGCCATACAATGTCTCAGAAGGCTTGCCACACAAAAATCCTCATTAACAGCAATTTTTGAGGTTTTCAAATTAGAAGAGAAAAAGAGATGCTGCAAGAGATATGGGAAGAATGATAAATATCATGGTATAGTTTATTGCTAATATGAAAAATTTAAAAATGCCTACCAAAACAGAAGAAAAAGTATATTCATAGTAACTCAGACCTCAGTTTTTAAACGTTATTTATCAAAATGATAGAGAAGGTATGATGGTACCCAAAAGACATAAGAACATTTTCAAATACTTGCATTTTTTAAAGGAAAACATAGGTATTGATAAATTAATATGACTAAATAAATATGGGTGTTAAGGGAAACCACAATAAGGACAAATATATAATGTATAACTTTTAAACCAGAAGAAGAAAATTCCATTTATTCTATAGAAGGCAGAAAAGAAGAAAAAGATAATTCAAAAAAGACTTCCAGCCCTGTAGTGTTGCTCAATGGTTGAACGTAAACCTATGAACCAAGAGGTCAAGGTTCAATTCCTGGTCAGGGCAGATGCCTGGGTTGCAGGCTTGATGCCTAGTGTGGAGCGTGCAGGAGGCAGCCAATCAATGATTCTCTTTCATCTTTGCTGTTTCTCTAGTTCTCTCTCCCACTCCATTCCTCTCTGAAATCAATAAAATATTTATATATATATGTAAAAGATTTTGAGTGTGGATTTCCTGTAGATAAAATCATCCATTGTGTAGTTATGGGTGATAGTGAAGTAAAATAGAATTGAAGCAACAGAACTGAGAAGCTAAGGTGCTAAGTGACATGTCTGCATTGCCAGAGATGAGAAAAATTTTATTCTCCTTTTAGATTTCTGTTTTGGGGTTTTCCCATCCTCTGCTATCTTTGTCAAATCTTATAATTTATGAGGAATAAGAAAAATAATCGATTTCACCAAAGAGAGCTGTATGGAAATTAGAATATTTTGGGAACAACCAAGTCTCCGTTAAGGAAGGATAAATAAAGAGGTGCAACCACAATATCTCTATGTTTCCATGGGCTGAGCTTGATTTACTGTGCAATAGGGTTCTAGGAAGAATTGTGGAAAGGTCTTAAAAGAGGTAAATCAATGTTGGGAAGAGAATTGGATAAGAAAGAAATTCATGATTAGAGCGCAAGGGTGGGGAGAGGGTAAGGTGATGGTGTGGGGTGGTGCTTGCTTTTGAGTGGTATCTAAGGTTTATAAAAATGAAAATCATAGATGGAATTGGTTGCCAACAAAACTCTAACATTTATGTACGTTGCTGTATACCCATAATGAACTGAATTGTTAAATGTTATACAACCTGGTACCGCACCCTAAACACCACCACCCCTTCTTCTTTACCCAAGCTAACTTGTTGAGTTCAAAGCTGCGATAAAGCTCCCTCCAGCCATATTCCTCATTCCATCTTTTCCCTTACTTTTCTATTACCCACTTTTCTTTTCACATCCCTATATCACATTACCACTTTACTGCCTTTTGGACAGTTAGGTGACTAGACCACATCCACTTACTGTAACCATTGGTCAACTCATAGGACCCTAGGCAAAGGTTGCCACCTGGTGGTTGGAGACCAAAATGGGACTTGGGTAAAACAGATGTGACTTGGATTTGGGATCTCCTGTTGAAGATGAATCAGAATCACCTGGAGGACTTGTTAAATCAGAGTGCTGGGCCCCAGCTCCATATATTTTGATTTAGTAGGTCTGGGTTGAGACTCAAAACTTGAATTTCTAACGTGTTCCCAGATGCTGCTGCTGTTGGTATTTCATGGACTGCAGTTTGAAAAAACACTGCTTTAGACAAAGCTCAGATAGGCAGACCTCCATTTGCCCATCCAAGATTGATAGAATTAGAGTTTGACTAGGAAGTACATTATTTTTTTAGCTACACTATTATTATTAGGAAATGCAAGTGGTAATGCTTGGGTTGCAGTCTCATTTGTAGTCTGTCTCTCTGGCCAGGATAATCACCTAACAAAGGAAGGAATGGTATCATTTCTTCCTGCATGGATTATATGTACCATGCAAAATTAATAATTCCCCTACTGCTGGACATTTAGGTTGCTTCCAAATTTTCGTGAACTTTCTTTTTTAAATTTATTTTTATTTATTTTTATTTTATTTTGTTTATTTATTTATTTATTTATTTATTTATTTATTTATCTCCCTATTGCCCTCCCCACCCCCCAGTACATGCCCTCATCTGTCTCCCCCTCTTTGCCCCCCCATTGCCCTGTACCCACTGGCTATGCCTACACACATGCATACAAGTCCAGTTGATCTCCTACAGGCCCCTCCCCGCCAACCTCCCCTGCCTTCCACTGTAGCACGACAGTCTGTTCATTGCTTCTTTGCCCCTGTATCTGCTTCCCTCCCACCCCCCGATTCTTGTCTTTAAAAACATCTTGCCCCTGTAGGCTACAAATAAACCCACAAGAGCAAAAGAAAAATGATTGAGTCCCTATTTCAATGTCCGATAGCTTTGACATTGAACTTTCTTTTTCATAAACCCCTCTCTTGCCGTTTACTGATTATCTCTGGTAGAATAATTTTGATGAATTTTTATGATATTAACTTTTCCCTTCCTATGTGAGGTGAGGATGCATAGGGGTAAGGGGGATGTGGGATCCGAGAACTCTATTTGACCCAAACAACTACTATAAAGAAAACTGGACACAGGTTCCTGCTCTTCTGGAGATTATAATCTAGCATAAGACTAAAACATTAACAAGTCATACAGATAAATGTAAAGTTGTGGCTATAAAAATGCTGTTGAGGAGAAATCAACACTATGGTAGGCAGTGTGACAGTGCTTGAAAATTTTGTTTCAAATTATAATGATAAACTTTTAAAAAATTGATTACTAACATTAAAAAAATTTAATATTTTGATGTAGGGTCACTCTAAGATGTCTGTCTTTCTTGGTTGGTTGGATAGGGATTATTATTCATTGAAACATAAACACTATAGGGGACCAGGTTTTGGAGGGAAAGATCACGTTCAGTTTTGGACATATGGGGTTTAGAGTATCATTGAGCATCCAAACAGATATAAAGCTTTGGAACTACGAGAAGACCTGAACTGGAGATAAATTTTAGGAATCAACTACATACACATGTAAGAGAGAGAACAAGGAGAAGAGGAACTGGGACCAGACTTTAAGAGATCCCAATCTCATGTAATAAAAGCCAGTATGCAAATTGTACCCTAGACCGGGAGTTGGACCAGGAGTTCAACCACTCACTATGACGTGTACTGGCCAACAGGGGGCAGCGCAGAACATGGTGGGCTTTGGTGACGCAACTTTGGTAGCAGGCTGCAGTGGAGTTGCTGCCAGCTGCGATGGGCCCGGATGAGAGCAGGACCGCGGCAGGATGGTGGGGCAGGTGAGCGGGTGGCACCAGGCCCAGGCAGTTGTGAGGAGGTGCGGGGGGGGGACCTAATCACTCCACCAGCTCAGCGGCGGAAGGCAGGGCGGCTGCTTGGCTCCCAGACACTGAGGGACCCAGGCAGAGGGTCCACACCTGCTTGATTGCCCCACAGGCGGGATGGTGGAGCAGGTGAGGGGTCAGCACCAGGCCATGCCTCAGGCCACCCCGAGGGACCCCACCCATGCACAAATTCGTGCATCAGGTCTCTAGTATTTAATAATTTTGTTGAGAATAAGCCAGCATAAAATATCTCCAAATTATGAATCTTACAGCAAGAGCATCATGAATGCATCTCTCTCATAAATATTACTAGTCTACATTTCTGAATTGTCTAATATGAGCTAGGGCCACTGTGCTAAATGTTACTTGAGAAGCCCACAGGCTAAAGGGAGAGACAGAAAGCATAAACAATTATCTTACCCAAACATCATACACTGTTATTAGTATAACAAAAGAATATTTCTGAAGGAGGTGAAATCTGCGTTGTATCAAATGACAAGCTGCAATTAATGGAAGAAATCAGGGGAGGGATTTTCAGGCAGAGGCATTTACTTCTGTGAAAGCACAAAGGGATGAGACTGTGTAACATGTTAGGTCACAGTGGATCTCAACCTTTCTAATGCCACGACCCTTTAATACAGCTCCTCATGTTGCGGTGACCCCCAACCATAAAATTTGTTTTCATTGCTGCTTCATAACTGTAGTTTTGCTACTGTTAAGAATAATAATGTAAATATCTGTGTTTTCCGATGGTCTTAGGTGACCCTGCTAGCAGTTCTCAACCTGTGGGTTAAGAACTGGCAAGAACTAAGGATGAATGTGAGGAGATGTCAGAAGTCATAGCTGGAGAAGTACATAAAAGATTATGAAGGGCCTTGTATACAAGGAGTCTGAACTTTATCCTGTGGGCAGTGAGGCCAAGTAGAGGGAACTGGCCTTATATGCCATTTGGGGGTAAGGCTTGAAGAATGGTGTTATGTGTACCCTATACTCAGATCCTAGAAGCAAGTAGGATGTTATTTCTTCACTTTAATAACCACAAATGTACCCCCTTGGCAGAACTGATAAAGGAACACTTTATCAGAGTGGAGTAGGTATAAAGGTGTTGAGTGCTTGCCAAAACCGGTTTGGCTCAGTGGATAGAGTGTCGGCCTGCAGACTGAAAGGTCCCAGGTTCGATTCCAGTCAAGGGCATGTACCTCGGTTGCGGGCACATCCCCAGTAGGGGGCGTGCAGGAGGCAGCTGATCAATGTCTCTCATCGATGTTTCTGACTTTCTATTCCTCTTACTTCCTCTCTGTAAAAAAATCAATAAAATATATTTAAAAAAGAAAGGTGTTGAGTGCCTTCTAGCAAGGTCCAGGAGACACATGGTTTTCCTCATTTTCAGATTGTTTCAGGAACAGACATGGTTTAGGCCATGTTTTGTCAAAACTGGATTTGTTTACAAAAGGTTGTAGTAACTGATTCTTCAGTAGGACTTAATAGCTACCAGGCTGTGGGGAAATGCCCAAAATTGTGTTCTAAATGCACAGCATTACCTAATTTATCCAGTCTCATTACTCTATCTGCCCTTCTTCACTCTTACCACAAACTACTTTCCTAAAAGAAAAATAAAGGTTTTATATTTGTAAAAGGTGTTTAAATATATAATCATTTGTGAGACTTCTAAATGGTAGCTGTTCAAACGTAGCCAGTGTGAGAGATTTCTCTCAATTAGAAGTTATTTGTTTTATCTACTAATGATTCTATTTTATTTTTGTCAAACTAAGAAATGTGGACAAATCAGGGTACACATTGTTATTTTTTTTTAGCACTTTGACTTGTTCACATTTAACCTTGTGCATTTTCAAGTTGGAAATATTTTTCACTCAGATGGCCTTTTCCCAAATTATTTACTCTGTAAAAAATATGACCAACACAGCACCTGAAAAAGTGAGTTCCATTAATTATCTTTTTTAGGTAGAAAAATCAGTAATTGGGAGAAAATGGGAATTCAAAACCATGTAGTTTTACTCAGTCAACAGCAATGAGCAAACCCAGGATGTAGTGCCTCATTTAAGAAACATAAACAGTTTACAAATAAAGCATATTCTCTAAGGTTTGCATTGCCCTGTAGGAGAGAGGCTTTTGCCAGAATCCTTTAGAGTGTGGTCATGTTTGAACCATGCATAAAATGGGCAAGATTTCCACGTGATATAGGTTGGTTATCTTTATCAATAGTGGAATTCAACTTTTCTTTCTAAGCTATCTTTTATTTTTATTTATTTTTTTATTTATGATTCTTTTTTTAATTTAATAAATCTTTATTGTTCAGATTATTACAATTGTTCCTCTTTTTCCTCCATAGCTCCCCTCCACCCAGTTTCTATCCCATCCTCTGTACTTACCCCCCATCCCACTATCCTCATCCATAGGTGTACGATTTTTGTCTAGTCTCTTCCTGCACACCACATTCCCCTTTTCCCCCTGAGAATTGTCAGTCCACTCCCTTAATCTTGGTGCATCCCTTTGTGGCTGTGTGCTCGGTCTTGTAGTTAAGCCTTGATTGTTGTTGGTATCACTGGGAGGAATTTACCTCCAGGCCAATTGGCTATGAAGAACAGCTGTGTCTTCTTTGGGAGAACTTCTGTTCTGGAGACACCTTTATGAGACAAGGCTTGCGAAAGCCTCTGTGCTCAGCTTGGATGGGGCTGAGTCTCAGGGCAGAGCAGACAGCATTGGTTTCCCATCAGCCCAGCCCTAAAAGGCCCCTGTGTCTCAGTGTCCTGTAGTAATCACTGCAAGCACCTCTAAGAGAAAGCTGCCCTCGAGTTCTGCCTGCTTCCAGACAGTCCAGTTTCACCCCGTATGAGTTTTGGGTCCCCAGAGTCTAGCCCCAAACTGGAGTTCATCACAGTCAGGAGTTCTTGTCTCCCTCCCACTTGAGAAAGCCAGCTGTGCACTCAGTTGCCAGTCCTCTCCACACATGTGCCTCAGAACCTCTGCCTCCTGCAGCTCCTGTGAGTGTCAGTGTGCTTTTCTCTTTCCTTCTAGTTGTAGAATTTCCACTCAGCCAGCCTTCCTGTGGTTCTGGATGATGTCTGCTTTTAATTGTAGTTTTGTAGTTGTGCTTGGCAGCAGTTTAGGTGTCCACCTATGCAGCCATCTTGGTTTCTCCTCTAAGCTATCTTTTCATCTGACTTTTTTAGTGCTAAGAGGTTGCCATCCTTTTGCTAGACATTTTAAAAAACCACAATACAAATTTTATTTAGTGATAAAATAAATTAATATGAAATATTTTATTTATTACAGTAGCAAAGAGATTCATGAATTTAACCTATTAGTAATAGCTGTGGCATCAAAGAAAAATATGTTTTGCCTTTCTATATAAAGTTATGAATATGTACTTTGCCTATTTCATTCACTGCTGGTTCTCCTGAGCATAAACCAATACCTACCATATTAGGTGAATGAATGACATTACAGTTACATCCCTTTTGTTTAATTTACATACAGTAAAAATGCTGACAAAATTCTGAATTTCTACTTAAGTGTTTAAAAATCAAAGAGCTCTTGTAAAGATTAAGTGTAAGTTATTTATTTATTTTTATAAAATAAATCTTTATTGTTCAGATTATTACAAGTGTTCCTCCTTTTTCTCCTCATTGCTCCCCTCCACCTGGCTCCCACCCCACCCTCTGTCCTTACCTCCCCACAACATTGTCCTCATCCATATGTGTATGATTTTTGTCCAGTCTCTTCCTGCACCCCCGCTTCACCTCTTTCCCCTGAGAATTGTCAGTCCACTCCCTTTCTGTGCCCCTGATTCTATTATATTCACCAGTTTATTCTGTTCATCAGATTTTTTATTCACTTGATTTTTAGATTCACTTATTGATAGATATGTATTTGTTGTTCATATTCATCTGCCTTTCAGGCTACCTGGAGTTTCCGTGTGCTCCAGGGATCCAGAGTCTCACCCAAAACTGGGGTTCAGTGCAGTCCGACCTGGATTTCAGTGCAGTTGGGAGCTTCTGTCTTCCTCCCGCTAGAGAAAGCCAGCAGTACAATCAGCAGTCAGTCCTCTGTGTGTGCACCTTCGCACGCACCTCCAGACCTCTGCCTTTCATGGTTCCCCTAAGTTTCCCTGCACTCCTCCCTTTTCACAACAGTCCAGACTCCCCTGTATAAGTCTTGCTCAGAACTGGGGCTCAATGCAGTCAGAAGTGGGGTTCAGTGCATTCAGGAGTTTCCGTCTCCCTCCTGCTAGAGGAAGCCAGCCAGGCACTCCACCCCATCCTCTCCACACATGTGTCTCCGTACCTCAGCTTTTTTTAAAAATATATTTTATTGATTTTTCACAGAGAGGAAGGGAGAGGGATAGAAAGTCAGAAACATCAATGAGAGAGAGACATCGATCAGCTGCTTCCTGCACACCCCACACTGGAGATGTGCCCGCAAGCAAGGTACATGTCCCCGACCGGAATCGAACCCGGGACCTTTCAGTCTGCAGGCTGACGCTCTATCCACTGAGCCAAAACGGTCTTAGCCATGCCTCAGCTTTTTGCAGTTCCTCTGAGTCTTCGTGAGTCTCTCTCTTTCCTTCTAGTTGTAGAATTTCCACTCAGCCAGCTTTTCTGTGGTTTGGATGATGTCCTTTCTGTCGTTTAGCTGTAGTTTTGAAATTGTTGTGTGAGGCAGCCATCTTAGTTTCTCCTCTGAAGATTCTTCTGTCCTTCAGTCCACTCAAGTGAAGGTTTTTTTTAAGTACATATTTAAATAGAAAAAATAGTGGAAGTAAAAATATGTGAAACTGCCTAACCTAGGACAGGGAATTCAATATTTAAGTAGACTCCAAATCTAAAGAGATGTTTGAAAAAAGTAGAGGGTTTTCCTACACTATCCTTAAATCAGAGTCCAAGCAGTCCATATGTAAAATTATTTCTACCCTACTGCTTTTAATGGGGTATTTTCTGGGAAATGGCGGTAGAGACAGCTAACAGATGACAACATTGTTCCCATTAAGATAATCCTGCCAGAAAATTGTACTTACTATCGTGATCTCCTTAGTTTGAAACACTTTCTCTTCAAGTACAAGGAAATCCTGACTTGGGGCACAGATTAGGGTGGGTGAGGAAGGGAACTACCTTTTACTGAGGATCTACTGTATATCTAGTTCTACCAAAAAACTCATTTGTTTCCTATTTTAATTTTATAATAATGGTTAACATTCATTGAGTACTGACTTTATTCCAGGCCCTGTTTTAAACACTTTTCATGGATTAACTCAGTAATTCCTCATATCAGATCAATGAGGTGTTTTTGTCTGATCCACAGAAGAGAACACCCAGGCACAGAGGAGTTAAATATGCTCAAGGGCTGATTGGTTCCTTTTCTGGTCAGGGCACATACCAAGGTTACAGGTTCAATCCCCAGATGGGGCCCAGGTGGGAAGTAACCAATTTATGTTTCTCTCTCTCTCTTCCTCTCTCTAAAAACAAAAAACAAAAACAAAAACAAAAACACAAAACACCACATTTTAAAAACTTTATATTTAATGTTTTAAAGAACTGCCAAATTGTTTTCCATCGGCAATGTATGAGTGTTTCAATGTCTCCATATCTTCACCGATACTTGTTATTGGTTTGTTTTTTTTTGTTATAGCTATTATAGTAGGTATAAAGTAGTTTCTCATTGTAGGTTTTTTTTTCATCCTCACCTGAGGATATTTTCCATTGATCTTTAGAGATAGTGGAAGAGAGAGGGAAAGACTGAGAGAAATATCAATGAGAGAGAAACACACCAACTGGTTACCTCCTGCATGTGCCCTGATCAGGGCCCAGGCCAGGAGGAGCCTGTAACCCTGCCAATGTACGAACCCTTCACTGGAATCAAACCTGGGACCCTTTGGTCTGCAGGCCGACGCTCTATCGGTTGAGCCAAACCTGCTAGGTGTATAGTTTTTATTTGTATGTTTTTAATGTAGAACATCTTTCCCTGTACTTATTGGCAATTTGTATATATTCTTTGGAGAAATGTCTATTATAATCCTTTTCCCATTTTATTTATTTTATCATTGAGTTTTAATAGTTATTTATATGTTCTGAATAAAGGTCTAATATTAGATATACAGTATGTAAATATTTTTCCAATTATGTGGATTGTGATTTCACTTTGATAGTATTGTTTGCAGCACAAAGTTTTAAATTTTGATGTACTTCAATTTATTTGTTTATTTGTCACTTGTACTTTTGGAGTTATAAATAATCACTGCCTATCCCCATGTCAGGAAGATTTACTACTATGTTTTCTTCTAAGAGTTCTGTAATGTTAACTTTTACATTTTGGTTTATAATCTATTTCAAGTTAATTTTGCAGGTGGTGTAAGGCAGGGGTCCAACGTCATTCTTTTCCATATGGTTTCTCAGTTGTCCCCACATAATTTGTTGAAAAAACATTCTTTCTCCGTTTTATCTTGGCATTCTTATAAAAAATTAATTTATCATAAATGTGAGGGTTTATTTCTCTACTCTCAGTTCTATTACATGTATTTATGTGTCTAACCTTGTGATTGTATCACAGTCTTTATTACTATGGTTTTGTAGTAAGTTTTGAACTTGAGAAGTGTGAGTCTTCCAGCTTTGTTCTTTTTAGAGATTATTTTAACTGTTCTGGGTTCCTTGCAATTACATATGAATTTCAAGTTTGACTTTTCAAATTATGCAAAGAAGCCAGCTAGGATTCTCATAAGGATTGCATTGAGTCTGTATATGAATTTTGGGAATACTGTCATTTAAACAATATTGTCTTTCCATCCATAAACATGGGTGTCTTTATACTTATTTAGATTTTAACATTTTTCTTTCACCCATGTTTTGTAGTTTTCAGTGTACTTGCACTTTTTTGTTCAATGTATTCCTGAGTATTTTATTAAGTTGATACCACTGTAAAGGGAAATGTTTTCTTAATTTTTTTAGATTGTTCATTGCTAATGTATAGAAGTACATGGGCTTTTATATATCAACCTTATATCATGCAATCTTGCTGAACTCATTTAGGTAGGCAGTATGAGAAGAGCAAGAATATGTCTAGGATTCAGAAGGAATGAGTAAATCAAGACTAGAATAATGTATAGTTACCATGTATTGAGCATGTTTGTGACAGGTTACTGCTTCTCAACCTTTAATATGCATATGAATATCCTGGTAATCTAATTAAAATGCAGACTTTTGTCAGTGGATTTGGGTGGAGTCTGGGATTATGTCTTTCTAACAACTTTTCAATAGGTAGCTGGTAGCTTTCACTTATTATTTTAAGCCACACCAACTCTGTAAAATATATTATTGTTTCCATTTGTAGATAAAAAAAGAAATCAGAAGTTGAGCAAATAACCAAGTTCATAGACTAAGTGGCAGAACCCGGATTTGAACATAGTTTATGCTAATGCCAAAGCTAGGCTCTTTCCACTCTCACACACTGGATATCTGAAATAGGATATCAGTTGGGATATGAACAATATGTGGATCTAAAGCTTGAGATTATCTTGGTTATGTTGTTAAGAGTGAGGTCGTGAGACTAGACTATCAGGTAGAAGGTAGATGATACTAGTAGACAGAACTCAAGATTAGAGGTGGTATAGAAACTTGTTCCCTTCTGATCAGAACAGACTTTAGAACTGGACTCTTTATACTGCTGAGATTTACATTTGTGGTTAAAACTATTGTTGACTCTTCCTGAATTCTAAATTATTTTACTGGGGATAATGAATGATATAGTACCAATGCAATCACTGAGGGGTCAGGTTAAGGATTTCGGAATGTGGATAAGGCTCTGGTCAAATGGTTAACTATGAAGAACTATGGATAGGTGACCAAATTCCTTTCCAATCGTTTTCAGTAGGATATTAGATTTCCATCACCTCAGTCAAAACATGAGATAATTATTTTTGTCCTTAGCACCTTTTATTGAAGTATAACCCTTGATGACAATCTGACAGGCATATCAATGTCAGCCAAGAAGGGAGTGGTGGAGGACACAAATGCAGAAACAATTAAGACTCAGAAAAATAATAGCTTCACATGGGATAGATGACCCCCAACAGTTGTACAACAAACACTGATTCTTTATCTATAGAAATTGCCCCCTGCCCCACCCCCCTCTAAAGATCTACTAATCTTCAAAGAATATAATATGCTGTTACAGAAATATTATTGGCATAGATAACTCCTTTGGCAAACACAGCGGGAGTCACCAAGCTGCAGACAGGAGGAAGTGGCCAGAAATGTGCCCAGCTTCCTCCATCTGAAACTTGCTATTGGCAGAGCAGCGCCTTTAGGGAGGCTGGTGTTGTGGCTCTAGTGCCCCTGGACCACTTTTTGGCACATGAGGTTAAATGAAAACAGAACCTGAACCTGGTCTTGAAAGAAGCTTTTCATCTTTTCACCCTCTTTGTACCTCTGCTTCCAGTTTTTCCCTTGCAAGGACTTTATTTTCAGTGTCTCTGTCTCTTTCTGTTGGATTCCCATTGAGCATTTACTGCTATACCCTGGATGAGTCTACAGCTAGTAGGATTCAAGGAGACTTGATTACCCAAGGCTCTGGGAGTGGGGAGTTAGAAGGGACATATTGTAGTAGCTCTTGCACTGATTCCTCTGTATATATCAACCACTGTACTTATCTATTACGCACTGGGGCCTGTATGAGTATTTGAAGGGAAAGGGCAGACTTCAAGACCAATAACGCTTTATGGTAATCCCTTGGCCTGCTTTCCACACTTTTTCCTTCTGGCAAGCCTTTGTGGAGGGCAGAGCCCAGGACATGAGAACAGAGGAGAGACTCAGCATTTGAATAGGGACAGCTTTATAGCACTATCACTCACAGTGGGACTGCCAAGTTAGCAGTGCTGGGCATTAATTATTTTGAGCAATATAATTTTGGGTTTATTTTATTAAGATCTTTGGAAACTGTCCCTCTGTATACAAGTGAGCATCCTTTTGTTCTGATTCCAACTCTAAAATAATTTGAGGTGGCATGAGGGACAAAAATATGAGTTGATAGTATTTTTAGTGTGATAAACTTAAGGTACAACCAATCTATCGCTGACTAGAAAAACTAAGACTGTGGCCATAGTGTCCAAGTGAGTGATCATTCTTTTCTATGGGCCTACATTTCCAAAAATCTGTTCTAGATTCGTACACACACACACATACACACATACAATCTTGTAATGATGGACTACATTGACCTCATCTCAATCTTGCTCATTGTTTAATTTAGAGCCTGTGTTTTTAAAAACATGGCAGCCACAGCCTATATTAAAAGCATTCCTCCACCTTCCTCAACCTTGGCTTGGGTAAACCTAGCCCTTTACAAGCCATCAGCCTTCCTGAATAAAGTAGAATTCTCCACTTGGGGGGAGAATGGCAGGTTGACATTTTAACAGTAGTTCTGACAGCAGCAGTATACTAAGAGCATACTCAGCCCCCCTCCCCCCAACCCTACCCCGTTCCCCCCCGCCGCCCAGGACACCCTGCTGGCCAAGATTCTTCTATTGTTTTCAAATACAATGAGGAGGAAACGGAAGTTAGGAACCAGTATTTGTAGCAGCAGCAAAATTCCTTGGCAAATTCTTTTGGTCAATTGAGGCACTCCTGCTGCTACAGTTATCCTCCAAAGACAGTGAGGAACTCAGCAATGACTAGAACAGATGTGAGGGATGCTGGGCAGGGCTGGGCAATACCAAGCATGGGCCAGTTAGCAAGGAATAGGGAACTAAGTTGTATAACAAGACCATTTGGCCACAACTACCTTCTTGCCATCACCTGAAAGCTTTCCCAGGACAGAAACTGGCTACCGGTGCCAGGAACTAGGCATCAGCAGCAGCATCAGTTGTTTGCCTCAGATCCTGGCTGGTTCATAATTGGTACTGGGGGCTGGCCCTGACTGGAGCTCTCTGCTATCATGAATTTTGGTTCCCTGAGCCAGACCACAGGCTGAGAAAGCAATTAGGTAGAGGAGTTCCTCCTGAGCTTATCTCTCCCCTTTTTCTTAGCTTGAAGATTTGGAGAAATAGGTGGACCTTGGTCAGTTTCAGATTTCTTTGGTTTCAAGGAAAAATAAGTAAGAAAAAAAGTGGACCCTGTTGGGGAATGCTAAGCTCATGGTTATCCATACTTCAATGGAAGTATAGGACCAGGCCACACTGGAGAAGCTCTGAGTTCCAGGTGAGAACTTTCTTAAATACTTGTCAGCTATAGTGGGAATAATTCAAAGCCTTGACACCGGTTACCTAGCCATGGTGAATTCAGGCTGATCTACAGAAAATGTTTTCCTTCTGGGCTAACTTTTCCCTTTCTAACTCCCTTCTTCTCACCTTATTAGTTAAAAAAGAAGAAAAAAACAATAAAAATAAATAAAGTCAAAAGGACATTTAAAATATAACAATAAGAACCCCTTTCCCCCAGTAATGAAACATGTATGCAGAAGTCAGCTTTAACAGAGCTGTTCATGACCCATAGTGAAGCTCTTAGGGTAGCCATCTGTAACTCCTGCAATACAAAGGCAAGATGAAACAGGAAGTGGTAGGTCCAAAGTCTTAGGACAAGAGGAGGGCCACACTAGCCAGGGCTGATAGTGGGCCTCTTCCCCTTTATGAAGATGCTGGGAGAGGTGGGGATGGAACCAATTTCATTAAACCTAGCTCTACCCGGCAGGGCCCCTGGGGATCCCAAATCCTTTGCTCACATTCGGTTAAGTACAATTCCTCCTTCTTTGCTTCCCACTGCAAAGCTTGAGTTAAGCCCTGAAATTCCAGTAGGTAAATGCCCTCAAGACAGTCAAATTTCTGTGTGAAACGACTGGGCCTTGAGTCTTGGCTGATTATGGTGTGGGTAGGTGGTGAGTGCACGATGTCTCTGATATCCTACAAAAAAGAATTGAAGGCACTTTGTTGGTTCTGTGTGTGCTAAGTGCTTGCTGTGCAAACTGTGGGAAAGAGTGTGGTTGTATGATCACACTCCGTGACAGTGTCTACTTCTTGCTTCTACTTCCTAGGGTAGAAGTTTGGGGTCTCCCCAGAGTGTCCCAGCTGGTTGGGCACACTGCTTGGTAAGGGGCAGTGAGAAATATCCAGGGTAGAGGATATGGAACAAACTGCTAACTAACTGCTATCTATTTGCTAACGAACTGCTAACAAAGATCAAAAGCACTTCCCATTGTGGCTGGGCAGTGATGATGTGGGCAGTCTGCTGGCAGAATTAGAAATTGCTAGGCCCCAGGAGTAGGCTCTCCCTGAGACATTTGAGCTGCTCTTCTCCAAGCTTGATCTTCTCTTCTAGCTCTCGCTGTTCAATGATGAGAGCAGATTTCATCTTCACAAAGTGCTGATAATCTTGGAGCTGGTCCTGAGGCAGGTAGCGGGAGACCATGCCAAACACCAACTTCTCCCTCCGGTCCATGTGCTCCTTCAGCTCCTTGGCATCTGCCAACTGCCCTGTCAGCTGCTGCTTCTTCTCTATCAGCACCAACTGGGGAAATAGAAAACCAATTAAGAGTCATTTCAATTACCAGTCATCAGCCTAACCCATTGCTCCACCGGGCATGCTGCCACAAAGCAACTAGGCATTATGCTAACTGATCAATCGTAGATTTCCTGCCCTGAAGTCCACTTTCATGCAAAAGCTTTTCTTTCCTGGAGCAGGGGGAGAATATACACGAAAATGGTTCTGGCCAAGGGGATATGCAGTTCCCCTTTTCCATCTCTAAGCTATCTTTAATTAGTGGACTATCACTGAGATAGGTGTGAGGGAAGACTCTGACAAAGCTAGCTCAGGCCCCTTCTATCTGGTGAACAACCATCACTGCAAGAATGCTTTTAAGCTGAGACCGGTTTGGCTCAGTGGATAGAACGTCGGCCTGCGGACTGAAAGGTCCCGGGTTCGATTCCGGTCAGGGGCATGTACCTTGCTTGCGGGCACATCTCCAGTGTGGGGTGTGCAGGAGGCGGCTGATCAAAGTCTCTCTCTCATCAATGTTTCTGACTTTCTATCCCTCTCCCTTCCTCTCTGTGAAAAATCAATAAAATATATTTTTTTAAAAAGAATGCTTTTAAAATGGTATCTGTCTCTGGGTGGGTATATATGTGTAGCCATGTATGTAGGCACATGCCTATGTGCCTCTTAATGTAAAATCAAATTTTTATCTAACACCACTTGCATAGGGAAAGACAATGCAGTTTGCTGCTGCTACTACTATTACTACTGACAGGATTGATTCAGTGTTTACTTTGTTCCAGGCCCTGTTTTAAGACATTAACATGAATTACCTAATTTAATTTTCAAACCTTAGGTAGCAGGGAGTGTGTTCATCCCATTTTTAAGAGATTGAGACAGAGTGAGGTTAAGCTAGTTGCCTGCAGTCACACAGCTAATTAGGGGTAGAGCCAGAATTTCAAGGCACTTAAAAGCCAGTGCTCACATTCATAACACTATGCTCTACTGCCTTCTGGACTACCCAAACTTGAAAGAAGAAGCCTCAAGAAGACACATATGGCATTTCCCTCCATCCACACCCAAGAGACTCCAACTCTACCTTCTCCTGGTCAGCTTCTGAATCAATGCTGTTGAGAGCATTTTCTACCCGGGCCAGTCGTCCAGAGAGTGACAGCAACAGGTTGACCACTTTATCCAGGTCCCCAATAAACAAACGGTATTTTTCAAACTCATTGGACTTGCAGACAGCTTTTAGGTTGGCCTCCACCTCTTCCCCAAGGGCAGAATTGGCATTGATGTCCTCCAGCAATCCTCGCTGGGCCTCCCGTAGGACAGAAAGTTTTCTGCCAATGCTTTCAATAAGCTGTATCTAGGAGAAACAAAAAGAAGAAAGCAAAGGATGGGGATGGGGACTGACAGAAACGGATATGATCTTGTAACCTACGATTTTGGATCCAAGTAACAGATGGTGGGCTCTACCCTAGTCACTGGAAACAAAAGAAGCCGGAGCAAGTCTCATGAGCAATGCCTGTTTTCAGGACAGTCTTCTCTCTCATCTCTTAGAATCTGGGAGGAATATCTGTCACTATGAAATGTCTTGGCATTAGACAAGTGATACCCATGGGCTAATACCAAATGTAACTTCATAAATACTTGCTGAAAAAATGAAACTAGACTACTTTCTTATACCATAAACAAGAATAAATTCAAAATAGATTAAAGACTAAAATTTAAGACTCAAAACCATAAAAATATTAGAGAAAACATCGCAGTTAAATCTCACATATTTCTTGTAGCAATATTTTTCCTGATATATCTCTCTGGGCAATGATAAAATGAAAAAATAAACAAATGGGACTACATCAAACTAAAAATGTTTTGCACAGCAAAGGAAACCCTGAAAAAAATAAAGACAACCCACTGAATGAAAGAACATATTTGTCAATACATCTGGTAAGAGGTTAATATCCAAAATTTATAAAGAACTCAGACAACGCAACACCAAAAAAACAAACAATCCAGTCCAGTGGTTGAGCAGCAAGTGACCTATGAAACAGGAGGTCAAGGTTTGATTCCCAGTCAGGGTACATGCTCAGGTTGCAGGCTCCATCCCCAATGTATGGTGCAGCCGATCAATGATTCTTTCTCATCATTGATCTCTCTTTCTCCCTCTCCCTTCCTCTCTGAAATAAAAAACTAGAGGCTCACTGCACAAATTCATGCATGGGCAGGGTTCCTCAGCCTGGCCGGCAATTGGGACTGATCAAGGTTGGCCAGCTGTGGGGAGGGACTGTGGGAGGTGGGCTATGGGAGTGCACTGACTACCAGGGGGCAGCTCCCATGTTAAGGGTCTACCCCCTGGTGGTCGGTGCATGTTATAGCGACCAGTCATCCAGTTGACCAGTCATAATTATCGCTTAGGTATATATATATATTTTATGGTTAATAAAATATAACATTTGTGGATAATAAAGAACATTGTAAACTGATGAACAAAAGGATAGATACAGAGGCAGTAAAGCATCAAACAGTCTGTGAAATTATAGCAGGAAGATTAAGGAGAGGTGGGGTAAATAAGAGATCAATCAAAGGACTTGTATCTATGCATATAAGCATAACCAATGAACACAGACACTGGGAGGTTGGGGTATGCCTGAGAGGGAGGAGGGGCAATGGGGTGGTGATATGTATACATGTAACACAATAAAAAAAAAAACCCAAAAAATAAAAACAAAAAACAAAAAAAACACACCAGACAATAATTTTTAAAATGCATAAAGGATCTGAATAGACACTTCTCCAAAGAGGACATACAAGTGGCCAATAGACATATGAAAAGATACTCATCATTGCTAATCATCAGAGAAACGCAAATTGAAACCAAAATGAGATACCATCTCACACCTGTCAGACTGGCTATCATCAATAAATCAACAAACAAGTGTTGTGGAGAATGTATAAAAAAGGAAACCCTCACGCACTGTTGGTGAAAATGCAGGCTGGCGCAGCCACTCTATACTGGAAAGCAGTATAGAGTGACCTCAGAAAATAAAAAATGGAACTGCTTTTTGAACCAGCAATCCCACTTCTGGGACTATATCTGAAGAATCCTAAAACATAATTTTAAAGAATATATGCACTCCTATGTTCACTGGAGATTACTTATAATAGACAAGATTTGGAAGCACCCCAGTGCCCATCAATAGATGAGTTGATAGAAATCTGTGGTACATGTACACCATGGAATACTTTGTGGACATAAAAAAGAAGGAAATCTTATCTTTTGCTACAGCATAGATGGACCAGGAGAGTATTATGCTAAGTGAAATAAGCCAGTCTGAGAAAGATAAATACCATATGATTTTACTTATATGTGGAATCTAATGAACAAAATAAACAAGCAAACAAAATAGAAACAGACTCATAGATACAGAGAAAAGAATGACAGCTGTCATAAGGGAAGAAGATTGGGTAACTGGGTGAAAAAAGTGAAGGGATTAAGCAAAACAATCTCAGACACAGGCAATAGTATGGTAATTACTTGAGGGAAAGGGATTGAGGGAGGTAGAAGAAGGTAAAAAAGTATAAATAGTGACAGAAGGAGACTTGACATTGGGTGGTGAACACACAATACAGTATAGAGATAATGAATTTTAGAATTGTACACCTGGAAACCTATATAATTTTATTGACTGTCACCCCAATAAACTAAATAATAAATAAATACTGTTTAATAAGCAGAAATTGGAAGGCTTATGAGAACATAGGTTAAAAAAGCATTGTCATCAAGTATTTGCCTCTTTCTTTATTCAATCTCCTATCCATTTAAGTACCTCTGGTGTTCATGGCATTGTGCTAGATTTTTACCCCCTCAGCTTAACTTTTCAGGCCTTTTCAATAAGAGTCTGAGTTCTAGAGTTGCAATAACTACGTTTGACTTAAAGCTCTGCCACTTCCTAGCTGAGTGACCTTAGGTGAATTTCTTTCTTTTTTTTTAAATATATTTTTTATTGATTTTTTACAGAGAGGAAGGGAGAGGGATAGAAAGTCAGAAACATGGATGAGAGAGAGACATCGATCAGCTGCCTCCTGCACGCCCCACAGTGGAGATGTGCCCGCAAGCAAGGTACATGCCCTCAACCGGAATCGAACCTGGGACCTTTCAGTCCACAAGCCGACGCTCTATCCACTGAGCCAAACCGGTCTCGGCTAGGTGAATTTCTTTATGAAGTTTTACTTTATCTGCAGAATGGGGACAACTTCAGTACCTACTTCATTGAATTGTAATAAGGATTCAATGAGATAATGAATGCTAAGGGATTAGCACAGACTGAATGCTCAGTAAAAGCTGGCTGCTATTATTATTATTTCGTTTGTCCCCACTCTACCTTTCTGATTCCACTCCTCAGAACTTTTCAAGATTAGCTCCTCACCCTCCTCTGTGTTCACAACACTAATTCTTGTGTTCCTGATCTGCTTATGCAGTTCTACCTGTTCTTTTTATATATATATATATATTATTGATTTTTTACAGAGAGGAAGGAAGAGGGATAGAAAGTCAGAAACATCGATGAGAGAGAGACATCAATCAGCCGCCTCCTGCACACCCCACACTGGAGATGTGCCCGCAACCAAGGTACATGCCCCCGACCGGAATCGAACCTGGGACCTTTCAGTCCGCAGGCCGATGCTCTATCCACTGAGCCAAACGGGTCTCGGCTCTACCTGTTCTTTATCTCTTCCTTCACTTTGGCCAGTCTCATTCCTTCTTCAGAGCCCAGCTTTGTCTTTACCCTCCCTGCTGAAAACCCCTGTCCCCATAAGTCTTCTCTCAATAATCTTTTTCTTTTCTGAACTCTCCAGATGTGTAGAATTAGAATCCTATTGTGTAATTTGAAGTTGTTCACTTTCTGTTTCTTGTGTGTGCTCCTGATTCCTCTCCTACCGTTGATTGTAAGTTTGAGGGAAGCACTGCCTGTGTCTTCTAATTTGTCTCTCCTATAGTCAGTTCTGGGACTGCACTTACAAGAAGGTAGTGTGGTAGAGTGGAGTTGTGGAGTCAGAGATGCCTGGACTCCAATTCTACCTCCTTAAAACTGTGTGATCTTCAGTGAGATACCCAGACCCACTGAGACTTCTGTTTTCTCATCTGTAAATTGGAGAAGTGCCTACTCTCTTCCTACTCCCTATTCTTATGAGGGTTAAATGATATCATAGAGGTGAAATACTTAGTAATTTTCCTGGAACATTAATCAATAAATACATGTTCACTAATGCTGCTGCTGCTATATTATTATTATATTACTAGAGGCCAGGTGCATGAAATGCATGCACTTGGGGGTCCCTAAATCCAGCCTATGTCCTCTCGCAGTCTGGGAGCCCTCAGGGGATGTCTGACTGACAGCAGCAGTTGGACATCCTTAGCACTGCCACAGAGGCAGGAGAGGCTCCCACCACTGCTGCTTTGCTCACCAGCTGTGAGCCCAGCTTTTGGCTGAGCGGCACTCCCCCAGTGGAATCAGGCCAAAACTGACTCTCTGACATTCCCCCAAGAGGACCTGGATTGCAAGAGGGCACAGTCTGAGGGAACCCTCTGGTGCATGATCAGGGCCAGGGAGTGATGCGGGAGGTTGGCCAGCCAGGGAGGGACTCCAGGGTGTGTCCAGCCCATCTCACTCAGTACTAATCAGCCAGATTCCAGCAGCAAGCTAACCTACAGGTCAGAACATCTGCTCCCTGATGGTCAGTGCATGCCATAGGGACTGGTTGATTGGTCAACTGTCTGTCCCCTGGTGGTCAGTGCAAGTCATAGCAACTGATTAACTGTCTGCCCCCTGGTGGTCAGTGAATATCATAGCAAGCAGTTGAGTGGCCTTAGCACATTTTGCTTTGATTGGTTGAATGGCCGACCAGTCAACAGGATACAGCATATTAGGCTTTTATTATATAACTGGAGGCCCAGTGCACAAAACTCGAGCACTTGGCAGCAAGGCCTTAGCCCAGCCTGTGCCTTCTCACAGTCCAGGAGCCCTTGGGGGATGTCCTGGAGGCAGGAGGGTCTCCTGCCACTGCTGCTGCACTTGCCAGCCATTAGCCTGGCTTCTGGGTGAGTGGCGCTCCCCTTGTGGGAGCACACTGGCCACCGGTGGTCAGTGAACATCAGAGCGACCAATTGTTCCACCGTTTGGTCGATTTGCATATTAGCCTTTTATTATATAGAATTACCTGGATATTACTACTACTGTTATCTGAGTTTGAACCCCAGTTCTGCCACTAAGTAATAGAGTGACCTTGAGCAAATAACTCAACCACTCTGTGCCTCAATTTTCCCATCTGAAAATAGGGTAATAATAGTACTTATCTCAAAGTCTGAAGTGTAATAGGTTTAATTTAGGAAAAATTCCAAAATCCACTGAGAATGAGGGCTCAATGATATGAATGAGGCAACACAATTAGATGCCAAGAGGCTCCCAGATAGTTATCTTCTTTTCTCCAAAATTAAATCAATGCCAAAGATAAAGTAGCGCTAAAATATCCAACCCAGTTCTTAGGTTCCATAAGTCTGCCAGGATAAAAATGGAGACAACCCTTTCTTTCTTGGCATTTGGGCTTTGCAACCTGAACTTCAACCCTGGGGAAAGTGTAGTAGATAGAGTTATGGAGTCATCACAGACCTAGCTAGAACTGAGCTGCTTTTCTGGGATATTACAAATCAGTATCATTTCTCACTATCTTCCTCAGAGGCAAAACTGTTCCAGCCCACCAACAATCACTTCAAATCACTATCTGCTATTTCTATGCGTCACTATTTCTGATAATTTCTCTCTTCTTCTGGTTAGACTATTATTAGGTTTCCTCCTAATGAGAAGGTCCTACGTAAGGCAGGAGAAGCCTGCCATGATCAGGGAACATGGAATCCAAGGTAACAGGATCTGGATCTAGAAATCTTTGATACCATCATGCTTCTAATTCCTTCTCTGACATATTGTTTCAGATTGGAAAGTGGTGGTGGGGACTTTTGTAAATAGCGTTGAGCTTTCCTACAGGTCATATCCTGAATGAGAAACATGGGCCGATGACTAATTTACATTGAGTTCAGATGTCCACGAAGTGGTAAATTGGGCCTTTCAGGTTGTCATGGAAACCCAGTTGTTTATGAAATAAAATGGGTAAGTGCAGAGAGGGCAAAGTGATTCCAGGAATTTGATTAGACAACCAGGCTAGTGGTACTTAGAGGAAGAAAGGGGAGGTTTTGCAATAGCAACATTTCCATTTATCTATTTAACATTTTTAAGAGATTACTGACTACTTTTGAAAATAAACACCAAAATTTACCAGCTTATAATTTCTCCTTATCATAGTTAGTCTATTCTCTGTCTCAGAAAGTTACACAGATAATACAATCAATGATTACCATTGGTTAGAGTTCACTGGCCAAATACTCTGATGTGCCCTGGGTAGTGTGTTACTTAACAAGGCTGGCTTGCCCTGGTCGGTATTGCTAAGTGGTAGTGTCAGCCCACACACCATGGGTTCAATTCCAGGTCAAGGGCATGTACTTGGGTTACAGGTTCCTTCCCTGGCCGTGGTCAGGGTGTGTATGGAAGGCAACTAATTGATGTGTCTCTCTCACCTCTCTCTCCCCTTCCTACTCTCCCTCTTACCTCCCTCATGCTTTTCCTTCTCCTTCCCCCTCCTCCTATTCCCAGTCCCTTACATTCTCTTCGAAAAAACAATGGGAAAAAATGTCCTTAGATGAGGATTAACCAAAAAGAAAAACAAACAAGGCTGGCTTATTTCAGAGAGACAGCCCAAAAGACAGTCTTGACTTCAAGTCCTGAATCTATCACCTAGTCTATAACCCTGGACAACTTAGTCCTCTCAATTGGCAAAAAGGGGACAGTAATGTCTACCTTGGAGAGTTGTTTTAAGGATTAGATACTGCAGTGATGACTATGATTACTACTACCATAATTACTATTATTGACCAGATTAAAAAGAGACTTGGGCAGAGCCCGGTTTGGCTCAGTGGATAGAGCGTCGGCCTGCGGACTGAAGGGTCCCAGGTTCGATTCTGGTCAGGGGCATGTATCCTGGTTGCGGGCACATGCCCAGTGGGGGGCATGCAGGAGGCGGCTGATTGATGTCTCTCTCTCTCATCGATGTTTCTAACTCTCTATCCCTCTCCCTTCCTCTCTGTAAAAAAGTAATAAAATATATTTTAAAAAAGAGAGAGAGAGAGAGACTCGGGTTGCATTTGTGAGAAACCCAGAGAGGCTATTTGATTTTCAGACTGAAAATATAGGAATGTACCAAGATGTTCGAAAGAGCTTAGAGGGGAGGGCAATCTCTAGACCCACTCAAGCTAAAATGTCTAAGGTATATATTAAAAAAAAATCACCTTTTTTTGAGCCAGTTCATTGTCTACTTCCTCCTCTCCTAGGCCAATCTCTGCCATTTCTGGTTGGTCTTTCAACTTGTTCAGCAGCTCTGCCTTGGCCACAGAAATATTGTAATAAGCTGAATAAGAGGTAGAAATCCCTGGGGCCCCTTGAGGAGGCGAGAAGTGCTGAAATTCTTGCCTGTGGGAACAAAGGGGAACCATTTGAACACCTCTGTTGAGAGGCTGCTGACCTTTCTGCTTCTTAGTTTCCCTATTTGTAATACAGTGGGATCCTGCTTTGCCAAGGAGTTGTAAAATAAGAAAATAATGGACCAGGTGGCACTATTCAAATATAAACAGACCACATAAAGGCCATCTAGAATTCAAGTCAAGACCAATTTTAAGAACTTAAAATGCTATTTCCTTGTCCCTGACTTCTGAAGCTACAGGGACTTGCTTAGAGATAATGTGGTTTGGTCATTGACAACCCAGTAAAATCCAGAAAAACTGACAGGCCCTTAAAGTCCTGGGCTTATCATCAATTATTCTCCTTGGTTCATGGCCCCAGTATATGAACCCCAAGGGAGGGTCTAGGTGGCAGGGATAGCTGAAACCTTAGCTATTTGTCTTCTAAGCCTGTTGGCATCGCTCCTACCCATCCTGGACATCGCCCACCCCCAGCTCTATCTAGTCTGCTTGCTTACAAAGGCACCCTGTGGCTTTCCTGGACATTCCGATAATTTCTTCTTTCCTGATGGTACAACTTCTGCTTGAGATGGCCCCTCCACTGCAGATCTCCCACAGCAAAGAGGTCACCCATGACCTCAGCAGTGGTCACCATGTTGGAGGCTGGGGTTAGCACCCCTGCCAGAGACTTGTCACGGCCCACCACATCTCTCATGAGCTCTTCTGAGACTGCCTGCTGTAGAGCAGGCCTTCTGCCTGAGAAGGAATAGCATCTCTCCACTTCCGGGGTATCCCCAATGGCCCCAGCCTCCTCCATAGTTGCAGAATAATATGGGGGGAAAATGGAACCAGTGGCACCCAGGGGCTTGACAAGTGTAGCAGCAGACCCTGTTGTCTTGAGTTCACTGAAGCCCACGGGACTGAAGTGCTGCTTCTCGGAGCGCCAGCCCATGGAGGACAACTGCTCTTCAGGGAGCAAGTAGCTCTGGCTCCATGCTGGCTTGGGTTTGGAGTCTTCTGCCATCAAGGATTCTGGTCTGGCATGAGGAAAGAAGAAAAAAAAAGTTGGGCTTCAGAAACAGATGAGCAAATAATTTCACCCGTGATTTATGCAAGGGAGAGGCCCAACCCCTCTTTATTCTTGTTGCCTACCAGCCACCCCCACCCTCCACCTGTCTGTGTCACTGCCCCTCGGCTAACCTCTCGCTGTTTGAAAGGAAAAATAGGAAAAACTCATTAGTCATTTTTGCAGCTATTTGCAGCTCTTAAATAAAGGTCAAAAATAATGGTTAAAATGCTCCACAGCTTTTTACTGATTCATGTTATGCTGTCTCCTAATTCATCACACAAAAAGAAATTTGAGCATGCCAGCATTCCTCATCCTAGGTATTCATTTACATGTAGGTTTTTAAGCTAATAACACTGATAAAGGAACACGACTCACTAACATCACACAGGGCTTACTATGTCCCAGAAACTGTCCTAAGATGCCTGTGTGTGACAGTGGGGGTGTGTGTGTAGATACAGATATAAAATTCAATGCTTGTGACAACCATTTTACAGATAAGGAACATGAGGCATTGAAAGGTAACTTCCCCAAGGTCACCAGATAGTAAATGACAGACCTGTAATTTATACCTAGGCGAGTTAACTCCAGAATCTGTACTTTTTTAAAAAATAAAGAATATATTTTTATTGATTTTTTTAAAGGGAGAGAGAAAAAAACCCCACACACATCGATGTAACGTTTATTGGCTGCAGGGATTGAACCCACAAGCTGGGTATGTGCCTTGAGCAGGAATCCAACCAGTGACCTTTTGGTGCGTGGGACAGTGCTCAACCATCTGAGCCACTCTGGCCAGGGGCAAAATCTGTGCTTTTAGCCACTATGCTATACTTCCAAGGGGGCAACTTGACAGAATGTAAAATATTTTCTGACTGAACAATATCTCTGTTAGCAGAGAAAAAAGAACATTCTGAAGGGCATATAAATGTATAGGATAGGGAATTCTTATGCATATAAAATATTTAGGGCATATATGAGTTTTCTGAGTCAGAAAGTGCTGCAGGAAAATATGGATTTTTTTAAAGGAACATTTTTAGAACAATGCTTGGCACATGGTAAGCAAGCAAAAAAAAATTAGCTATGTTGGGAGTGATGCTGCTCCTTAAATCGCTATCACTCCAAGAAGCATCTATAATTGACTTTCTATAACCACAAGCCAGGGTTGTATGCAAACAAATGCTTTCCCTTGCATCCCATAGTCATTTATAAAGATTTCTGGAACACCTTACAAAAATCTGTAAGAATAGCAATTTTCTTCTCTCTATCCAAGGTGCCAAGCTGAATGGAAGTACATAAAGGAAGAACTAGCAGACTGACAGAGGTATTGTAACTACTACCTCAGGGCACACTGCCCTACAGGAGACAGGAGGGCCTCATAAAGTTCTGGTATACCCAAAGAACAAGATCTGAGGCTAGGATAGCGAAAGAAGCATGGATTTGGGAGGCAGACAAATCTGGTTTTGAATTTTTGCTGCACAATTCTGACTTCTTTAGTCCTTTATTTTGCTCAGCTTTCATTTTCTCATCTGTCAAATGGGAATAATAATGGTGCTTAGGGCTGTTGGGAGGTTTAAATGAAATGATGAATATAAAATGACCAGCAATGTCTGGCACGCAGCAAATGTTCATTCATTCATTTATTCTTTCTTGTGAATATTAAGTGGTAGGTCACCTTTCCTTCCCCATTGATAGGTAACAATCACAGTCATTTTCCACAAAATGTTTTCCGATTATATTAAGAATGCTGCCCTAACCGGCTTGGCTCAATAGATAGAGTGTTGGCCTGCGGACTCAAGAGTCCCCGGGTTGATTCCTGTCAAGGGCATGTACCTCAGTTGCGGGCACATCCCCAGTAGGGGGCATGCAGGGGGCCTGCAGGGGACAGCTGATCGATGTTTCTCATCGATGTTTCTAACTCTATATCCCTCTCCCGTCCTCTCTGTAAAAAAAATCAATAAAATATATATTTTTAAAAAAGAATGTTCCCCAGCTAGATGGACAGCTTGAGAAGCCGCCCGTAGGGATCTAATAAGAGATTCTCTCAGTGGCTGGGAGCCAGGCCCTGTAAATGCTATGCTTGTGACACTGCAGGCTAGAAAACCTTGACTAGCTCCAGATAGCCAAGTAATGGATCTGCCTGTCAGTAAAAGACACGATAATAAGATACTTCTAATAGTAACAAGTCCCAGGCAGATTCCTTCTGTAAAGGGATTTAATAAAGCACTTAGGGGAAAGACACTTGCCCCCATCTTCACTCCCAGAAGAGAGTGGGCTGAGCTCTCTGTGGGAGGTCTGGCAGAGCTAAAAGCCAAAGCTCTTTGCTTTGGAGCAAAGAGGACAACCACACACTGTAGTGCATGCATCTGAACACTGGCACAGTGAAGGGAACAGACACCTGCAGTCCAGCTGCCCAGGCACCTCATCCTGTCAACTACATGTATTACTCGATGAAGAAAATGCAAAGGGAGAGGTGAAAGTGGAAGAGGAAAAGAATGTTCTCGGCTATTGTAAAGAATGATCAGGGCATAAAACATGCAACCCCAGCAACACATTTGATGTTGGGGTGTTAGGAAGAGTTTAGAAGCCCAGGTAGGTCATAGAACAAAGGCAAACCAGGTTTCAACCTGGCCTCTTGTTCTGAAAAGCAAGCGGAAGACAAGGCAGAAGAGGGCAGAAGCTGGGTTTCTAGGAAAAGCCTTGTGCAAGAAATAAGGGTTTAATGTTTTCTATGTCAGGGGCCAGAAACTGATGCATATCTGAAAGACAAACTGGAGAAATAATAAATATATTTTGATAGTAACCTTTAGGGATAAGAACATGAACAACTACAATTTGATGAACACCGACTATGTGATAAATTAACTTCATATTTGTAACAACCGTGTGGAATAGGTATCACCATGCCTATTTTCCAGTGAGAAAACAGAGGCTGGGAACAGTCCAAGGTCAGGCAACTGGTACATGGTGGAGGTGGAATTCAAATGCATGCTGCCTGTCTCTTCGGGGGCTTCATATCTTTCCTAAGTACTTACTTGGAGGGATCAGTGGTCTCCTGCTCCGATGTCCTCCAAAGTCCACCAATGCCATAATAGCAAGGGGGCTGAGCCTTCTCCGGCTGAGATCCCAAATGGCCCCTTATTGGAGGCATGTAATCACTGGAATGCAGAGTAAAAGACTCTTGCTCTGCTGGGAGGCTCTGTGAACCCTGCCTTGAGACCTCTAGGTGACCAAAGCCCAGGGATTGTGGCTGCTCCAGGACTTCCTCAGTATTGAGAGCACAGGAACCAGTGGTTTCTGAACTGAAATACTGGGGTGGCAACTCCTCTTCCTCTCCTCCCTCCTCCTCTTCCTCCTCGTCCTCTTCCACCTCCTCCTCCTCTTCCTCTCCCTCCTCCTCCTCCTCTTCCTCTTGCTGCTGCTGTTGCTGCTTCTGCTGCTGTTGCTGCTGCTGGGCTGCACGGAAGAGCCTATACTTCTCCCAGTTGGGAGGAGGAGGACGAGGAGGAGGAAAGGCCTTCTTCCTGGTTCCCAAAGGATCTAGCTGGGTTTCAACTTTGGTAAAGGGCTCCCTCCTAGGCTGCCCCCAGGCCCGGGAGCTCTGGGGATCCAAGCTGATATGGCTCTCTGAGAAGGCACGGCTGCGCAGTGGGTGGGGCATGGAGGCCATGGAGCTCTCCTCCTCATAAACTGAAGTTTCCTCTGTTTTTTTTGAGGCGTGCTTGAAATCTCCAAGGAGATCAAGAGAAGAGATTGCTCGGTAGCTTGATAAGTCCAATGCTGGGTTCTCAAGGCAAGGATGGAAGGGGGCTGCCCATGAAAAGTCAGCCTTAGAATGAGCCATTTTCCTGAAAAAGAGCAGATGGGGATTGTGTAAAACAAGCAGGTTGCAGATGATCCCATATTTTCAAAAAATATGATTTTTTTAGAGAGAACAAGGAAGGGAGAGGGATAGAGAGATGGAAACATCAATGAGAGAGAAAACATTGATTGGCTGCCTCCTGCACATCTCCTACTGGGAATCGAGCTCAAAACCCAGGCATGTGCCCTGACTGGGAATCAAGCTAGGGACCTCTTGGTTCATGGGTTGATGCTCAATCACTGAGTTACACCAGTTAGGTTGGTCCCATATTTTTGATGACATCATTTATATAAAATTTAAAGTGGCCACAAAATAATGTAATCGATGTAGTAAACGTGATAATAATAATATATATTGATAGCTAACACTATGTATGTACTAAATACTAAGCACTGTTTTAAGTGTTTTCCATGTATTAACATATTTAATCCTCATAATAACTATAGGAAGTTATTATTATTGTCCTGATTTTATAGCTGGGGAAACTGAGGCATGGGAAGGATAAGTAACTTGCTTGGGGCCATAAAGCTAGTAAGTAGCAGAGCTAGAGTTTGAACCTGAACAATTTATCTCCAAAGACTGAATACATACTACCTCAGTCTGTTTGTAGCACTTGGATTAAATGTACTATATCCTTAGGCTTACGAGTCTGGTTATCTTGCTTCATCTGCTGCTCTTTTTTGTTTTGTTTTTAATTATGAAAAATTAAAATATTTACAAACATATAGAGATTGCTAAAATAAATATTCATGTTCCCAACTACTGCTCAAAATAAAAAGACATCTTAATACTGTGCCATTCATCTGATATCTAGGGCCTGGCACACAGTAGGCATTCAATAAATATTTGTTTTTAAATACGTGAATTAATGCCAACATGAGGAAAAAATAAGGGCCATGATACTCATATATTAAAAAGTTGAATTAAAGGCAAAAATCAATTAACAAGGCAAAGAAGGACACTATAATATTAATGATTAGAACACATGATGAAGATCTAACTATTCCAAATCTTTATGTACCAAATAACAGAGCATCAAAATTTCTACAGCACAAAAAAAAATTTAAATTTACTTCATTTAAATAATGTTTTTTATTTCTACAGAAAAAAAGACTGTTTAAAGCAAGTCAAGGGGATGTAAAGTACGGTATAGGGATTATTAGTCAATAATATTATAATAAGTATGTATGGTGCCAGGAGAGTACTAGACTTTTCTGGGTAATCACTTTATAAGTGACATAAATTTCTAATCACTATGTTGTACACTTGAAACTAATATGATACTGTATGTCATCTGTAGCTAAAAAATAAAAATTTAAAAAATTCTAAAACAAAATCTATAGGAAATACAAAGGTAGAAAAAAGAAGAAACCAAATATGACACTCCTTCAGCTGTTGACAGATTTGACAATCCAAACCTAAGATAATGAAAAAATCTAAATTTATTCATACACTAAAAACAGACTATTTCTAAGGGCTCATCGAACATTTTTTAAATTGACAATATATTAAGCTAAAAAGTGGAAGTAGTACAGAGTACAGTATCTAATCACAATATAGCAACACTCAAAATCTATAATAAAAGTATAAAATGCTAATTAGATTGAACAGCCAAATGACCTTCCAGATGTCATTCTGGAAGACCTGGATGAAGCCACCATGGTGGGGGCTGAGGCAGAGGTGGTTAGGGGCGATCAGGCAGGCAGGAAGAGTGGTTAGGAGTGATCAGGCAGGCAAGAGAGTGGTTAGAGGCAATCAGACAGGCAGGCAGAATGGTTAGGGGCGATCAAGCAGGCAGGCAGATGAGTGGTTCCTGATTACAAGAGGGATGTCCAACTGCCAGTTTAAGCCCGATCTCACAGGGGTCCTGGGTTTCGAGAGGGTGCAGGCCAGGTTGAGGGACACCCCCCCTTCTGCCCTCCCCCACACCCCCCTCTGTGAATGAATTTCATGCATCAGGCCTCTAGTTAATAACAAAAATGTAAAATAAAAGGGAAAGCATTCTCCAGGCTAGTAAAAGAGGAGATCTAATCTGAAACTATATAATATGTAGAAAATAACAACAATGAAAACATTAGAAGGTAGAGAATATAGTTGATTAAAAGAGTGGTAAAAAGAAAAGTTGTAGCCTTAAATAGTTATAGTAGTACATAAGAATAAATTAAAATAAATGAATTAAGCATTCAGAAAAAGAAGCTAAGAAAACCACCACAAAAATAGACCTAAGGAAAGCAGAAAGAAAACTAATGGTACCAATCAATACACTAGAAAATAAATGATAGTACAAATAATTAAAGCTAAAAGCTAATTCTTTAAAAGAAAATTAAAATAAGACAGATAAGCCACTTGCAAATCTAATTTTAAAACCCAAGTGCACAAAATGAGAAGAATGAGAATATCTAAACCCACCAGTTACCATAGAAGAACATTGATAAATTTGACCAAAAATTAAAAGCACACTCACATGGTCTTGTGTTAATTCTAACCTTCAAGAAACAGACAACCCCAATGCTATTTATGTTTTTAGACTCTGTAATCTAAGAGAATAGAGGGATAAGAAAAAGAATCTTGCACAGTGTTAATACCAAAACCCCCAAACTAGAAGATACATAAAGGAAAACTAGAGACCATTCTCATATAAGAATACTAATGTATATTTTTGCATTTAAAACACAAATATTAGGCCAAAACCAGTTTGGCTCAGTGGATTGAGCATCAGCCTACGGGCTGAAAGGTCCCAGGTTTGATTCCGGTCAAGGGCATGTACCTTGGTTGCGGGCACATCCCCAGTAGGGGACGTGCAGGAGGCGGCTGATCGATGTTTCTCTCTCATCGATGTTTCTAACTCTCTATCCCTCTTCCTTCCTCTCTGTGAAAAATCAATAAAATATATATAAAAAAACACAAATATTAGGACATCAGTATATATAAGGAATTTATTAGTCAACTACCAGCATATACTAAAGGCACATTCTTAAAAAATTCTTTCTGAGAGGGGAACATGACCCAAAAAGCTGGACACCACTGGTTTGGAACAGCCATTCTTAAACAAAGTGGCTCCTAATAAGAATTACTTAGAGAAGTTGTTTAAAATACAAATTCATGAGCCTCAGTCCCTGAAATGGGAACGTAGTACCTCTGGTGGGGTTCAGGAATCCATATTTTTAACAACTGGCCCAAGGGATTCTAATACAAGTGGCTCAGGGACCATATTATATAGAAAGAAAGGGCCAGGATAAAAAAGGATGTATGAGTGGTGTGGTTTAGGGGTGGAGGTTTGAGGGCAGATATATTCGTCCCAATTAGATTGGTTTCCAGTCTATACAGCCTGTCTGCCACCCCTCACATACACATCTCCACCTTCTATCCCTGTCTTTCTCCCCCTTTCTCATCTCTATCTCCAATCTTGATCTGATAAAATTCATGCAGTGACAACATCTCTAAAGGCCTCATTTGGGCCAATGTCCTGCAGTTGTGGCAAGGATAACCCAGGTTTGTCATAGTAATCAAATTTACCACTCTCTTCTCTTACTAGCCAGGGTACAAGAAAAGCAATATAGCAGGGCGGAAAGAACACATTGTCAGAAAGGCTTGAGTCTAAATTCCAGGAAAATTTTGAAATCTGGCTCTATAGCCCTAAAGCTGTACAACCTTGAACAAAGTATTTAATTTACCTCAGTTTTAGTAAAATATCTATCTTACAAAGCTGTTGTGAGGGAGGATAAACTATATAAAAAGGACCTACCAACATAGAACAGACTGATGACTGTCAGAGAGTAAAGGGGTTGGGAGGCTGGGTGAAAAGGTGAAGGGATTAAACAAACAAACAAAAAAAGCCTCATGGACACAAACAACCTTATAGTGATTACCAGAGGGAAAGAACAGCGAGGGAGAAAGAAGAGGGTTTGGGGGGATAAATGGTGATGGAAGGAGATTTGACTTTGTGTGGTAAACACACAATACAACACACAGATGATGTATTATAGAACTGTAGATCTAAAACCTATATGATTTTATTAACCAACTAGAGGCCTGGTGCATGAAATTCATGCATGCAGGGGCCAGCCTGCACCCTCTCCAATCCAGGACCCCTCAGAAGATGTCCAATTGCCCATTTAGGCCCTCTCACAATCAAGGACCACTAGCTCCCAACCGCTCACTTGCCTGCCGGCCTGATTGCCCCCTAATTGCTCCCTTGCCGACCTGATTACCTCTAACTGCCCTCCCCTGCCAGCATGATAGCCCCTAACCGCCTCTGCCTCAGCCCCCACCACCGCTGCTTTGTCCAGAAGGACATCTGGAAGATGTCTGGTCTAATTAGCATATTACCCTTTTATTAGTATAGATGTCACCCTCAATAAATTCAATTTTAAAAATAAAATAAAAATGACCTATCAATGATGCTGGGTACATGAAAGGTGATTAATAAGTGAAAGGACTATGTTTATTGTTAGAGTAAAGTCCCTTACTCAGGACACTGCATATAAGCTGTTCAGTGTACAACCTTCACTGCTGTATGCTTTAGCCTTGTGCCTTGTTCCCACCAAGGGAGCTGGACTGTATGCCCCTATGGTTAATGTTCAGACCTGTTTAATAGCCAAGAGATCAGAAAATCTTGGTCCTTATCTCAGCCACATGGCTACCTAGCCAGGAAGCCCTAGCTAACTAAAGATTTTAACACTGGTCTCATTTACTCACTCATCCCATCTATTAAAAAAGAAAGATAGGAGAGAAACCAAGATTGCAGCATAGGTGAATACCTAAATTGCTGCCTCGCACAACAATTTCAAAACTACAACTAAAAGACAGAATGGACATCATCCAGAACCACAGGAAAGCTGGCTGAGTGGAAATTCTACAACTAGAAGGAAAGAGAGGGGCTCACGGAGACTCAGAGGAGCTGCAAAAAGCTGAGGTAAAGAGACGCACATATGGAGAGGACAGGGCAGATTGCCTGGCTGGCTTCCTCTAGCATGAGGGAGACAGAAACTCCCGACTTCACTGAACCCCACTTCCGACTGCACTGAACCTCAGTTCCGGGCAAGACTCATACGGGGGAGTCTGGACTGTTGTGAAAAGAGAGGAGTGCAGGGAAACTTAGGGGAGCACGAAAGTCAGAGGTCTGGAGGTGTGCGCAAAAGTGCGCACACCGGGGTCTGACTGCTGATTGTGCCCCAGGCTTTGTCTAGTGGGAGGAAGACAGAACCTCCCAACTGCACTGAAATCCAGGTCAGATTGCACTGAACCCCAGTTTTGGGAGAGACCCTGGGGACCCAGACTCATACAGGTCTCCAGAACACATGGAAACTCAGGGGAGCCAGAAAGGCAGAGGTCTGGAGGTGCATGCGCCTGTGCCCAGAGAGGGTTGCAGTGATTACTGAGAGACACTGAGACCCAGGGGCTGATGGGAAGCTATGGCTGTCTTCTCAGCCCTGAGACTCCACCCCATTCAAGCTTAGCACAGAAGCTATTGCAATCTTGCAAATCTTAAGGTGGAGTCCAGCACCGAAGTACTTCCAGCGTTGACACAGCTGATCTTCACAACCAATTGGCTTGGAGATCAATTCCCCCCAGTGATACCAACAACAATCAGACTTAACTACAACAAGACTCTACACACAGTCCACAAAGGGGTACACCAAGAGAATCCACTTCAGGTAACTGGGGAGGTGGAGCTACTGGGCCATATAGGACACCTAGCACACAAAGCTACTCTACCAACTCAGGGAAGCAGTAAAAATGTGGAGACAAAGGAACAGATCACAAACAAAAGAAATGGAGAAAAACAAATGACTGGATATAGAGTTCAAAACCACAGTTATAAGGTTTTTCAAAAATTTCCTAGAAAAGTTGGATAAATTTAGTGAGACCCAAGAGGAGATGAAAAAGGACCAACTAGAAATTAAATATACACTGACTGAAATAAAAAAAATATTATACAGAGACCTAACAGCAGACTAGAGGAATGCAAGAATCAAGTCAAAGATTTGAAATACAAAGAAGCAGGAAACACTCAACTGGAAAAGCAAAAAGAAAAAAGAATCCAAAAATGTGAAGATAGTGTAAGGGGCTTCTAGGACAACTTCAAGCATACCAACATCAGAATTATGGGGGTACCAGAAGAAGAAAGAGAGCAAGATACTGAAAACCTATTTGAAGAAATAGTGATTGAAAACTTCCCCCACTTGGTGAAAGAAATAGACTTACAAGTCCAGGAAGTGCACAGAACCCCAACCAAAAGGAATCCAAAGAGGACTACACCAAGACACATCATAATTAAAATACCAAGAGCAAAAAACAAAGAGAGAATATTAAAAGCAGCAAGAGAAAAACAGTTAATTACCTACAAGGCAGAACCCATGTGATTGTCAGCTGATTTCTCAACAGAAACTATGCAGGCCAGACAGGAGTGGCAAGAAATATTCAACGTGATGAATAGCAAGAACCTGTAACCAAGATTTCTCTACCAAGCAAAGCTATCATTCAGAATTGAAGGTCAGATAAAGAGCTTCACAGATAAGAAAAAACTAAGAGTTCATCAGCACCAAACCAGTATTATATGAAATGCTGAAAGGTACTCTTTAAGAAGAGGAAGAAGAAAACGGTAAAGATAAAAATTATGAATAACACATACATATCTATCAACAAGTGAATCTAAAAATCAAGTGAATAAAAAATCTGATGAACAGAATAAACTGGTGAATATAATAGAATCAGGGGCATAGAAAGGGAGTGGACTGCAAATCCTCAAGGGGAGAATGGTGAGGGGGGTGCAGGAAGAGACTGGACAAAAATCATAAACCTATGGATGAGGACAATGGGGGGGGAGGTAAGGGCAGAGGGTGGAGTGGGAGCTGGTTGGAGGGGAGCTATGGGGAGAAAAAAGAGGAACAATTGTAACAATCTGAACAATAAAGATTTTTAAAAAGGCAAGATAATAAAAAGACAAACTTAAGAGCAGAGATAAGATCAAAAGGACTATGTATTCTAAGTTGTCTTGTTTAGGTACTAATCACTGTCAGTCTTACAGAATTTACTCCTGGATAGCCAACTCCAGAATCAGCTGGAAGAAAAGCATGCCTTCTAGGAACACTTGGTTCCCCAATTCATGGTACTGTGGCCCTACCTGGAGGCAATGGGCTCTAGCAAGGCAATCTGGAAGTTACTATTCTCCACATCAATTCTGATTTTAAAAGCACTGCCATCCCATTTACACAACTTATTTATGGCCAGCCTGAGCCTGGCAGAATCACTTATATCTGTGGAACAGCGTACACAGAAAGGGGAAGAATGGCCTTCAATATGATCAGCTGAGCCAATGTGTATACAAGTCATTGCAAGCTCTCATTGAATATTACCCTGTGCAAGGAGCAAAACTAACATGGCCCTTGCCTTCCTGGAACTAATAGCTGAAGCAAACTGGTGAACAGAAGGCTTCTATTGAAGTGTGTCAGGCTCAAGCTGATGATGTTTGCCTCCAGAGGTACATATTTTCAAAGGGCTGAAGGCTCCTATGTACACAGAAATTTACCACTCCCTTTTGGAACCAGGTGGAGGATTCTTCCCTGAAGTGGAGGACAAGGAGCTTTATTAAGGGAAAATAACTAGAGTTTCTTAACTTCTTACTATGTGTTAGGCACTATTATAGGCACTTCCATGTATACATTTGTTTTCATCTTCACGGCAACCCCTTGCAATGGGTTTCATTATTGCCAGTTTGCAGAAGAGGATTCTGCAGCTTAGAAATGATATATCGTTTTCCCAGTTAACAAGAAGCAGTAGTGTCCAGACTGACACTTGCCTGATTTTCCTCCACCATGGGGCAATCTCATTGAAGCAAGAACTCCTGGGGAGTGGCAAAGAGTACTTGCACTACATTCATCCCCAAGTGTCCACGAAGACTTTAGTTCCTTGCTGAAGAAAGGGGAGAACGCACGAAGGCTCAGTATGAGAAAGGGCTTTGTTGACACCAGCACGGAGACTACATGGCAAAAACAAAAGCAAATTGCCTGCCAAGTCATGGACTGTTCTCTTTTCCTCTTGGCACAGGTTACGTATCTTCTGATGAATAGATTTTCCCCTTTTGTTAATTTTTTTTTCTTTTTGCCTAATAGTAATTGAACATGAAAACCAATATTTGCAAATACTGAAAAAGCTCCTCCTCAGGCTTTTTTGAAGTTTCTTGTTTGGAAATGCTCTTTTTAAATTGCCCACAATAGCTGGGCATTCCAGGATCTCAGCAGTAAGAGTGCACAGGTTCAGCCCCTCTCCCCTTTCCTTTTCCTCAGCAGCCAAAAGATAAGACTGCTCCAAGAGAAACAGCCACTCCTGGGTTATTGCTGAAAGAAATATTTGCAAGATCCAGGAAGTGGGACACAAGGAGGCTGTATGGGGAGGGGGCAAGGGCTCAGAGTTTATTGTTACCATCCTTCTCTGCTAATAGCTTCACAGAACTTCAAGTAAGGAACAATTAGCCTGGTTAAAAAAAAACAAAAAAACAAAAAGCAGGAATCCCCTTGAGACTTCAATAGCACCTAGAAGGCTGATGCAATGTCCTCTGAAGAGATCAGATAAGTCCTTTTTTTTCTATGAGCTGTTCTGGGAGAAGCTTAACTTCCTCTCCCCAATGACCTCAACTTGGAATTTCCAAGAAAGTCTTCCCATTCGACCCTGGATGTTACGTAGTGTCATACCCATGGTGATAAGGGGTGATAATAACAATTTCTGTTTACTGCAGTTCTATCATGTGTAAGGTGCAGGGCTGCACACTTGACAGATTTGACCTCATTCAACCTTTCAGACCAGTGGTTCTCAACCTTCCTAATGCCAGGACCCTTTAATACAGTTCCTCATGTTGTGGTGACCCCCAACCATAAAATTATTTTCTTTGCTACTTCCTAACAGTAATTTTGCTACTGCTGTGAACTGTAATGTAAATATCTGAGTTTTCTGATGGTCTTAGGCGACCCCTCTGATGGGGTCGATGGATCCCCAAAGGGGTCGCAACCCACAGGTTGAGAACCGCTGTTTCAGACAATCTTCTGAGCTAGGTATTCTCTTTCTCATGTAAGAAATTAAGCTCAGAAATGTTAAATGACTGAGGAAAAACAAAGAGTAAGTGGCCAGAAGTTACAACTATGGTTCCTCAGACTCCAATGCCCATGCTTTGGCCAGCACAAATGATGCCTCTCCAGTGTTCTCATAACCTTCTTAAGAGATTTAATAGTAGACATTTTAGGAGAACATAACACATTGCCAAGGGGCCAAGAAGGTTTGATATCCACAAGAACAATTTAGCTGAGTATCAGGCTGGCCATGATTATTAAACCTCTTTTCTCTAATATCCAATGGTTCTGAAACTTAAGCATGAAATAGGATCACCTGGAGAGCTTGTTAAAACACAGGTGGCTGGGTCCAACCCCTAGATTTTTTATTTAGTAAGTCTGGGATGAAGTGGAGAAATTTTATTTCTAACAATTTCCCAGGTGATGATAGGATTGTGGGTCGGGGATCACACTTTGAGATCCACTGCTGTAATCAGTCATTATCTATCAGGTTGTCAACTCACCAGGGTATCTTAAGAGGTATAAAGTCACTTTAAAACATGGGACAAGTGGGATAAAGATTTACAAAATAAAATATTGAGAACACTGAAGCTCCAAAAAAACCTCTGGGAATCCTGATACTATTTAAAGAAATGTGGTGCCCCACCATAGTTAACAATAGACAGGCCTGGTGGGCGGGGGGGGAGGGGGTATGAGAGGGGAGAGCAAGTTTTACAAGTTTTGTCTGTTTGAATCTTCCTGTACACAAAGCATTAATGTACTCAATGAACATTTGAACACAATGAAATGGACTTAATACGAACATTATAAAGAACATGATTCTACTTCAGATGGGTATTATGCATTATGAATGACAATTATTGTTCTAGAGTAGTGCTTTGGAAGGCATATGTTAAGCATTTGAGGTTTTAATATTTTTGGAGTAACCCTAAAGATCCAGGAGATGTAGTAATTGCTCAATGTGCAAAGGGTATGATTTTGACTTTGCAAAGCATCACATACTGGTTTGTAGGGCAAGTCACCCAGCAAAGGAAGAAGCCTAGTCAACTGCTTGGCAGTCCCATCTCAATGTGGCTTAGTGGATCTCTATTTGCTGTCAAAGTAGATTTCTAAAGTAACCATGGTAGAGAGAAAATGTGCTTCTTTGTTAATAATGACAGTGAAATGCAAACTATTATTGCTGGTGATGGAAGTGAAGAGCACTGGAAAGCTCTTAAGAAAGTGATGTTTCTGCCGGAACCGGTTTGGCTCAGTGGATAGAGCGTCAGCCTGTGGACTGAAAGGTCCCAGGTTTGATTCCGGTCCGGGGCATGTACCTTGGTTGCGGGCACATCTCCCGTGTGGGGCGTGCAAGAGGCAGCTGATCGATGTCTCTCTCTCATCGATGTTTCTGACTTTCTATCCCTCTCCCTTCCTCTCTGTAAAAAAATCAATAACATATATATATATAAAGAGAAAGTGATGTTTCTGAGCCAGATAATGTTTATTGGTGGTGGTAGTGGTGAGTGGGTTCTATGTTGTAGTGGTGATGACAAATTTGGAGATTCACAAAGATCTGAAGATATACCCCCTTAGAAATGTCAAGGTTTTCACAGATTTAGATAAGCAAAAGAACTGGTTGATGGAGAATTCTAGCAAACCAAATTCTAGTGAACAGTGAGATCAAGCATGTCTAGTAAGTAACACTGTTATTGGTAAGGGGATTTTTCCAGTCCTTGGACTAAATCAAATCATTGTGGGTTGCCTCTTCATCCGATTTTCTTTTCTTTTTTTTATTCATTCCAGCTAACTTGACAAGTACCCAGAGAACACCATGTACATTCAACTCCAGCTATTTACATTTTACTAGATGCCTTTCTAATTTTCTTTGTGTAAGGCTACAATCAGATTCAACATGTGATTTAGGATTTAGCCTTTTTTGATTAATGAGATTACAAATACCCATTTCTGTGCATGACCCAGTATTTGTATACCTGCCACTGTTAATGGCTATTTCCTAGTCCACCATGGTGATATATTAAATGGGTAAATCTTTTCATGATTATAAAGAGCACTGCTATAATACATTTATTATAATTTATTATAATCTTTCAGCAAATTACTTTTCCTTTTTGTGTTACTTCCTTGGGGGTATGCTAGGTCAAAGAGTATGAGCAGTTTTGTAACCCTTGTCACATATTTCTAGATTGCTCTCTAGGAAACTTAACCAATCTATATTATTCCCAGAAACATATACTGTTTCCTCACGTCTTGCCAATAAAGGGTTTTGTAATTTCTATTTATCATTTATTAATTTCTATTTATTAATTGTTTATAATTTAATAAGCAGGTAGTGATACCTTGAAGCTATTTTTATTTGCTTTTCTTTAAATGCTTGAGAGGTTATACTTTTCCATGCAGTGATTTTACTGCCTTTATTTCCTCATGTGTAAATTGCTTATTCATTTTTCCTCACCCTTTTATGAAGCTGAATCTACAAGCTGACCTTCAATATCTGTATCCATTCTTTATATTTTTTGAACAGTCAACTGTTATCAGTGATACTGACCCCAGACAATTTCCTCATTCTGTTGTTTAGCTTTTTATTACATTTTTGTACAGTTTTCCCACTAACTTTTATATATTTGAAACCATCCATCTTGTCTCTGACATTATCCTCCATTTAAAACAGACACCATTTACCTTCCATTCATAACTGAAATAAATATGCTATTCTGCTTGTCTGCTTTTTTAGAATTTATTACAGAGTATTGTATAAAATATTGACCTAATTATTCTCTGAACTGATAACTAGGATTCTCAACATTTCTTTTTTTTTAAAGAAAGAGTGATTGCTTTCTCTAGTTAAGGGTTGTTTCCATTGTGCTCTATATTCTTAGAATAGCTTGAATCTGTTCCTAGTATCTCTCTTTTTTTAAATTTCATTGACTTTTTTTTCAACCCTCTATCATATGGTTTTGATAATTGTCATTTTATGACCGGCTTTAAAATCTGATAGGGTAAATCTACTATCATTACCTTTTTAAATAAATGTATTATTTGGTATGCTTGCCCACTTATTCTGCCAGATAAATTTCACAATTAATTTGACAAGTTCTAGAAAGTATCCCATAGTGACTCTAATCAGTAGTTTATTACATCTATATATGTGCTCACCTAGGGAGTATTACAGTCATTATTATAGTTTTTCCAAACTGAAGCAGAGTAGAGTTAAGCATTTATTCATGTCTTTATTTCTCCCATTAAGAGTTTGATAATTTTCCTTGAATAAATTCTGTGTTCCCAGATATTAATTTAATACCAAAGTATTTAAATTCACTTTGTCATGCCTTTGACACATCCTTCCATTCCTCTGAAGGTTGCATTCTTCTTAGGTGGCAAAGTCTTCCTAAAAAATTTACTCTTCCTATGAAATGAAATTCAACTCTGAATTATTCATTTTCTTTCATTCAGTCAGCACATAGGAAATGTGTACTGGATATTCCACATTCTGCTCATGATGTGGTATGACAAAGGGAAGGAAGAGAGTCAGATCTAGGCTAAGAATTAAAAAACTTGGATAATAGTTTTGTCATATACTTGCTATAGAATCTCAGAAGTAATGGGTTCTGGGGTTAGATGCCTGTTTGACCTTGAGCAAGTGACTTTATCTGTATGTTTCCTCATTTTTGAAGTGGGTCAATAAATGGTAACTATCCCACAGGGTAATGATAAATAATTATGAAATAATTTCTGTGAAGTGCTAGGAGTAGTGCCTGACACTTAATAAATGTTAACTATTATATTTTTGTCATTGTTGTTAATAATAGTATAAATACTTTTCCTGAGTTTCAGCTCCCTTCCATTCTCAGTCAAATGGGAACAATAATGCTTACCCACACAAGCACATGGTTGTGAGGATTAACTGCGGCCATTTTCATAAGAACATCCTACATATTCTAAAGGTTTGTTCAAAACAGAAAGGATCACAGGAGGCAATCATAGGTACAGAAATAAAAATAGATAATCCATAAAATACTTTCTTTGGGGTTTTAAATACATCACACATATGTGGCTATTTCTCCCAGCAGATCTCACTAATTTTTTTTCCCTCCTGCTAATTTTAAAATGCGTTTGAATTCTCTGCACACAAAACAAATAACAGTGGAGGGAGACAACCAAGAATGTAACTACATGGAATTAAAATTTGTTGTAGGCTTCCAGGAAAAGAGGGTGGCTTAAGAATATACATTTAATTTTACCACCTACACCCATCCTTCCTGTTGTGACAGAAATAATATAAGAAATGTTAAAACGTGTATATGTTGTGTGAAGGAGTAGAAACTCCATCAGGTAAATGTCATCTCTGCCCTTGAACTTTCCTAGGCCTTCTCATCTTCCCTCAGTTTATAAACTGTGAATCTGCCTCTTCCATCTTCAGTATCAATACTCCTTCCCTTTCCACTGACCTCTCCTTTCTATTCTTAAACTAAAACCAGTTTCCCAAATCCTGACCAAAACTTCATTTAAACCAATGATTCTCATAGTTAGCTTTTCAAATCCCAATTGCCTGGAAGGCTTGTTAAAACACAGATCGCAGGGTGATATTCCAGTTTCTGATTAGAAAAAGGCATGAAAATTTGCATTTCTAGCCAATTTTTAGGTGACACTTAGGTCGCTGGCCTTAGGGCCACATTTTGAGAACCACTACCTTAAACCCTATTGCCCCCTCATCTATCATCCAATTTATTCTTACCTACCCCTAGCTAACTCCTTTATAAAAACACTAGAGGCCCAGTGCATGAAATTTGTGCACAGGTAGGGTCCCTAGGCCTGGCTAGTGTTCAGGGATGATAAGGGCCTTCCAGCTGCTGGCCAGGGCCTTCCTTCCTGATGCTGGCTGGGGCCTTCCTTCATTCTGCACCATGCCCTGGTGGTGTACGTCATAGGAGTGATCAAATACCCAGTCTCCCAGTCGAAATCCTGAGGGGACACTTTGCATCTTAGCCTTTTATATATACATAGATTTTTAATGTTTAAGTGTTTTTTGACACATTCTTCTTTTAAAATATTTTTCAAATCACACAATAATACTAACACAAAGTCAATGTATTAAAATTAATGAAAAGAAATAGAGAGCCTTCTACATTGCTAGAGAAAATGTAAAATGGTATGGCTGCATTGGAAAACAATGAGGCAGTTCCTCAAAAAGTCAACAGAATTGCCATATGGTTCAGAAATACCACTCAAGTATATTCCCAAGAGAACTGAAAACATATGTTCACACAGAAATTTGTATATCAATGGTTATAGCAGCATTACTCACAACAGCTAAAAAGTAGAAAGAGCCCAATTATCTACTAATGGATGAGTAGATAAATAAAATGTAGTATATCCATTCAGTAGAATATTACTTGTCAAGAAGGAATGAGGGGAATCCAAGATGACGGCATAGGTAAACACCTACACTGCTGCCTCGCACAACAATTTCAAAACTACAACTAAAAGACAGAACGGACATCATCCAGAACCACAGGAACGCTGGCTGAGTGGAAATTCTACAACTAGAAGGAAAGAGAGGGGCTCACGGAGACCCAGAGGAGCTGCAAAAAGCTGAGGTATGGAGACGCGCACGCTGGGAGAGCGGGTGCCGGAGTACCTGGCTGGCTTTCTCTGGCGGGAGGGAAACGGAGACTCTCAAAGGCATTGAACCCCTTATTCTACGACACTAAACCCCAGATCCAGCCGAAATTCATACGGGGGGAGTTTGGACTGTGAAAAGGGAGAAGTGCACGGAAACTTAGGGGTGTCGCAAAAGATCAAAGGCCTGGTGGCGCGCACGGCACTGCGTGCAGGACAGAATGCTGATTGTGCTGCTGGCTTTCGCGAGTGGGTGGGGGATAGACCCTCCCAACTGTGCCACTTCTGACTCCACTAAGCCCCTGTTTCGGATGAAACCCTAGAGACCTAGACTCGTGTGGTCCTGGTGCGCAGGGGAGCTGGAAAGGCAGCGGTTAGAGGCACAAGGACGGCTCCAGCCATTACCCAGTCACGTGAGACTCAGGGGCCGTTGAGGGCGGGGCCGACTGGAAGGCAAGGCGGTCCCTTAAGCCCCGAGACTCCACCCCTCCCAAGCTCAACAGAGGCTTCTTCAGTTTTGCGTCTGGTATCATAAGGCTGAATTCAACACAGAAGTTTCCCTGGCATGGTGAGGATGCCGAGACAGGGGAAGGGATCACAAACAAAAGAAATGGAGGGAAAAAAACGACTGGATATAGAGTTCAAAACCACACCTATAAGGTTTTTCAAGAATATGCTAGAAAAGATGGATAAATTTAGTGAGACCCAAGAGGAGATGAAAAAGGTCCAACTAAAGATGATAAAGGACCAAATAGAAATTAAACATACACTGACTGAAATAAAAAATATTATACAGAGTCCTAACAGCAGACTAGAGAAAGGCAAGGATCAAGTAAAAAATTTGAAATATAAAGAAGCAGAAAACATTCAACTGGAAAAGCAAGAAGAGAAAAGAATCCAAAAATGTGAAGATAATGTAAGGAGCCTCTGGGACAGCTTCAAGCGTACCAACATCAGAATTGTGGGGGTGCCAGAAGAAGAGAGAGAGCAAGATACTGAAAACCTATTTAAAGAAATAATGACTGAAAACTTCCCACATCTGGTAAAAGAAATGGACTTACAAGTCCAGGAAGCACACAGAACCCCAAATAAAAGGAATCCAAAGAGGACCACACCAAGACACATCATAATTAAAATACCAAGAGCAAAAGACAAAGAGAGAATATTAAAAGCAAGAGAAAAACAGTTCATTACCTACAAGGGAGCACCCATACGACTGTCAGCTGATTTCTCAACAGAAACGATGCAGGCCAGACGGGAGTGGCAAAAAATATTCAACGTGATGAACAGCAAGAACCTACAGCCAAGAATAATCTATCCAGCAAAGCTATCATTCAGAATTGAAGGGCAGATAAAGAGCTTCACAGAGAAGAAAAAGCTAAAGGAGTTCGTCAACTCCAAACCAGTATTATATGAAATGCTGAAAGGTACTCTTTTAGAAGAGGAAGAAGAAAAAGGTAAAAGACAAAAAATTATGAACAACAAATACATATCTGTCAACAAGTGAATCTAAGAATTAAGTGAATTAAAAATTTGATCAACAGAATAAACTGGTGAATATAATAGAATCAGGAGCACAGAAAGGGAGTAGACTGATAATTCTCAGGAGGACAAAAATCATAAAGCATCAAACAGACTGTGAAATTACAGCAGAAAGATTAAAGTTAGGTGAGGTAGATAAGTGATCAATCAAAGGACTTGTATGCATGCATATAAGCATAACCAATGATCACAGACACTGGGGGGTTGGGGTATGCCTGGGAGGGAGGGGGGCAATGGGGAGATATGTATAAAAAATTAATAAATAAAAAAGAAGGAATGAAGTACTGATACATGCTACAACATGATGAACTGCTAAAGCATAATAACTGAAAGAAGCCAGACCCAAAAGCCCACATATTGTATGATTCCATTTACATGAAATTTCCAGTATAAATCCATAGAGATAAAAAAATAGATTAGTGGTTACTTGAGATTGAAGATGGGAATAAGGAATAATGGGCATAAGGGATCTTTTTAAATTGGATTGTGGTGATGACTGCACCACATTGTAAATTTACTAAAAGTTATTGAATCATACACTTAAAGCAGATGAATTTATGATACGTAAAGCTGTGTGCATTTCTCTTCTATGCATTTCCCTTACAGACTATCATGTCATCTATTTCCTAAGTTTGCTAATTTGAAGGTCACTTTTGATTCCAAGCTGTCAAAGCCAGTAGCAGTGCTCTCCTTATCCTCAGTGATGGTGCTCTGGCATACTTCTCCTATCACTCCAGCTGCTTGCTCATTCAGTATTGTTTGCTGGTTCTTCCTTTCTCATCCTACCCCCTGATCCACAAGCTTCCTTCAAAGAATCCATTTGTCTCCATCTCTAACTTCAAATTCAACATATGCCAATTCAAACTTATCATCTCCAACTCCCCTTCTCCCAGCTATGTTTATAACTTTCTCTAAGTCACCAGGCGGAGTTATTTTTCACTTATCTCCTTTCTTTCCCAAATTCCAATCACCAAATTTGCTCTACTTTTCTCTGAAAAGGTGTCACATATTTGTGAGCAAATAATCTGAACAGAACACATGAGATGAAATGCAAATATCAAATGAACACATGAAAAATTTTCAAACTGAAATAAGCAAAGTAAGCACACCTACTGAATCACACTCGCTGGAGGGGAGATTTGCCTATCTCTAGTTTAATAAGCCTTTCAGGTGTTTCTAATACATACTCCAGTTCGAGAACCATCGCCCTAGCTAAAATTATTACCTACCTGACAGAGTTTTGGGGACAATAAAACATAAGTTGATATGTGTATCTTAGCTTGTGGTATGTGGGTTGTTTTGCAATGGTACTTAATTATTACTGCTACTTGACTGTGTGGGTTAGTCTTTCTTGCTCAAGCTGTGGGTGGGCAGGCTTTATGCTTCTTGCTGCTCTTTAATATTTCTCTGCTTGTGTAGGAAAAGGCAGTACCTATACTACATTTTAAATAAAGTTCTAACTTCATTGGCTGATTGGTAAGAGAACAGTTTTTGGAGAAGCACCATAGGGTAGTACAGTAGGTCCTTGATCACTTTGTTCAATGGCATCTTGTTATGAAGTTATAAAGTTGATTCGAAAAAAAAAAAATGATTCCAAGCCAGGGCCACTATCTGTATGGAGTTCACATATTCTTCCTATATCTGTGTAGGTTTTCTCCAGGGATTCCAGTTTCTTTCCACATCCCAAAAATGGTTATGTGAGGTGAATTAACATGTCTACATTGTCCCCATCTGAGTGAGTTTGAGTCTGTGTGTGAGTGGCCCTACAATGGAAAGGTGTCCTGTCCAGGGTGGGTTCCCACCATGTTCCCTGACCTGCCAAGATAAACTCTGGCCACCTGTAACCCTGAACTGCAATAGGTGAGTTGGAAAAGGAGTGACTTTTTATTAATATTTTAAAATGTATGTATAGCTCACATTTATTTCAATGGTGAATATTAGAAGTGTTTTGGGTCTTCATTTAGAAATTTGGTGATGATTTTGTGACCAAAAAATGCCATAGGTATTTAATTCTTGTTTATATCAATTAGCCTATGATAAAATTAGTTTCATTGCGCTGTTTCACTTAAATTTGCAGATTCTAAGAACCAGTTGGTGACATTAAGTGAAGACTTACTGTGGAGTGTCTCTGAAGTAAGACTGTCTGGATCTAATCAGCTTACTTTTTGTGGAACTTTAGGCAAATGAATTTATCTGTGTGGGCTTCAGTTTCTTCTCTCAGGCAAATGGGGATATTAATAGTACCTACCCCTTAAGGTTATAGTGATAAATAAATTTTTGAATGGTGCCCAAGTAGAGAACTTTTAGTTAACATTAGAAATTTTAGTTAACATTATTGTTTTTGTGTCATTTTACCTGTTCAGTAGTGAAGGCTCTGTTTCTTCATTTGGCAAGCAAATGACAATAACACTCAGCAATTTCTCTGTGCTAGTCATAGAGTAAATCTATAACCATGCCTTGACATGGGAAACTCTGCAGCTTAACATGGGAAACTCTGCAGACACACTAGACTGAAACAAATTCTCAAAGGACATGGTACAACCTAGTTCACAGTGAGGAATCAGGACCAGTCATAGAATCCCATAGTATCCCCATCCAGGTCAGACTGCAGAGGAATGATGCTAAGTGATCAGTCTGAAGAGTTCTTTAGGGATCTTAATTGAAGCAGTTATGATGGAAAATGCATGAACTTTGGAGCCAAACTTGGGTCTGAATCCTGTTTCTATCACTTATACTAGGTGCATGACCTCAGCTATCCTATCTAATAAAAGAGTAATATGCAAATTAACCAGCACTCTGCTACACCCACCAGCCACACCCCCCAGCTAATCAGGAGAGAGTATGCAAATTAACCCAACTAAGATGGCTGCAGCCATGGAGAGATTCAGAAGGAGGCTTGGATTTCCCCGGCGATGGAGGAAGCCAAGTTTTCTGCACACCCTGGCCAGCCCAGAGCTCCACTCCGGGCTACAAAGTTTCAATAATAGAAGATAAATAAACCCCAACAAAAATGGCAGCAGCCACAGAGCTGGAGAGAGCAGGAGGCTAGGGTTGCCCCCAGCAATGGAGGAAGCCAAGCTTCTGCAGCCCTGGCCTGTCTTGGCCTCCCCTTAAGGCTATAAAGTTTCAATTATAGAAGATGAATAAATCCCAACAGAAATGGCTGCTGCCATGGAATGAGCAGAAAGCTTGGCTCTGCTCCAGGCTACAAAGTTTCAAATGTAGAAGATAAATAAATCCCAGATACCAGGGCCTCTGCTTGGTTTGCAGGGGCATGGCTGGCCTGCAAACCACCACAGGCCCCTTGCCCAGGCTGCCCCATGCCCCATGCCCCAAAAGAACTCCCACCCTGATCCAGAACCCTTCAGGGCAAACCAGCTGGCCCCCACCCATGCACCAGGCCTCTGTCTTATCTAATAAAAGAGTAATATGCAGATTGACCATCACTCCAACACACAAGATGGCTGCCCCCATGTGGTCAAAGATCCTGCCCCTATGTGAACACAAGATGGCCACCATAAGATGGCCAGCAGGGGAGGGTAGTTGGGAGGGACCAGGCCTGCAAGGGAGGGCAGTTGTGGGTGATCAAGCCTGCAGGGGAGGGCAGTTAGAGGTGACCAGGCTGGCAGAGGAGGGAAATTTGGGGTGACCAGACCTGTAGGAAAGGGCAGTTGGGGGGGGGGCAGGAATGCAGGTGAGAGCAGTTGGCAGGGACCAGGCCTACAGGGGGGCAGTTAGGGGTGACCAGGCCAGCAGAGGAGGGAAGTTGGGGGTGACCAGGCCTGCAGAGAAGGGCAGTTGGGGGGGGACTCAGGCCTGCAGGGGAGAGCAGTTGGGGGTGATCAGGCCTGCAGGAAAGGGCAGTTAGGGGTGACCAGGTCTTCAGGGGAGGGCAGTTAGGGGCAAACAGGCTGGCAGGGGAGCAGTTAGGCATCAATCAGGCTGCCAGGGGAGTGGTTAGGGGGTGATCAGGATGGCAGGCAGAAGCAGTTAGGGGCAATCAGGAAGGCAGGCAGGAGAGCAGTTGGGAGCCATCAGTCCTGGATTGTGAGAGGGATCCCAGGTTGAAGAGGGTGCAGGCTAGGCTGAGGGACAATCCCCCTCCCAAGTGCACAAATTTCGTGTGCCAGGCCTCTAATGTTATATAACCTCTCTGGACCTCATCTATAGTAAAAAATGAGCTGTGTGGAGAATTAATGAGATACTGGGTATAAAAACATCCAGCCCAGTGATTAATACTTAGTAGATAATCAATACATGTTGGGTTCTTTCTTTTTTACATTGCCAACAAGAAAACTGATAGATTACCCAGAATTTAGAACCAAAAGAAAGCCAAAATTATCCTGACTACAACAACAAATCACAGGGGATAATTTAGACCCCCAAGAAAGAACCCCAGTGGTCAGGAGACCCCGATTCTAGTCCTTTCCTTTAGTGTCCCCTCCCTGCGTGCCCCTTCTGAGACAAAGCTGACAGCCTTCTTCCCTATGCCACCTTCATTCCTACAGTTTGAGTTAAAGAATCACTATAATTTAGGAGCTTCTTGTACAATTAGGCCTGGAGAAGAACTGACTCAAAGAGTATATCAAGGAATTTCACATAAGAGAGGGTCCAGCCAGGCTGATGTAGAGCAACACCAAGAAGGTAACTGTCACTCCTTATGGTCACCTATGACTGGTGGGCTCATCTCTAGGGAACATGAGTGCTGGGTGCCATATTCCCACAGCACAGGAGCACACTCGCCATTCGCAGCATTTTCCCCCTTAAGGGCTTTGCCCAAACAACTCTTTTCCCTCTATTCCAAGCCATATATGCCATTTGTAAAAATTTTCCTTCTTTCAGGAATTTTAATCTATTGTTAGCATAATCTGCCCTTGGACTTCTTAAAAAAATACGTATTTTTTTATTTATTTCAGAGAGGAAGGGAGGAGAGAGAGAGGGAAACATCCATGATGAGAGAGAATCATTGATCAGCTGTCTCCTGCACGCCCCACACTGGGGATCAAGCCTGCAACCAGGGCGTGTGCCTTGACCGGGAATTGAACTATTATCTCCTGGTTCACTGGTTGACACTCAAGAGCTGAGCCATTCTTGTCAGGCTGCCCTTGCACTTTTAATGGGTGGACCTTCAGTTCTCAACATGCCCTATTAACATAAAGGTGGCAGAACCCAAGAAACAAGTACCTCCACCAACTCTGAGACAAAGGCACAGCAGTAGCAAGAGAGTTTTACTTTCTCTCTACTCCCTCCAACTTGCCTGATGACCACTGGAGAGGTAGGCATAATTTATGCCTTCTCGTGTATTTCAGCATCGTCTGGTCCCATATGTTCTTGTGCCTGGGAAGACCTGCCTCGGGTCCTTAAGATGATGGGCACAACATTCCACAATCCTGCCTGACCACTGTGTATTATAAAACGTCCTAGCAATCAGTTTGCTCTGTAGCCCAGCTGTCCGGGGCCAGGCTGGATAACATATATGTAAACTCCAAACCAGGTTCCTCAAAGCAAACTGAGCAAACCAAAGATCTTACTATTTCTATAGAAACCTCAGAGGTAGCAACTCACCCCAACACCCTGAGCAGCCACTTACCTCCCTGACTGGCTGGTCTTCCTGTTTCCTGTTACTGGTTTCCATTTGTCCCCAGGAAATTCCTGCAAAGCAAAATTCTCATAAGTTAGGGAGCTCTGAGCAGTCAGGTATCTAGATGGCCTCAAAAATGTGAAGAGTTCAGAAACCTGTCCCTGGCCAGGTCCTCCAGATGGTTTCTTCTACTCTCCCATGCAGGTAGAGAAATATGTACTTGGAGGGCAGCCTTTCTGTCAGGAGGCCTGCTGAGCTGCTGGGGGCATGCAGAGACCAAGAGAGCACTTAGGGATCTCCACAGTGTAGTCTAGAAACGCAGTGTTTCCCTCTCTTTCTCCACTCCCCTCCCAAACCACGTTCAAAACCAGTTTAGCATGCTTGCTGTTTGCTCTGGCTCTTATAAAGAAGGCATTTTTGTTTGTTCTGCCTGGTGAACCTGCTCTCTCCTTTTCACTCAACCAACATAGAAAGCATCTTCTCGGAAGCCCTGGCCCTTGAGGGAGCTTTGAGGCCTTAAATTAGCTCTTGCTGCTGCAATTCTTTCCCAGAGTGAGGCAGAGGAAGATCATGCATTCCAGAACACTGCAAGGGTCCTTCCTCCTCCCAGATCCGCTGGCAGGGGAGGAGGTGGGCTTATCTCAGGGGAGCCTGCGTGCGGGGTGCCATGTTCCCCACATTACAGGAGTACATTCTTCACCCTGTGTATTTTTTTTCCTTAAGGGCTTTGTCAAAACAACTCTGTCCCCTCTCCACGTGTGCCATTTGTAAAAATGTCCCTACCTTCCTATTCTAGCTCCAAACCTAATACAGATTTGCTTTTGACATTCTCCCTGGTTTTGCTTTCAATACCTTCTATCTAGCAACCCAGAGCTTAGCTCAATGGGAATACATAGGAATTCTTAAACCTCAGTGATGTTTCAAATTCCCTCTTTCTTTAATGCTACTATTGGTCTCATTCAAAGTTTTATTATCCTTGCCCTCCTTAAACAAAAATTACTCCCTTTTGGGACTAAGGCATCTGGTGTCAGTCATCCTGGCTAAGATACTTAATAGCTGTGCTATTTGAGAGGAACTATGTCACCTCCCTAAACCTCAGATTCCTCTCTGGCAAATAAGGACTATGCTATATCTAGCCTTGCTCGGTTCCCAGTAGTGGGAAGAAAGTGGAATCTGCGTAGATAATGCCTAGCACAGTGCTCAGCACATCGGAAACTCTGGATGTTGAGTGTCATGGAAAGGATGAGGTTACTCAGCTTTTACAGAATCAGAGCCGTCCCCGCCTGGATGTGTCATGGTAGAGCGGCTCTAACCACTGGTTAGATTTCAGATTCTGCCTTGATGCCCTTGTGAGATGTCCCTGCCCTCAAAGACATGTTACTTGCTCAGCCACAGTGGGGAGCCAGGATTTCCTGTCCATGCCCTGTCTGGCCCTATGGGAAGTGCTCAGTAAATAGCAGTGGCCAAACCAAACAAAGTCCTGTCCCAACTCCCAGCCTCTCTCATAGATTTACTTTTTGTCCTGAGCCACTTAGGTTGCTATAAATCGCCCGCATCCTTTGAACCAAAGAGGTAGTCACCCCATGGCTTGGTGCAGATGGGGATTGACTGTGGTGAGGACTTGCTGCCCCAATGGAAGATATACTACTGGAAGGCGTCCTGCCTTACTGTAGAGAGCTTGGGCTTTGCAGTCAGCTTATGGAGAAACAGTGTAAATGTCAATTAGGAGTTTGGTCCCGAAGCAAAACTATTCAAGTCCCACACTTGCCCTTTACTAGCTATGTGACCTCAGGCAAAATACTCAACTTTTTAAAACCTCATTTCCCCCAGCTATTTAATAGTGTGATTGTGATAATGACATTGCCTATTTCTTGATTACTTTGAGGACTGCATGAGTTGATACATGTAAAGTGCCGAGAGCCATACCTGGTGCACAGTAGACACTCAAATGTTAGTTATAATTGTTCAGATCCTGGCTTTGCCACTTGCTAGATGTGTGATCCTTTTGAGCCTCAGTTTCCTCAGCTGTAAAATGGGATTCTATTATAACTTACCTCGTACCATTGTTAAATGAAATAATCTGATAATATATGGCAAACTAACTGGCATGAAGTATGTGGGATGTGTGTTCTGATTTTAGTTCCCTTAAGAGCACAAAACAGGAGCCAATTACCTCTTGAACATCTTCCAAGGGGCCATAAGGAAGGCATCAGCCCTACTTCACACAGCCACCATCACAACTACCTTAGTCATGTGAGCTGAGGTATCCTAATCCATGCTATAGGTTTACTCATGTTTGGGGGCAGGGTGTGTTCGGGTGGCTGGGGTAAGAGCATGAAGTGATTCTTAGATGGCTATATATATATATATATATATCTGAAAGCTAGTGTCTAAGCAGACCTGTTTAGCTAGTCTAACAGGCATTAGGGACTCAATGTGTACCTCCCTCAGAGTGCAAAAGGAGGCCTGCATTGCTGCTGCCAATAGATGTGACCTGCACATTTCACCTCCTTCCTTCACAGAGTTATTGGCCCTGGGCTGACACTTCTGTAGCTATCATCTTCTTAACCCCGGCCACCCTCCAACTTCAGTCCCCTTTTTCTATGTCTATTTGTAGGTGCTTCTTTCAGCAAACAGTTTCTCAAGCCAAGCCAATCTCTTCCTTTATTTTAAAAGATAATAACTCACACTTATCTATCTGACAATTACTGTTCTAAGTGCCGCACAAACTGCATCATTTAATCCTCAAAACCGACTTGTGAAGTAGGTACCATTATTACCTCCATTTTTAAAGTGGGAAAACTTAGAAATTTGAACCTTGGCAGGCTGATTCCAGCATCAGTGCCTCTAAACCATTATTTTATATTTCCTCTCCTTTCCCCCCCCCAATATTTTATTATGGATATTTCCAAGCATACAGAGAATTGAACAAGTTTACAATTAACACACATATATCCACCACCTAGATTCTACAATTAATATTTACCATATTTGCCTTATCACATATTTCACTCTTCACTCCTTTATCCATCTACCATCCTATCTTAAATTCTTCATGTGTTTCAAATTCTTACAAACAACTTTATCCCCATAAAATTAAAAGCTTAAATGAAATAGACAAATTCCTTGAAAGACAAACTATCAAAATTCATATAAAAAGAGATAGACAACCTCATGACCCTATTAAAGACATTGAATTTGTAGTTTAAAAACCTTCCCACAAAGAAAGCTCTAGACCCAGAAGCCTTTGATAATGAATTTTATCTAACATTTAAGGAAGAAAAAATACCAATTCTATACAAACATTTTCCTGAACATGGAAGAGGAGAGCATGCCTCCTAGCTCATTTGGTAAGGCCAGAACCTGGTATAAAACCCAGACAATCCTATATAATAAAAGACTAATATGCAAATTGACTGAACAGTGGAATGACTGGTTACTATGATGTGCACTGACCACCAGGGGGCAGATGCTCAATGCAGGAGCTGCCCCCTGGTGGTCAGTGTGCTGCCTCAGGGGGAGTGCCACTCAGCCAGAAGCTGGGTTCACGTCTGGCAAGTGCAGTGGCGGTGGCAGGAACCTCTCCTGCCTCTGCAGCAGCACTAAAGATGTCCGACTGCCGGCTTAGGTCTGCTCCCCACGGGAAGCTGGCCTAAGTCGTCAGTTGGACATCTCCCAAGGGCTCCTGGACTGCAAGAGGGCACAGGCTGGGCTGAGGGACCTCACTAATACATGGACTCTAATGAACAAAATAAACAGATGAACAAAATGGAATCAGAAGCCTGAATACATGGAACAGACTGGCCTATGCCCAAGGGGAGAGGGATGTGGAGATGACTGAATAAAGAAAGTGAATGAAATAACTAAAGAACAAATATGCATACCCCAAGAACACAGACAAACATTTGGTGAAGGCCAAGGAAGGGGGAGACAGAAGAGGCTGGAGGTGGGCAAAGGAGGGGGGGGAGCTTCTGCAATAATGTCAACATTAACATTTTTTAATTAAAAATCCTTAAACTATGAAAAAAATCTAATCTAGTAACAAAGCAAATATGTCCTGACCAAGTGGGTAATGCTAGGCTAGTTCTTATTTCAAAAATCAATCAATGTAATTCACCATATCAGTAGACTCCTGATAAAAGCTCTCATTAAACTAGGAATAAAAGGGAACTTCCTCAACCTGATAAAGGACATCTACAAAAACCTACAGCTAGCCCAGCCGGTGTGCCTCAGTGGTTGAGCATTGACCCCGGAACCAGGAGGTCAGGTTTTGATTTCTGGTCAGGGTGCATGCCCAGGTTGCAGGCTCAATCCCCAGTGGGGGGGGGCGTGCAGGATACAGCCCATCAATAATGTTCCTGTCTCATGGATGTTTCTATTTCTTTATCCCTCTCCCTTCCTCTCTATCTAAATATCAATAAAAACATATTTTAAAAACTCGACAACTAACATCACAATACTGAAAGGCTGGAAACAAAGCAGCAATATCTACTCTCACCACCTCTATTAAACCTTGTATTGGAGGTCCTAGGCAGTGCAATAAGTTCCTCCTCTCTCTAGAAAAAACATACACAGTGGACATATTTAAAATTATTTCCACTTGCAGATGATATGACTATGTATGTAGAAATCAACAAGTGAATCTAAAAATTAAGTGAATTAAAAATTTGATCAACAGAATAAACTGGTGAATATAATAGAATCAGGAGCACAGAAAGGGAGTAGACTGATAATTCTCAGGAGGACAAAAATCATAAAGCATCAAACAGACTGTGAAATTACAGCAGAAAGATTAAAGTTAGGTGAGGTAAATAAGTGATCAATCAAAGGACTTGTATGCATGCATATAAGCATAACCAATGATCACAGACACTGGGGGGTCGGGGTATGCCTGGGAGGGAGGGGGGCAATGGGGAGATATGTATAAAAAATTAATAAAAATTTTATTAATAAAAATTAAAAAAATAGAAAAATGTTTAAAAATATGCTATAAAGCTATCAGAATCACTGAGTTTAAAAAGTTTATAGGATATAAGGCCAATACACACGACTGAATTGTATTTCTATATAATAGTAACTAAGAATTTTAACTTGACATTAAGAAAACAATTCTATTTACAATAGCATCAAAAATAAAATCTTAGAGATAAATATAACAAAATATGTGCAACTTTATGGTGGAAACTTTAAAGTTAGAGAACCAACAGACTTCAAAAACTTCAGCATTCATATCATTAAATAAAGTTCCATATTTGTTTATAACATTTTAAGGCAAAATTTACTTCTAGTGAAGTGCACAAATATTAAGTGTACATTTGTTGAGTTCTTATGAATGTATACACCTGTGTAACTCCAACTCTTATCAAGATATAGAACATTATCATCATCCAACAAAATTCCCTCATGCCCTTTCCCAGTCAATCTCCGTGCTACCTCCCATAGGAAACCACTGTTTTGAATTATTTTCCATAAAATAGCTGTTTTAGTACTTTATATAAAAGGAATAGAAGAGTATATATTCTGCTTTGTAAGGCTTCTTTCACATCTAAGGTTCCTTTATTCAAGGAATATGTATTGAGCAATTTCATACACCAAGTCATTCAGAAGTATTTGCCTATGCAACAACAGTTCAACATAGGAACTGACTTCTGGTTTGAATGCATCAGCCAAAAGGTATGGAAAAGGAATCTGGCAGTGAGCTGGTAAAGACCTAGGGGGTCCTTCCAGAAATACCTTGGGAGATGGTAGTAGCTTATGTTAGGGCGATAGGTCATAACCAAGTATAGCAATAGCCGGTCTAAACCTGGGTCTCTGACAGAGAAAGAAATTGGAGAAGAGGGGGAAATATTTGTCCTTTAGAAAACCAGATAGATCAGATTCTTTAAAGCAAAGCCTGGGGGACCATTTGCAAATTTTGGAGCTCCAAATAGTTCTAAAGCAGGAAATGGAATACACACTGTTTTGTATCAGGCACTGCTCTGACACTCTATATACACAATCTCATTTGATCCTCACAGCTGATTTATGAGGCAGCAATTATTTTCCTCCACTTTAGTGATGAGGTAATAAGACTTCATTTAGTAGTTGGCATTTTATGAGATAAAAATTCATTTGTCCCTTTAAAAATCACATAACTGCCAATTTTGGTAGTTGAATGACCTGTTTAAGGTCACTCAGATACCAATTATACAGCCAGGGTATAAATCCCAGTTTGGTCCATTTCATGAAGCAATAGTTATTTTATTCTAACTCTAAAGATGAGGTAATTGCAATTTTGATAGCTGCATGTCATGCCCAAGGTTAGTAAACTACCATAAGGTGGAGCCAAGATTATATCATTTTAAGAAATTACAATTGTTTTCAAATGATTCACCTTGCTTTCTCCTTAGAAAGAGAATAGTGAAGCTCACCCATGCAAGTACCAAGTCCTCACCTGCACTGTTGGCTTCCTGGGTTTCCAAGCGTTGCCAGGTGCTAAGCTGCTGTCCTCCAGGGTACTGTGCTGGGGATTATGATAGCAAGCTGAACACCGAATGCATTGGTGGTGGTGGCATCGGCAGTTGTAGCAGTTTGGCATCATGTTTCTCTTTCGCAAAGCAGGGCAGATTTCCCCAGAACAATACATGCAAGGGTCATGTACTACAGCTCCCTGGACACTGCAGGAGTAAGAGCAGGTCCTGTGGTAATCAAAATCACCACAGTGCAGTGGCTTACAACACATGGATTGTTCTAGACCTTTGCTTGCAAAACATTCTGAGTAAGTAGGACTTTCTGACTGAAGGGATGACATGAAATGATATGATTGGTCTGTGGCATGATATGGTTGGTCTGTGGAATGATATGATTGGTCCATGGGATGGCGCCTCAATTCCCTATAGCTGGAGCTCTTTGGCTGGAAATTTTGGTCTATAGGTTTTGGTCTCTGGGTAAAAGTTTTATTACTATGAGTGGTTAAACCTGGCAAATGAGATGTAGATAGGGATTTGCTATTCTCTTCAAAGAACTTTCTTCTGTCTGCAAAGGGCAAGAGGATGGCTTCCTCCCCAGCTTGGGCAGTAGAAGACTTCAATTCCTTGTTATCTCCTGGGCTGGAAGAGCTTTCTGTGGCTAGTGCCACATGCGGCTGCAAGTTGTGCTCTGGAGACCATCTCCAATAACTTCCACAGACTCCACGGGGAACACTTGTTTTCTCAGAGTCTGAAGAGGATGAATCAGATGCTTTCCACCAGGTGTTCAGACCCAAAGAGGACTGGCCAGACCTCTGGCTAGGACTCATTCGACCCTCCAAGCCTATCCTAGATTCATGGCTCTCAGGGGCTTGGCTTAGGCACTCTGAAGACCTAGCCCTGAGCATCATGCTCTTGTTAAAGAGCTTATCTCTGGGACTAGGTGGTTTTTCATAGGAAGGTAGCAAAGGTGAGTTAGAGGCAGGAAGTAGAGGACTTTCTAGGGGTTCCTCGGCCTCTTCCACTTGCTCCTTAGTGTCACACAACTGTGATAAAGGACTCTTGCTTTTATGGAGCTGGGCCTTCCTCCTCTGAATTTCGTTCCTCAGGTTGGTAGCAAAACGCTCACTCTTCCGTCGGTTTTGGATTGAGCGTCCCCGGTTCCCTCCATTTCGCCTACCACCCACCCGGCTACACTCCTTGGGCTCGTTGTTCCCTTCTTCGGTTGCCTCTGTGGTGCCAGCTACTTTAGTGGTTGAAGAACAGTCCCTGGTTTGTTGAACAAGAGATCCAGAGGCAGAAGGCTTCTGGCTGGGCAATTCAATGCCTGCTCTGCTTACTCTGTTTGGGTCCTGAAAATGTCTTTCTGGAGGATGTCCATCAGCTTCTTCATGAGGGGAGCTGCTTGTCCTCTGGTGTCCCGAACCCATAGACCTATCATCCACTGGCCTGGTCTTTCTCTCTTTGCTGGGCTGGTCCTGGGTTCCTCCTATAGGGAGACATGGACTTTTCTTCCCTGTGTGGCTGTTATGCAATGGGGACAGAGTCCACTCATGCCCATCCTGTCCAGATGGGAGCTCCACCCCCTGGCTACCCCTAGTATCAAGGTGCACATGCTGCAAGTGGGATGCCAGCAGCTGTTCAGGGGCACTATGGCGATGGCCTGTGGGTCCTGTAAGGCGTGGAGGGCTGCCAAAAGAAGAAGTCTTAGCTATCTCTGCGGAAGCCTTGCTGTGTGGGCTGGAATCATATGACTTTTGGAATCCAACAGCTTTGCTTGAGGCTTCCATCAGTAAGTGCTCAGAGCCCTGTTGATTGGATTCAGGAGGTTGGTTGAGCTCACAGTTCTGATGGCCCTCATTTGTCACTTGGTCTTGCCCACTGAGGCAGCAGAACCTGTGAGGGTTCCTTGGGCATAGCTCAGTGTCTAAGTTTGGTTTCTCCTTCTGTTGCAAAGAGTCCATAGGCTCAGAAGCCCTGCGCTGCTCTCCATTGAGGAGTTGGGCTCTGGAGGTCTGAAGACTGTCTCGCCTCACTGGAGGTTGTGGTGGGCCCTTAGCAGCCTTGGAAGGCCCTGAGTGGTGGACCTCCTGTGGGCGGGATGACATCTGGGAGCTGGAAGTCAGCTGGCCCCCATTGGTGCGCCGGCTACCTCCTGAGGTCTCAGCCACATTAGGTCTGCCATTAGGGGTCTTAGTTAACCCTGGGCCTTGCATGATGCAGTCTGTAGAGGCTGGCTCCTCTGGCTTAAGGGAAAGGGCACAGTCAGAGGCATTTGAGCTGGCCGAGAAGGAGCTATAGGCTGAGTCACGCTGGTTAGGGTACGTGTTCTGGTCAATGGGCAAGAGGTGACCCTCATAGGTGGCTTGGCCTGGTTGCTCCAGGCTCTCCATGCTGCCAATGGAGCTGCTTTTCTCAGTGCTGCAGTGCCGGGAGAGTGGACACCACTGCACACACACGTCACTGTAAGACACAGGGCATTAGTTAGCCAAATTACCAAATCCCTTTCCCACTCTGGCCAGCCCTTTCATGGGAGAAGGCAAGACAACCCAGAGGCACCTGCGCCACCAATGAAAGTGAGATATAGCAAGAAAGGAAGTAAGGGAAAGATATGGACACTGGGATACCACAGTGATGTGGTAAAATGGGAGAGAAGACGGCATATGGAAGAAGGACGGGGCAAGATCCCAAAGACTAAAATTGTGAGGTCTCCATTGGAGGTTATGTTCTGCTTGATGTCAGTGAATTTGGAATTGCTTCTGACCTGTCACTGTTTCCAGGGTGTCAGTGTGGGGCTCTCTGCCAGGAGATACAATCATGGATTATTAACATTAAAGAGGGGCCTTAAAGGTCTGATTCAATTTCAGACAGCCCATTTTGAAAATCAGTTGCTTTCAAATTTGAGCATGCATCAGCATCACAAGGAGGGCTTGTCAAAACACAGGTTATTGGGCCTCATCCCCATAGTTTTAGGTATGGGTAAATACTGAAAATTTTTGCTTCTAACAAGTGGCCAGGTGATACTAGTGCTGCTGGTCCAGAGACCACACCTTTGAGAACCACTGGTATAAAGCAAGCTCTGCCAAGGAAGAGATTTTTAGGAGGTTATATTTCACAAGATCACTCAGTTCTAGCATATGGCCCAGAGTGCACTGGAATTGAGGCATCTCTGTTTTTATCTTGATGATAATAATCCTGACCACTTACCAAGGACCTATGATGTGCCAGGCACTTTCGAGTGTCACATTTCAAACTTAAGACAAGAAATTATCTGCATTTTACAATTAAGAAGACTAAAACTTCAAGAGGTCAAGGAAACTGACAGCCTCACAAAGCTAGTAAAGAAGCAGAGCTAGAATTGGAACCCAGGCCTCTATAAGTCCATTGTCTTAGCTCGTCTGCTATACCCTCTGTTAAATGGGACTATTAGTAATATCTGCATCGGTAGGTTGCTTTATGAGTAAAATTAGATAGTAAATGTAAAGCTCTTGTCACAGCCTGGGTACCTACCAAAAATTCACTACATGGTAGCTGCCCCTCTTTTGATTGCTGTTTCCATGGCTATTGTTATCAGCATTCTCTTTGCTACTAATTTTGATAGTATAGTGGCCACTGACCATAATGCTGCCCTCATTCTCCATGGTAAAGGCAAACTGGGGAGACCAAGTGAGGGACTAGGGTCAGACACAGTCTTGAATTTTAAGTATGATTTCCCACACACAAAGCCAAATTAAGCCAAGTCATGCCAGTAACTCCTATGACTAGAACCACAGAGGTTGCAAGCTGCTCTCAGAAAGGCCACAGTTCAAAAACCCAGAGCTGAGTAGCGGCAAGAGCTCATGAGACTCTCAGATCACCCTCCCATAATTCTTGCTCCCTGCACTGCCCCTTAGCCACTCTGTTCACTTGACCTCTGGGCTAGAATCTTTCAATTCCTTGTTGGCAAGGGGACCTGCTACCCACCCCACCACCCTTCCTGCTCAAAACAACCACACCCCCTCTCCAACAGGAATCAAGTTCAAAATGTATTTTTGTGTATTCTTCTAGAACAAAATTGCTTCTGGCTCTGCACTAAGCCTGTGGCTTCCAATGCCAAGTAAAGTCACTGAGTGGGAGCCAACTTATCCTTGAGCTTCCCTGAACCTCTTCAACAGAAATCCCTTCTTGAATGATCTTGTGTGAGGGAAAAGGCAGCTAAGGCCAGCAGTTTTCTTGGCTCTGAGCTTGCTGAAATAGTTGTATACCTCTTATGGGAATTGTTTCTTCCCATAAGAGCTATACACTCTCTACACTGAGAGATACTCACTGCAGGTAGACCCTATTATTCAGGGAGATCACATTCTGAAGGGTTTTGGCTTGATGACAGAGCTGATGAACACTGGATGAAGTTGCAGTGAGTCATTGTAGACAGGGAAGAGGAGCAGAACTGAGCCCTTGGGCCCTCCTACATTAAGAGAAGGTGAGGAGGAACCATGGAAAGAGATGGCAAGGGAGCAGCCGAAAACATATGAAAAGCAGGGGAAAAGCCAAGTAAGTTAAATATTTCAGGAAAACATTTTCCAGACAGATGAGAGTGACCCAAAGTTACACAATTAGCAGCAGACTAGGACTAGAATGCAGATAGGAATCCCATTGCATTGTACATTATGGCACTCTGGGCTCTATAACATCCAAAAGGTACTAGATCAGAGGAGAAGGAGTGATCACATTACCTACCCTCCAGACCACCTTGAGAGGAGAGTTTCAAACTCACCTTGTGTTGCAGCCGGAATGCCAGGACAAACTGAAGGCTTCAGAGGGGACATGCATGGTGGTAGCCGCTTCAGGGCATCCCTCCAGCAGCTTGGCCACATGCCATGAGTGCGGCCTACTGACAGGGGCGTTTCTCCTACAGCAAGAAAGGGACAGGAAGTCAGCTTAGAGAACCAGAGCTGAAATCACTTCCCAAGCAGCTTCCGTCCCCACCCTTTTTTCCCCCTAAAATGAAGTACAACATCTTGCAAGGAGTTGGCATAGGAATATTAATGGCCTCCTTCAGTTCCTAGTACTCAAATCTCTTTCATCCCAAAGGCTGACCCCTGGAGAAACAAAATGTTAGCTTCACACAGCTATTGTGTTCATAGGTGTATCCCAAGCATCTATAGCAATGCCAAACATATAGTAGATACTCAGTAAATATTTGTGGAATAAATGAGTGTTGCTGATGAATAGTGACTGTACCCTAAATTGTCTTTGATAAAAAAATCAATTGGCCAATCTTCCCATTTTTCTCTAAGAAAGGAATCAGCCAGTGATTAAGAAGTTTGAACAACACTGGGTTTCAAATTCTCTAACCTTTGCTTATTCATTTGATAAGAATTTGTTGCATGTTTACCGTATACCATCTACTTATAGCTCTGGTGACACAGACATGAGTCAAATATAGTCTTTGCCTTTGAGAGCTATAGATTAGTGAACAAGACAGAGTTATTCAAATAAAGAGTGGTTAAAGGCCCTGAGAGAGTGAAGGATAGGAGGTGAGACACCTGAATATGTAGAAAAGGAGCCCCAATTCCTGCCAGGCAAAATAGAACAATGTGGTGAAAGGTTCATACTAGGCTGACAGAGGAGACTTCCGCTCAGCAGGTTAGGGGTGAATAAGAGAAACAGGTCTGAGGCCAAGGCTCTGGATGCAGTCACAGGGTCTATCTGATGCTGGAAGTGGAAGCAATAACTCCTGAACTCATTGGCTTAAATAAGACCCAGTCCATGTCCTTTGATATATTTCATATGAATAAATTCTATACTTGGATGTGGGATAAGAATAATATGGAGAAGAGCACACATTGGGGCATGGGTAATGCCAGATGATAAAGAAAAGATTGATGAAAGAGAGAATGAGAGAGGGACAAAAGGTGGAGGGGGAGAAGAAGGAGAGGGAGAGAGGAAGGGAGAGAAGGAGGGAAGGAAGGAAGGAAGGAAGGAAGGAAGGAAGGAAGGAAGGAAGGAAGGAAGGAAGGAAGGAAGGAATTGGCAGGGCCAGGTAGATGCTAGAGATAGAGGGAACAATGATACAAAGAAAAACAAATGACAGAAAGGGAGAAAGCCATGAGAATGATTATAGAGAAATACATAGTTGAGAGAACTAGAGATGAACGACAGAGTAGGAGGAACATGATAAATTAATAGATGACAAAAAGGTACATGAATGATAGCTTATTTACTTAGTCTAGAATCCTCCTCCACCAAACCATACTAAACACTAAGGGTTTAGAGTTGACTAAGGTAAGGGCCCCTGTTTTCAGAAGCTTGTTACACAGTGGAGTAATTCAGTGGAAACACAGAAAATCCAAGCAGTGTAAGGCTGTAGAGGGCTAAGGCCTAAAAATATAGTTCTGAGGAGAATGGCTTTGCTGGGAAAAGCATGGGTTGACTGGTAACAGGCCAGACACAGACGAGGAGGTGTAAAAGGAAGGGCAGGGGAAGCTGTTTGTCAAAGGTCAGAAACCAGAGTCACACAGGTCAGTAGCAGTGACTAAGATTTATGAGAATGAAAGCCAGGTGAGGCCCCCACATTTAACCACATTGTTCTCTTATGGATTTCAGAGTGCAGAGAAGGGATGCTGAAGGATCAAGAAAGTCCTGGGCAGGGGTTGGTGCGGGGGAAAGCTCAGAGCATGCTCATACACAAATCCCTGATACTAGAAATCTCACCAGCTTCTGTACCCAGTAGTCATTCATTAACAACTATTTATAAGGCATCTCACAGAAATACTATGTACTACTATGGACTGTGTACCAACTATGTATAGTACCACTAAGCAATGAAGACACAGTGAAGAACAGGGAACCTCTCTCATTTTGGACTCTTCATCCACAGCTAAGATTCCTGAAATTCTTCTGAGTCCAGGGTTTAAAAGGCTAGCAGTCAGGTTTTTTTTTGTTGTTGTTCTTTTTTTTCTATTTTTTTAAATTAAATCTTTATTATTCAGATTATTACATTTGTTTCTCTTTTTTCCCCTCCATAGCACCCCTCCACCCAGCTCCCGCCCCTCCCTCTGCCCTTAGCTCCCTCCCATTGATCTCATCCAGAGGTGTATGATTTTTGTCCAGTCTCTCCCTGTACACCCCTCACCCCTTCCCCCCTGAGAATTATCAGTCCACTCCCTTTCTGTGCTCCTGATTCTATTATATTCACCAGTTTATTCTGTTGATCAAAATTTTAATTCACTTAATTTTTAGATTCACTTGTTGATAGATATGTATTTGTTGTTCATAATTTTTTGGCTTTTACCTTTTTCTTCTTCCTCTTCTAAAAGAGTACCTTTCAGCATTTCATATAATACTGGCTAACATTCAGAATTGAAGGGCAGATAAAGAGCTTCACAGATAAGAAAAAGCTAAAGGAGTAGCAGTCAGTCTTAATACCACCTTCTCTCTAACTGTCAAATTACTTACTGAGTTCTACAGTCTTCTTTTATATTTCTCTGGCTTTGAGTCTCTCTCTCTCTCTCTCTCTCTCTCTCTCTCTCTCTCTCTCTCTCTGTGTGTGTGTGTGTGTGTGTGTGTGTGTGTGTGTGTGTTTCTTTCTCTCCATTCTCACTGAGACTATTCCACATAATCACAATTCTCCTACACATAACTTACCACCAACACCTCCAGGCCCTTAACAATTTACATCCAAAATATTATGTCAATCTGCCAGCCAGTGTCCCCTTGTTTTACCGCCAGTCACTAGTTTTAGATCATATCATGTCAAACACCAACACTCTCATATTCAAGAATCTTCACTGGCTCCCTATTTCTTACTCTTTCCTGCATTCAATATAAACTGGATCAGACATTCAAAGCTATCTTTACCCACCCAGTCCAATCTCTCCTATCTCTGCTCCAGTCACATTCCGCAACCAGCTTTGTGCCTTTGCTGATGGTTTTCCAGTAGAACCTAGCACAAGCTCTGGACTTGAACCACCTTGGTTTGAGTCCTACTTCCAACATTTGTTAGCTCTGTTGCTTTCACTTCTCAGAGGTCTAGTTGCCATGGCAGTAGAATGGGGATAATAGTATCTAATTAATGGGGTTTGTAAAGATCAAATGAGACAATGCATGCTAACTGCTTAGAACAGAGTCTGGTAAGCCCTCAACCAATTTTAGTTATTACTATGACTGTTCCCTTTGCCTAGAATGCCCCCTCCCATTTTGTTAATCTAATTTCCAACTGTTCTTCAAGCTACTGCTCAAGTGCTGTTTCCTTCAAGAAGTTTGCCCTCAGTTATTTAGTACTCACAATTTAGTCCCTAAATAATAATCTGTTTTATATTGCTCATCATTATTTCATATATGTTAATCTCATCCTACCATGCCTATAATGAATCCATAGGCAATGAGGCAAAAATAAGTGAGACAGCCGAGACCGGTTTGGCTCAGTGGATAGAGCGTCAGCTTGCGGACTGAAAGGTCCCAGGTTCGATTCCGGTTGGGGGCATGTACCTTGCTTGCGGGCACATCTCCACTGTGGGGCGTGCAGGAGGTGGCTGATCGGTCTCTCTCTCATCGATGTTTCTGACTTTCTATCTCTCTCCCTTCCTCTCTGTGAAAAAATCAATAATATATATATATATATAAATAAGTGAGACATCTCTAGGTTAATATTTTTTTAAGTTTATCTTTATTGTTGAATGTATTACAGATGTGCCCTTTTTTTCTAGGTTCATATCTTAACTTGACCACTTTGGATATGTGATTCTATGCAAGTCACATAACCCATTTGAGCTTCAAAGCTCCTTTCTTATCTGAGAAAGGGAACAACAATCCTTACCTGGCTAGATTATTGTAGAGACTAGATAATATTCTCAAATTATCTGGAACAGATTTTGATGCATAGCAAGTTGTCAATAATATGTACTATAATAAAGATTATCAGCTCAGACTTGTCTTAATGGTTCAAGAGTACTCCCACCCACATTTGTCCATCCACTGTCAAGGTTCTGTTGTACCACTCTCTTGCTTCACTTTGGAAAATAAAAGGCCCCTAGTCTCTCTAGGCTTTTCCAGCAATGGGGAAAAAATCCCAAAGTATTCATTAGCAAGGCAGTGGGGGCTTTGGGACCACTTGCGGGAAAATATAAACTGGGGAAAGAAAATCCCAACAGAGGATCTATAGCCACCGCTGGAGTCTTCTAGTCATAGTTTGGGAAAGGAGATGAAACTATAGAGAAAGTCTAATACTTGGTCTATAATTATTCCTGAAGAGCTCTAGACAGTCTACAGTTACATTCCAATCCTAGCTGTGACTTTGGGCAAATCACTTCTCTGAATTGTAGACTCTTTATCTGTAAAATAGGGAAGATAACCATCCCTTACGCAGGAGTTGTAGTCTGGATGAAGTCCCATATGTGAAATCACTCAGCATGGTACCTGAAATACTATGAAATTTAAAAAGTAACAATAGGGACAATTTATTGAATACTTGACACATTGCGGACCAGTAGTTTTATTGCTAGCTTTAGGCAGTGGCCAGATAAGTTCCTATTGAATGAGTACAAAAAAAAAATTGTACATAAATGTTAAAGGCATGCTTTAAAATTAAATACCCATTGCTTTTTGAAGTTACTTATTACATGTTCTTACAAGCTACTAACTTGTTAAAGTATGATACTTTGTAAAACACTGTGTATTCTGAAACGAGAATTCTCGTGATCCGTCCCAATGTTTAAAATGTGCACTTTGCAGGCATTAGCTGATTCAATCCTCACTCCAACCTTATAAGAGCTATTATTATCCCCTCTTTACAGATTAGAAAACAAAGACCAAGAGAGCTGAATTGCTTTTGCTAAAAACACATAGCTAGTCACCAGCAATTGTTAATGAAGCTCAGCTACTTTAGCCCTTTCTAGGATACCACACAACTACTCTTCCTCAAAGAGCAACCTGCCTCAAAAACCTTGTATACCCGAGGTATCTCCTAGCCATTCCCTCAAGAAGCAATCAGGCCTAGCAGGCCTAGCTCAGTGGTTGAGCATTGACCTATGAATCAGGAGGTCAAGGTTTGATTCCCGGTCAGTAGGGGCACATGCCCGGGTTGCAGGCTCTATTCCCAGTGTGGGGAGTGAAGGAGGCAGCTGATCAATGATTCTCATCATTGATGTTTCTATCTCTCACTCTTCCTTACTCTCTGAAATCAATAAAAATATATATATTTCAAACAAGAAGCAGCCAGAAAAGGAAACCAGTTGTCCTAGAGTTTAAACCATACCTTCTTTAGGCAGTGGAGAAGTGGGATGAGGAGAAATAAGCAGAGAGGTAAGAAAATGCCAACCACTAGCCAGGTAGCTCTAGGCCTAGCTATGGCGGCAACTATCCCTTTCTTCTAAGGATGGCTCAGGACTATCATCAAACACAGGCCCCATCATTTACTACCCCAAAACTCTTTCCTTGGAAGCAAAAAGTAAGGAATACTGAAAAAAGAAAGCAGAAATGGGGAGAGAGACAACAGCCATGATGGCCATGGCTACCAGTTGTACCTACCAGGATAGTTGCCCAGGGTGGGGAGATGGCTTAGGAGGGAGCTGGGTATCCAATCAGCTCAGATGCTCATCAACAAACCTTCCAGCCAGCCCCTAGGGCTTCTTTTAGCAAGTTGGATCCTCCCTTAGCTGAGAGCCATCTGCCTTCCAGTTAAGACCTCCTGAGATGATGGGCCATCAACCCAAGCTCCTCAGTGTGATCCAAGGGGCCCAGACATAGCCAGGTCCAGGTTCCAAGAACAGAAAAGAGTGATACTGAAGGCAAGGTATGACCAGTAGCCTGGTTGGCCCTAGATGTAGCCACAGCTTTAGTGAATGAAAGCCAGTGTCAAGAAATCAATAGGAGTGAAGACTCTGCTCAAGAAACTAGCCAGTACCCTGGTGGCAAAGGGAAGGATGAAGGGCAGTTCCAGTAGCATAAACAGCCCCCCTGTTCCTGATTCCAGCCTCCTCGGAGCCCTGGCCCGCCCCCTTCCATAGCTTAGAGGCCAATAAGGAAGCTGGGCCTCCAGCCACTGCTAGAACTCAGGAAAGGAGCAAGGAAATGATGTTTGGGAAAGATAAAGCGGGTGTCTAAAAAGAATTTTTAAAAATACACGTAACTGAGAGAGAAAAATACCCCAGACACATACACTTAAAAGAATTCCTGTACTTCCTGGACTGAGTTGACCCCACCCAGCCATCTCCGCAGGTCCTCTGAGCCCCAGAAAAGCAAAGTCCAGATCAGCCAGGCCTTGTAGCTTCTAGGACAAGAAGAGCAAGTAGCACTACAGCTGATTTTACACAATTGGGAGTATGTGACCTAGAGATTTCCCCAAAGTGAAGGTCCTGCTGAGATATAAAGACCCATAAACCCTTCTGGGTCATATTTACAGGGTCTGCGCTTCCTATGGGCACCTGAGCTGACCCAAAGAAAACTATTTCACACCAGAGACTCCACCTCCAGAAGAGTGGCACTCAGGGTTAGCATCCCTAGCTCTGCCATGAGTTTGCTCTGGCCTCTGGCAACTGACTCCCCCTCTCTAAGCTTCTGTTTTCTCTCTGAGAAATAAAACATTGGACTCCATCATCACCAACAACCCTTCTAGCTAGAGCATGACATGATGTAATAGGCCTAGGCCCAAGGCTAGGGCTTCAAATGATGTCCTCACTCACCCGTGCAATAGCCAGAACCCAGAATAGCCCCACATGAGTTCGTTGCACACTCTAAGCCCAAGCTCAGAATTTAGTTTCTCTTGGGGATTTCCCTTCACAATCCTCCTGATTCCCACTCCAGTTTCCTTTGGCCTCTGGTCCCAATTCCAGCAAATTCTGGCTCCTGAAAGGGCTTATGTGAGCTCCCACAGGACAAGAAATATGCTAGGGCCTTTCCTCTCTGGGGAAATCATTCCTGGAGGTTAGAGGCCACTTCTCCTCACTGCCCTCTGTACCTCCTAGGGAAGCCTGGGTTGATTTTTATTCCACAAACGGCAGGTATCATTCAAGTAAGTCTGTATGGGTAAAGTTTGGAGATTTTGTGGGCATATGGATCTGGTGTGGCCTTGACTAGTTTGACCTTGAGCATGTCACAGAACCTCAGTTTACTTATCTGTAGACATTCAGTAAACAGCGTGTTATTACTACTAGTATTATCATCTACACAAAAATAATAATAGGCAAGATACTATTAATAGCAAGGAGAATAACTTCTTTAATCCTAATGAAGATGAAAGAGAAAGAGTTAGTTAAGAGAAGATACCAAAGCCAAACCTAGTACTCTAGAACAGAGCTTCTCAAACTTTAGTGGACATAGTCATCACCTGGGCATCTTGTTAAAATGCAGATTCTAATTCAATAGGTCTAGAGTAGGTTCCAGATTCTGACCTTCTAACAAGCTCTACGGTAATACTAATACTGCAGGTATAATAGCCACACTTTTTTAAATTTTTTATTAATTTTTTATACATATCTCCCCATTGCCCCTCCTCCCTCCCAGGCATACCCCAACCCCCCAGTGTCTATGTTCATTGGTTATGCTTATATGCATGCATACAAGTCCTTTGATTGATCTCTTGTCTACCTCACCTAACTTTAATCTTCCTGCTGTAATTTCACAGTATATTTGAAGCTTTACTGTCTCTGTATCTATTTGACCCTGTAATCCCACTCTTAGGAATTTATCCTAAGAAATTACAAACACCAATCAGAAAGGATTTATGCACCCCTATGTTCATAGCAGCACAATAACCACACTTTGACAACACACTAAGGAATACAATACCATTAGCAGTACACTAGGGAATAAACTCTGCCCTGAAAAAAAACAAACATCAGGATAATTACTCTCTTCTCATGTCATTACTCAGTCTGGGGTGTACAGCCTTCCCTAATCTTCTGGTCGCCAAGTACCTTCACTCTTCCACTCAGTAATCCAGCCAATAAAGCGCTTCCTTAATGAGGCTTGCTGAGCCCCACTTCCTAACAAAATAAAGAGAAGTGAGTTTGATAGCAGTATGGCTCTGTCAGTAGCTGGCAGCGGTGATGGGGGGTGGGGGGGTAGCAGACCTGAGGAAATTAGGACTAATGGCACAAGCATGTTCATAGGACTGATTGGGGTAAGGAGGTGGGGTGGAAGTATTACTTGGGTAGTCACCAGAAGAGGTAATAGGATAGGCAGGAGGGCACCGATAGCATATACTTGAGAAATTCTTCAACAGGGAAAGATAAGAGAGAAATGTGAGCAGTTTGGCCAGTATGGGATTTGGGAAAGAGGCTAGATGAGGTGGGAATAAAAGGGGTACCCTCTCACTTAGCAGGGCTGAGATCCAGATAACATGACTAAGTATAGCCTCTAGGTAAGTGAAGATGACTACTTATTTTCTAAGAACTCAGAGAATAAGAAGTGGGCATGGGTAACTGGGGATAAGTACATGCAGGTAGAAGTAGTAGATAAGCCAAAAGCTGGCTCCCAAAAGAATCCTTATAAAGACTGTTGGGAGAGGTAAGAGGAGAGATGAGAACCAATTCTAGAAGGAGTCAATCTCTGTTAGTAGGCTGTCAACCCAATATATTCAGATATCACTAACTATCTCTGAGCTTGGCTCCCAGCAGACCCCTCAGAGGGGGAACAGGTAAGGAACAAGTAGAAAGAAACCCATGACTCTGCCCTACTCTAGGGCAAGAAGAAAAATATGGCCCCTGTTGCTTGGGGTTGTGCTTAGTCAGGATGTCTGGCCTATAACCGACTGTAGGCTCTTTCCTCTTTTGAATGTGTTTAGAGTCCTGGCAGTGTAGCTCAGTTGGTTGGAGCATAATCCCTACACTGAAAAGCAGCGGGTTCAATCCCTAGTGAAGGTACATTTGGCAGGCAACTGATTGATGTTTCTCTCGAACATCAACGTTTCTCTCCCCGCCCCCTCAAATCAATAAAAAATAAAACGTTTAGACAAGGGAAGCACAAAAGAGTGTCCTTGATTAGCTCTGTTTACTTTTTGTGGCTTTTCCAGTCTCCACACAAACAGCACATTCCACCTGCCCCACTTGAAGGGATCCAAGCTCATTTTGGCCAGCTCAGCAGGAAGGGAAGCCTGCATACCGTCCGGTAGACAGAACAATGCATGCTTGTTTATCTGACAGAAGAGGGGAAATCTGCTTGATCACCATGGAGGGATACAGAACTATAAAGGCCCACTCACTCCTCACTGTTAGCTGAAGGAACTTGAAGCCTGGTGTTCTAGAGATCCTTACTATATATACCCAACCAAGGGGAAATAAATGTGTACATGAGTGCAAATGTGCATGTCTATATGTGCATGTGTCTTTGTGCATATATGTTTATGTATTTGTATATATGTGTATCTCTGCATATGTGTAACTCCGTGGATGTATGTATAATTTAAAAGAGAAGTTTTAGGACAATAGCTTTCATTTCAGTCTGGAAAAGTTATAATCTGGGTCATCTCAGATATGAGTACTTTATGCAAACAGGGCTTTGTTATCCAGCTCTGCCTACCCACATTTCCCACCTCTCCACACAATCCTAATCCTAACCATAACCAAAAGAAAGCTAGGGTAATGAGTAGGAAATGAAGGGAATGTTGGGGTGGAAATAAAGACTCCCCCAAATGCTGTAGTGTGTGTCAGGTTGTGCCTTTTGGCTTTCTAAATAGAGAGTGACAACTTCAAGTGGTTAGGGCTTTTGCATTTAATCTTCTGCTTTCATTTCTCCAGATTCACATTGGAATCTTTAAAACAGAAGGTTGGAAATGAGGCAACCATATGGATGATGTGGGAGAGTTTTTCAAATATTAGGGGCTAGAAAATGTTTAGGAGTTTAGAAAAACAATACACGGGATTCTCTTTCAGAATAGGTTGGGGAGTGTATTCTAGGTTTTCTATGCATAGTCTGATAAAACATACACATCAGAAACTATTATCAGTTATTCCAAAGGCAAGGAGGTGAATTGTGCACATTTTGTAGCTTCTAGGAGTAAGGGGAGCAAGTCAAGAACTGAATAATTGAAGATAGTTTTTGTCTCTTTCCTGTATATACAAAAAGTAAGAGGACTGGTGGAGACTTCAGAGGAGCACACGGGGAAAATGACAGCAGGTTCATAGAGAACCATCCATAGAGTCAGATTTGCTGTGATGCCCAATTTCCTACACCAATATCAAGAGTGATAAAGAAGATAGAGGATATTTGTCCTCCAGCTCTGGGTTCTAGAAGACATATCTGTAGCATCCCCTGGGAAGAAGGTTATGAGAATTGTAGAATTCTTTTCTTCTCCCTTTAAGCCAAACATCGCTAATCTCAAACTCATTATTGGAGATACCAGTTTTCAGGGGAAAGATAGAATCCACAAAGGTTTTGTGGTCAAGTCTCAAAGCCCTTGAAATTACTTCTGGCCATCTGCACTACTAAAGACACAAATAGCTAACAAAAGCCAGGACCCCAATTAGAACCAAGACTATATACTCATTCTAACTTGAACAAACATGACAATGAAGAAGGGCCAATGTTCAGCAGAGCTAGAACACAGCGAGCAAGATGGACAAGTAGTAGAAGGTGAGATTGGGGAAGTGCCAAGTCCAGATAATGGAGTTTTTCAAAATCAAGGAAATAAGTTTACATTTTATTCTCAGTATAGTTAGTAGCTACTAGAGATTATTAAACAGGGCACTACCATGATCTAAGTTTCATGAAGATCTCACTTGGTTGATGGATTGAGGTAGGAGAAGAGTAGAATCTGGGGAACCAGTTAAAAAAGTTCTTATAGATAAGAGATGATGGTGGTTTATTCAAGGGAAGAAGCAGTAGGCATAAATAAAAGAAATTTGATTAGGTATCTTGAAGAGGTAAAGCTGACAGTATTTTTTTTTTGATGGGTTGTATGTGGAGAATGAGGGAAAAGAATAAACTGTAATATCTGGGTCATCTGGCATTTGTTCCTTCTTAGCACATAATTCATTCCTGGAGGGGAATCCAAGATGGCGGCATAAGTAAACACCTACACTGCTGCCGCGCACAACAATTTCAAAACTACAACTAAAAGACAGAACGGACATCATCCAGAACCACAGGAAAGCTGGCTGAGTGGAAGTTCTACAACTAGAAGGAAAGAGAGGGGCTCACAGAGACCCAGAGGAGCTGCAAAAAGCTGAGGTACGGAGATGCAGACGCGCGCAAGGAGAGAGCGGGTGTCAGAGTACCTGGCTGGCTTTCTCTGGTGGGAGGGAAACGGAGACTCTCAAAGGCATTGAACCCCTTATCCTATGACACTAAACCCCAGATCCAGCCGAAACTCATACGGGGGGAGTTTGGACTGTGAAAAGGGAGAAGTGCACGGAAACTTAGGGGAGTCACAAAAGATCAAAGGCCTGGTGGCGCGCACGGCACTGCGTGCAGGACAGATTGCTGATTGTGCTGCTGGCTTTCACGAGTGGGTGGGGGATATACCCAACTGTGCCACTTCTGACTCCACTGGGCCCCTGTTTCGGACAAAACCCTAGAGACCTAAACTCGTGTGGTCCTGGTGCGCAGGGGAGATGGAAAGGCAGCGGTTAGAGGCACAAGGACGGCTCCAGCCATTACCCAGTCACGTGAGACTCAGGGACCGTGGAGGGCGGGGCCGACTGGAAGGCAAGGCGGTCCCTTAAGCCCTGAGACTCCACCCCTCCCAAGCTCAACAGAGGCTTCTTCGGTTTTGTGTCTGGTATCATAAGGCTGAATTCAACACAGAAGTTTCCCTGGCATAGTGAAAATGCCAAGACAAGGGAAGGGATCACAAACAAAAGAAATGGAGGGAAAAAAACGACTGGATATAGAGTTCAAAACCACACTTATAAGGTTTTTCAAGAATATGCTAGAAAAGATGGATAAATTTAGTGAGACCCAAGAGGAGATGAAAAAGGTCCAACTAAAGATGATAAAGGACCAAATAGAAATTAAACATACACAGACTGAAATAAAAAATATTATACAGAGTCCTAACAGCAGACTAGAGAAAGGCAAGGATCAAGTCAAAAATTTGAAATATAAAGAAGCAGAAAACATTCAACTGGAAAAGCAAGAAGAGAAAAGAATCCAAAAAATGTGAAGATAATGTAAGGAGCCTCTGGGACAGCTTCAAGCGTACCAACATCAGAATTGTGGGGGTGCCAGAAGAAGAGAGAGAGCAAGATACTGAAAACCTATTTAAAGAAATAATGACTGAAAACTTCCCACATCTGGTAAAAGAAATGGACTTACAAGTCCAGGAAGCACACAGAACCCCAAATAAAAGGAATCCAAAGAGGACCACACCAAGACACATCATAATTAAAATACCAAGAGCAAAAGACAAAGAGAGAATATTAAAAGCAGCAAGAGAAAAACAGTTCATTACCTACAAGGGAGCACCCATACGACTGTCAGCTGATTTCTCAACAGAAACGATGCAGGCCAGACGGGAGTGGCAAAAAATATTCAACGTGATGAACAGCAAGAACCTACAGCCAAGAATAATCTATCCAGCAAAGCTATCATTCAGAATTGAAGGGCAGACAAAGAGCTTCACAGAGAAGAAAAAGCTAAAGGAGTTCGTCAACTCCAAACCAGTATTATATGAAATGCTGAAAGGTACCATTTTAGAAGAGGAAGAAGAAAAAGGTAAAAGACAAAAAATTATGAACAACAAATACATATCTGTCAACAAGTGAATCTAAGAATTAAGTGAATTAAAAATTTGATCAACAGAATAAACTGATGAATATAATAGAATCAGGAGCACAGAAAGGGAGTAGACTGATAATTCTCAGGAGGACAAAAATCATAAAGCATCAAACACTGTGAAATTACAGCAGAAAGATTAAAGTTAGGTGAGGTAGATAAGTGATCAATCAAAGGACTTGTATGCATGCATATAAGCATAACCAATGATCACAGACACTGGGGGGTTGGGGTATGCCTGGGAGGGAGGGGGGGCAATGGGGAGATATGTATAAAAAATTAATAAAAATTAATTAAAAAAAAGAATTCATTCCTGAAACTGAGTCATTAGTAGTTCTAAAAAAAGTTGGAAGTTTTCGCCATTCTTTTATTATTGCATTTATAAGGCTTCTATCTGCATTTAAGGTGTTTGGAGAGTTTCTATGAAACACACCAAAACCAGGAAAATATAATCCGGGTGCTCAAGGTATTTACAGTGAGATAAGGGGTAAATAAAAATACCTATGTAACCATTAAACAGGACAGAATGTCATGTCATAAAGGAAATACTAACAAAAAGAATTAAATAAAAGAGAAAGCAAAGCTGGTTGAATCAAAGAAGATTTTATAGAGATTCCGAGCTAATTTTTGAAGACTCAGTATAATTTCAACTATAGAAAACTGGAGGAGAGGTTATGCCAGGATTTGTATAAACAGGAGTGGGGAAAGCAGGAATATGCTGTAGGAAGGACACACAGTTTCTAGAAGGAACATAGGAAGTGAAATTAGAGTGATACAAGAACATGGTGGTCCTTAAGTGTCAGGTTAAAGCATTTATGTTACATAATCCAAAAGGCAAGAGAAAGCCCTTGGAGATTCCAGGCTAGAATTTCTAGTATAATGTTGACTAGACATGATTAGAGCAGACATCCTTGTCTTGTTCATGATCTTAAGGGAAAGTATTCAGTCTTTTACCATTAAGTATGATTTTGGCTGGAGGTTTTTCATGAATGCCCCTTATCAAGTTGTAACCAACTCTTTTTAATTAAAAAGTGTACATTTATTCAATGTAATACTATGTAGCTATCAAAAAGAAGGGTCTCTTACCCTTTGGACAACATGGAGGGACCTGTAGAGTATTATGTTAAGTGAAATAAACCAGAGAAAGGCAAGTATCATATGATCTCACTTATATGTGAAATCTAATGAACAAAATAATCTGACAAACAAAATAGATCCAGAGACATGGAAGCATACAGCAGATTATGGAATCTCAAAGGGGAGTGGGGAGAGAAGAGATCAACAAAAAACTTATATGCATATATGCATAAATCATTAGTGGGGTGAAGACCTGGGGAGGGGAGAGAAGTGGGGAGGAGACGGTCAATGGGAAAAAAGGAGACAGCTGTAATATTTTCAACAATATACTTTTTTAAAAAATTTAAAAATACATGAAAAAGGAATAAAATATTCAAAGAGACAAAAATAGAAAGAGGAATGGCGAACAGACAAAGAAATTATCTTAAAGTCAGGATGAGGGGGTCAAAACAAGGTATCAGGCACAGATGACAGGATAGTTTAGAAGCTGGAGATGAGACTATCAAGCTGAAAATGAAATGAAAACCTATTATTTATTTTTCCCTAAGAGTGCTCTTTATCAAACTGTTGGGCAGCATGAGAAAATGAAATGTCATGCTATTACCATCTGACATTCTCTCTCAACTTGTAGACGTGTCCTGAAAAAGTGTACCCCAGTAACGCTGCAACACAGTTAAATAAGCCAGAGTGAACTAAATTAATGTTCCTAAACTTTACACCAAAGGTCCATTAATCTGTTTCACAGTAAGGATTTAATGTATTAAATGCATGAAAATGCTATATTTAAAGCTGAAATTATAATAAATACTCAGTGAAACATAATCTGCAAATGATAAAACAGGTAGTTTCATAATCATCAGGAAAAAATGGCAACTCAAAGTAACATCAAACATAAAGCAGAAATGTTAAATATAAAACCAGATCTTATTCCCAAGGTGTGTGTGTGAGGGGAGGAGTGGAGCATCTTCTTTTCCAAAACAACCAAATGAAGGATTAGTAAAGAAGAAATGTCCAAGTATAACATCTCACAAAACACTCCATAACTGGCATCTTTAATAAAAAGGTAATCTATTAAATATCAGAAAAAGAAAAAAAAAGAGAGAAGGGAATTATGTGATGGAAAGCATGCAAGACAGAATCAACATCAGGGTTGGACTACTAGTTAAATATAAAGGTAAAAGAAGAGTTAAGTTGACCGAAACACCTATGAGAGTGGTGTTATCAGTAATTTAGAAAGGGAAGTGGAAAGCAAGAGCTGGCTTCAGAACACATGGTTTGATTTTAGACACAAATGTGTTTATTGTACTGCCAAATTATGTAGCTAGGCATGCCCAGCAAGAATCCTTGAGTCTGGGCTGCAGTGCTGGAAAGAGGTCAAGACAGGGGATGGCCAGGTAGTCATTTTCCACAAAGGAGAGGCAAGCAGCCAAGGCTATTGCAGTAGATGTGATTGCCCACAGTACTGTGTGCAAAGGAAAGATGGTGGGTGGCAGATCTTTACACAGCTACAGTTCAGGTGGGAGAGGAAGAAGAAGTAATCAAAGAGGCAAAACAATAAAATGGGTGGGGATGGATACAGGTACACATTTGCTGGACAGAAATCTGTCATGGTATCAAGAGACATAAAACATGTTCTTGCTTCAGCCAATGTATACTAAGATCGAATAATATAGAGAAGATTGGCATGGTCCCTGCACAACGATGACATACAAATTTGTGAAGTGCTCCACATCTTTTTTTTTCTGGAATTAGATAGCAGTAATAGTGGCACAACCTTGTGACCATACGAAAAACTACTGAATTATGTATTTGCAAGTATTTAATTTTATGTTATATGAATTATATCTGTTTTAAAAAGGTTTCTACCCTTTGATCCAGTTTTTCTACTCCTAGGAATCTATCCTAAGAAAGCAATTAGAGATGCAGACGTTGATTTATGTACATGAAGTGTCATCCACTGCAGGGTTATTTAAAATGGTAAATTTAAGAACATCCTAACCATCCAACATTTAGGAAGATTTGGGTGAAGAATTATACATCCACATGAGACAACAATAGTCTGCTATTAAAAACCATGCTTTTTAAGACTACTTAATGATCTCAGAAAAGGCTCATGATATAATTAAGTCAAAGAAAAAGTGTCTACAAACCAGTACCAGCCCAATTTAAAAAAAATGTATATACATATCCTATATAATAAAAGCCTAGGTGGTGTCATGCCTTCATATGATACCCTTGTGTGATGTCTTCACAAGAGGGCTGCCACAAGATGTCCATGTGCACAGCAGAGGCAGGGCCTGGTGGCTGCTCCACTTGGTGAAGCCTGAGGGTCCCACAGCTCTTTGCGTCACAGAGGAGGCCAGTACAGCGAAAGAGGCAGGTTGCAGAAGGAGAGAGCAGTTGTGGGTGATCAGACCAGCAGGGGAGCAGTTAGGTGTCAATCAGGCTGGCAGGGGAGCAGTTAGGAGGTGATCAGCAGGCAGGCTGGTGAGTGGTTAGGAGCCAGCGGTCCTGGATTGTCAGAGGGATGTCCAACTGATGGTTTAGGCCCAATCCCGCAGGGGTACCCAATTGGAGAGGGTGCAGGCTTGGTTGAGAGACACCTCTGCCCTGTACACAAATTTTGTGCATAGGGCCTCTAGTCATAATAATAAAAGGCCAAGAGGCATCACGACCAAAATGACCAAATGACTAGTCACTATTATGCCCATTGTAGGGCCTAATGAGGGGGTGGGGTCAGCAGCCTACCTCTAGGCCCCTCCTCCTGCTGGTCTGCTCCTGATTGGACTCTCCCACCCCGACCAAGAGTCAAATGTCCCTTCCCTTCCCCCCAGATAAACCTCCCTTCCCTTCTCCCCTAAGTCATGCCCATCAGCACACCCCACCATGATATGCCTGCAGCCCCTCCACCTGGCTAACCAGACCCTGATCTCACCCCTCCACCCCAATAGGGGGCAGGGCTTGGTAGCCAACCTCCTTCAGCCTCTCCCCCCAATTGGTCATGCCCCCAATGGGCCCCTGCCACACTGATTAGCCCACAGCCCCTCCCCCTGGCCAGCCTGGACCTTGATTGCCACCCCTTCTCAATAGGGGGCAGGGTTAGCTGGCCAACATCCTTCAGCGCCTCCCCCCAACTGGCCATTCCCCCAATGGGCCCCCACCACCCTGATCAGCCCACAGCCCATCCCCCTGGCCAGCCCCATCCCTGATTTCCACCCCACTGTGATAGGGAGGTGGCTGGCCAGCCAACCTCCTGCAGTCCCTCCCCCAAAGCTGGCCACATCCCCGATGGGCCCCCACCATCCTGATTTGCCCATATCTCCTACCCCTGGCCAGCCTGGCCCCTGATCACCACCCCACCTCAACGGGGTGGAGCTGGCCGGCCAACCTCCTGCAGCCCCTCTTCCTGGCCAGCCATACCCCTGATGGGCCTCCACTATCCTGATCAGCCTCAGACCCTCCTCCTAGCTGGCCTCACCGAAGATTGGCCCCCCACCCCAATAAGGGGTAGGGCCAGCCAGCCAACCACCCATGGCCCTTCCCCCAGGCTGCTGGCCCCCAATCAGCCCCCCAACCCCAATCAGGGGCCCCTTCCATCAGCCAGCCTGGCCCTGATCAGGGGCCCTAATTAGGCCCTGATCCAGCCAGGCCAACTGGCCAACTTCCTACCATCTCCTCCTCCTGATAACCCCAGACCTAAACTGCATTGATTGGGGCTGGGCTAGCTGGACCCCACCTGTGCACGAATTCATGCACTGGGCCTCTAGTATTCATATACAAGCTTATACATTTTCAAAGTCTAGATGGAAATGTACTCTTACCAGTAGATATTTGTCTGTCTGTAGCAGAATTAAAGGTCATTTAAATTATTTCACATTTACTTAAATTTTTCTATACTACACATGTATTACTTTTTTAAAAAGTATATATTTTTATTGATTTCAGAGAGGAAAGGAGAGGGAGACAGAGATAGAAACATAAATGATGAGAGAGAATCATTGATTGGCTGCCTCCTGCATGCCCACTACTGGGAATGGAGCCTGCAACCTGGACATGTACTCTGACTGGGAATCGAACCATGACCTCCTGGTTCATAGGTTGACACTCACCCACTGAGCCACACTGATTAGACCTTATGTTTTACTCATGGAATACATGGAATGAGAAAAGGTTTCCAAAGAAAAAGAACACCATTCTATATACACATGTCTGTATCCTGGCAACTGTTAGAATTATCTGACATATTCCTCAGTTAGGAATCTGCAATTATATTTGTACTCCCACTTAAGTATTTCAAACATGTGAATTTTACCCTTAAGGAAATCAGCTTAGAGCCCACCAACTTAGCAAAATGCTTTCCCCAACAAATCCTTTCCTGCTTAGCAGTGGCTTCCTCTGTGTGTTCTATTAATTTTTTAAAAACTCATCCTGACACTTTTTACCTCAATATTAGCACAACTGTTCTTTGCTGTGTGGGACTGTCAGGGCTGGAAAAACAAGGAGCAAGTTTAGGGGAGGCAGGCAGAGGAAAAAGGAGGTCGAATCAAAGTCAGCATCAAGGCTGTGCCTATTGAATTGAAAAAAAATTATTTTTTGCTACTCAGGGCCTTCTTGGCTTTAGTTTCTTTCCGGGTGCCTGATGGACTTAGTTGGGACAAAGTTGGGTGGAGAGGGTACAAAGCACAGGGAAATCTGGTGGGTGGGGGTAGCAGCAAGTACCAATTGTGAAGCCATCTAACTGCTAGTGTTTGTAAACCCTGTTTACACTTCACAAAGAACTTCCACAGACATCATTCCATTTATTCCTTACTACAACTTCATAAACTGTACTTTACAAAAGGAGAAACTCAGGTCAGAGAAGTGAAGTAAATCACACCAGGCTTGAACCAAATTCATTTGCTTCTAAATTTTTGTGAATCGGAAATTCTGCGAAGGGTGGGGGGGGGGCAATCTGAATTTTAACAAGTCCTCTGCAAGTGATTTTGATGCATGCTCAAGTTTGAGACCCATCCTTCTAAATGCTGCCATACTTCTAAAAATTTTCAAATGGTTTCTTTAAACTACCGACTGCTGTTTCGACTTATGTGGGGTCTTGTCATCTAAGGCAGGAGCCTCCCTCCAACTGTCAATGGGGAGAAACTGCTCAAATAGAATTTGGGCTCCAGGGGCAGTAATATACTACTTCATACTGAGGAAGGTCTCAGAACAAAGAGGGAAATTTTCAGGCCACAGCTTCCCTTGTTGTGGGAATATATGAGCTGGCAAGCAGCTGCCCTATAGCTACCTCCCTTTCAGAGGTTCTTTTTACACATTTTTACAGAGTTCCACAATACTCTGCGTGAGCTCCTGAGAAATGTCCTGCTTTGCTATATTTATATTTACAAACCTCTAGTTCATAAAGCTTTTCACTTCTTTGGTTTTCAATTAGGTTTTTAAAAATTGTTTTGAAACAATTTAGAAGAAAATTGCACATTTGAAATTAAATTATTCTCCTTCTGGGGAACATAAACTGCTCTTCTCCCATCTTCACACACACACACACACACACACACACACACACACACACTCAATTTTATACATATACACATTCTTTCCCCTTGGGATGAAGAACAAACCAATCAGCTATTTTTTCTGAAACTTGGACTTGACTTAAAATAGATTTTAAATTTCATCAAGATGATGTTTGTAAAATTGAAACAAAAACTATACATGGATATAGATTTAATTTGAAAATACTAAAGCTGAAAGACAGAACCATGGAATGAAAATTATGAAATATTCACAATTCTAAGAGTGAATAGAATTTGTTATATATCCCCTCCTACACAGGTACTAGCACTGGCTTCATTCATTTATTCAGTCATTGAGTGACTGACTCATTTATTAGTCATTGAAAGCCAAGCAAACACTGTGCAAGGTGCCGGGGCAAAGCAATGAACAAAACAGACAAGACCTCGGTTCTCATAGGTGTCCGTTCAATAAACATATGTCAGATAGTAATAAATGCTATGAAGACAGGGAAAGCAGGGTCAAGGATAGACTGACTGACAAGAGGTGCATAGAGCCAATGCTGTTTTAAAGAATGAGGTCAGGGAAGGCCTCTGGTAGGTGGTGATATTTAAGCAGCAGCCGAAATGAAGACAGGAAAAGAGCCAGGTGAATATTTGAAGGAAAAATATTCTAGGCAGAAGCATCAGCAAGGGTAATGGTCTGAAATAAAATCATCTGGCTAAGGTCTAAGAACAGCATGAAAGCCAATGTGGCCAGAGTGAAATAAGCCAGACTAAGAAGGATAGGAAATAAAGTTGGGGAAGAAGCCGGGAGCTAGGTGAGTGGGTTATAAGGTCTCTGGATTTAATTTTAAGAGTGATGGGAATAAACCCTGTGTCTAGTAGGTGCCAAGGAGTTTAATATGTCTGCATTATGATTATTACCCTCAAGAAACCTACAATCTTTCTATTTGGGGGAATAAACCAAATTGACAGGAGACTTGCAAAGGGGAGGGGATCCTTGTTGTCTCAAGTATACTTGTTCCCAATCTTAATATAAGCCACTTTTCGTAGAAAAAAGTCCCAAAAGGAGAAAAAGGTTTGCCTCTGATGCCAATTTGAGAAGATTCTCCCACCTCACACTTCAGGCATTTTTATCTCAAACCCAGTGTTTTCTATATGTTACAAATATTGAAATACTTTTTAAAATATAATTTTATTTATTTAAGAGAGGAAAGGAGAAGGAGAGATAGAAACATCAATGATGAGAGAGAATCATTGATTGGCTGCCTTCGGCACACCCCACACTGGGGATCAAGACCACAGGCATGTGCCCTGATCCGGAATTGAACCGTGACCTCTTGGTTCAGAGGTTGACGCTCATCCACTGAGCCATGCCGGCTGGGCCAAATAATAAAATGTGTAATACTCCCTAACAACCCTATGAGGCAAGTGTACCATTGTCACCCCCATTTTGAAGAGGAGAAAATCAGAGAGCTTGGAAAGGTTGAGTAACTTGCCCAGGATCACAGAACTAAAAAGACATGGAGATGGTATTAGAACCTAGGCAGCCTGTGTTCTTAACCATTATTCTAACTGGCCTTGCCAAAAGGTAGAGATAGAAGATGGGCGTGGGGGGGGGATGATGAATCTAAAGTTGAAAATAAAAGGGAAAGTCTCCCAGATGTTCTAGGTAAGCAAGAAGAGTGCTGGGGACCCAAGGTAGATCTGGGGGGAAAAACCTGAGCTAGCTATGGCGAAGAGCTAGAGAAGCAGGTGAGGGTTACTGCATCCACATCGAGATCCATCCATAAGGAGTATGAATACCCGGCATTCAGGCACGAGTGCTTTGGTAATGGAGACATTTCCTGTGGTATACTGAGAGACCATGGAAAAGAATGCATCATTTCTTATAGCTGGCAGCCAGAGAAATCTACTTAAAGTCTGGTCTTTAAGGAAAGATAGGAATTGATCCGGATCAAAGGTTTTCTGTAGAAGGAATAGCATGTTAAAATTATGGAAATGTGAGAAAAAATTGATATCTGGAGGGTAGAATATATGAAAAGGGGTGGTGGAACGTAAGGATAGAGAGGCAGGCTGGGCTAGAATGTAAAAGATCTAGGTTGTTAATAAGTTTGTCTTTCCCCACAGGCACTGGAGAGCCAGCCAGTGATGGGTTTTAAGCAACAGTGGCAGCACCAGATTTGCATTTTGTAAAAAGATGTATACTAGTATGTTAGAATTGTTTAGGGAGAAAAGAAGCAAGTGGACCCGTTAGGAAATAAATGTTATAATACCAAGTGATCTATAATTTAAGAATAGAGTAAGGGGACAGAGTTGAGAATTATCTTGTCTAGGAGACAGAACCAATAAATCTTGGTGCCTAATTAGACAGATGTGAGGGGTGAAGAAGAGGAAATCCAAAATGCCTGCTATATTTCTCATTTCAGTGAATGATTCTGTCTGTCACCAATGCCAAGCAGAAGAATAGAGAAGAATTATCCCAATTTTGGACAAGTTGATTTTTTTTTTACATCTTTCTTATTTTTAAAGCAATACTTGCAGAAGGCCAACAATTCATGTAGTACAAAGGCATGTACAATGGAAAACACAGTAAACAGTTTCCTGTTTACTCCTGAGCAGCAGTATAGCATGGTGTTAAGCGAATAAGCCCTGGCAACCAGACTGTCTAAATCTAAATCCTCCATCGCTAGCTGTGTGGTCTTGAACTAGTTATTTAACATCTCTGCGTCACATTACCTAGAAAATGGGCATTATAATAATACTGTTCAGAACCCTGCTGTTTGTGCTTACCAATACATCTGGAAGATAAGTTCCTATCTGCATTTACTTTTTCACAGATTTTTAATAACTGCACAGTAGTGCACTGTCTGAAGTTTTCATAATTTATTTACCCTTTATCCAATTAAGGAACACCGGGGTTGTTTCTAATTTTTGCTAATACAAATATTGCTGCAATGAATACCTTTGTACGTCTTTACATACATACATGGTTATATTTGTTAGATAAATTCCTACAAATGGAATTCTGGTTCAAAGAGTATGCAAATGTTTAGTCGTAAAGTCTCCTGAAATTCAAAGAGGTTATGCTAATTTGTACTTCCACTAACAATATATTAGAGCAGGGCTTTTCAAACTTTCATGTGCAAACAAATGACCTGGAGATCTCATTAAAATGCAGAATCTGATTCAATGGGTCTGGGATGGGGCTGCATTTCTAATAAGCTCTTGGCTGATACAGATACTGCTGTCCTAGGATCACATTTGAGTAGCAAGGTATATATCAAGGTAAAAGTATGTGTTTCTCGACATGCTTGCCAAAAAACTAGGTATATTAAGTGCTCTGTTTTTTGCCATTCTGATAAGTGAAAGTTGTAATTTAAAGTGAGAATTGTTGCTTAAATTAATTTATTTCTTTAACTATTTGTGTTCTTGAGCATCTTTTCATTTATTTTTCATAAGCCACTTTTTCTTTTTTCCCCCTGCTAATCATTTTATTTTTTTAATTGTGTTACATGTATACATATCTTTCCATTGGTCCCACCCCCAGGCGTACCCCAACACCCCAGTGTCTTGTGTCCATTGGTTATGTGTATATGCATGCATACAAGTCTTTGGTTGATCTCTTATCTACCCCACCTCTCCTTAACCTTCCCGCTGTAATTTGACAGTCTGTTTGATGCTTTACTGCCTCTGTGTCTATCCTTTTGTTCATCAGTTTATAATGTTCTTTATTATCCACAAATGAGTGAGATCATGTGGTGTTTCTCCTTCATTGACTGGCTATAAGCCAGTTTTTCTTGAGACTGCCTGCTTAGTTCCTTTTATCCTCTTTCAAATGGTTTGTTGGTATATTCATTAGTGATTTTCAATCTCAAAAGCTCTTTATGTATTAAGAGAACCAGTTCTTTCCCATATCAGATGCAAAACCTTCTTCCCAGTTTCCCCCCTCCCCACTTTGGATTTTGTTTATGGCTTTTTGTGATGCTGTAAATTTTGAATTTTGTGTAGTCAAGTTTAACTCTATCATTTCCTTTGTGTCTTGCTTAGAAACACCTTTAATATCTCTAGATGGAATCTTATATTAAAACTAGTGGCACAGTGGAAATTTATTAGAGAAAATATTTTAATATTGCCATTTGCCCTTTCTCTATAATAGAAATGTCAGAGATGAAAAAAAATAGTAAAATATATATGAAAATCTCCCTCATGTCAGAGTCTAGGGCAAGCCAAGGGACCCAGAGTCAAGTCCTTGCTGACCCATGTGCGCCTTGAAATTGGGTGAGACCAAGACCCAGCTGGCCTCACCCCTGTGAAGCCTCAATGAGTGGGGGGCACAGCCTCAAGTCCCCCATCAAGCCTCGAAGGTGGGAGGCACAGCCTCAGGTCTCTTGGCCCAGCGCCAGGGCAGAGGGTGCAACCTGAGGTCCCGCATCAAACCCTAGTGGGTGGGGAGGATGGTCTGAGATCTCCTGTCAAGCCCTCTGGGTGGGGGGCACATCCTAAGGTCTCCCAGACTGGGCTGGGGTGTGGGGTGCGTCCTGAGGTCCCTGTCAGGAGGGCAGGAGGTGCAGCATCAGGTCAACTGGTACAGTGCCAGGCAGGGTGCATGGCCTGAGGTCCCCTGTCAAGCACCATGGGGTTAGGGGGGTGGCGCAGCCTCAGTTCCCTGCTGATTGCTCATTAAGGCTTGTTACAGGAACTCAGCCTCCACTGTGGGTACAGCCATCTTGTCATGGAAACTCCACCTCTGCTGTGGGTGCTGCCATCTTTGTGGCAGAGTGACAGTCAATTTGAATATTCCCTCTTTATTATATAGGATAACATATTAAACTATGCCTTCAGATCAATTTCTAGACTCAGGTGTGCTTCATTGATCTGTTTTTTCATTTGATAGCACCAAACTGTTTTAATTAGTGTACTGTTATATGTTTCAACAAGTCATTTCTCCATTAATACACTTCTTTTTTTCAGATCTTTCCTGAATCAGCTTATACACTTATATTTCCATATGTATTTTAGAATCTGTTTGGGCATGTTGCATTATGAATTGTCTGGGAAACTACTTGGAGAAGTGTATCAGTTGAAAATGATAATCTGAAATCTAGGAGTGTGGTCTTCTCTGGATATAGATATCTGGACGACATTAGTAATATCTGAAGCCTCTCAAGAAATGTTTACAGCCCTGACCAGTTTGGCTCAGTGGATAGAGTGTTGGCCTGCAAACTGAAGGGTCCCAGGTTTGATTCCAGTCAAGGGCATGTATCTTGGTTGCGGGCACACCCCCAGTGGGGGGTGTTCAGGAGGGAGATGATCAATGTTTCTTTTTCACTGATGTTTCTCTCTATCCCCCTCCTTTCCTCTCTGTAAAAAAAATCAATAAGATATATTTTTTAAAAATAAAAATGTTTAGAATGATAAAGAAGGTCTAAGACAAAACTCTAAGTAATGGTTGTTAAAGTTCAGTCCTCAGTCTAGTAGTACCAGCATTACCTGACAATTTATTTGTCAGAAACTCTCCAGAGGATTTAATGCACACTCAAGTTTGAGGAATGCTGTTTTAGTGCATATGAGTAGTCCAGAGACAAATTAAGGGAGAAATGCTAAAAATAATTAGTAGAAATAAAACCATGAAAAATAATTGTTTGATGATTAATCAAAGGGAAGAAATTTCCAGAAAGAAGAGCTCATCCAACTACTATTTCCAAAGGGTTTTATACATATCACCTCATTTACTCATATAACTCTGTAAAGTAGATATCATTATCCCCATCTTATAGATGAGGATGTTATGATTAAGTAACTTATAAAAGGTCAGCCAGTGGATATGTGATTTGACACTAGTTCTGTCATATAACAAGGACTATCTGTGTTTTTTCCACTGTATTACATTACTGAAAACTAATATTGAATAATGTCCCACTGGAAAAAGATAAGGAAAGTTGCTCCTTGGTATGTTTTTTTGTTGTTGTTGTTGCAGTCTGGAGGACACTAATTCATTTTGGAACTTTACAGAAAACAGTCATGGTACAGGCAGAAGCCAGGTTGTAGTGAGGAGATGGGAGATGAGTGTTAAGAATACTTTTTAAGAGCCTAAGACACCTGGCTGTGAAAGTTAAAAGACTGGTAGTTGGAGAAGGATAAAGGATAAGGGCAGGTGATGTTTTTATTTTTTTTAATTTTAAAAATATACATTTTTATTGATTTCAGAGAGGAAGGAAGTGGGAGAGAGATAGAAACATCAATGATGATGTCAAACATCATTGCTTGGCTGCCTCTTGCACACCTCCCAACTCGGGATTGAGTCCACAACCTGCAGAGACCTTCTGGTTCACAGGTCTACACTCAATCAACCAGCCATACCAACCTGGCCAGGTGATGTTCTTATTTTATTTTTTAAAATATACTTTTATTGATTTCACAGAGGAAGGGAGAGAGAGAAACATCAATTATGAGAGAGCATCATTGATTGACTGCCTCCTGCATGCCCTGGGGATTGAGCCTCCAACCCAGGCACATGTCCTTTACTGGATTATAACCTGGGACCCTTCAGTCTTCAGGCCAACACTCTATCCACTGAGCCAAACTGGATAGGGCCAGGTGATGTTTTTAGAATGAAGTGACCACCTGAATATATTTATGTGGAATGTAAATTAGTTTACATTAGGAATAGCATTTATAGGTCTAGGACAGTGGTCGGCAAACCGCGGCTCACAAGCCACATGTGGCTCTTTGGCCCCTTGAGTGTGGCTCTTCCACAGAATGCCATATGCGGGTGCGCACATACAGTGTGATTGAAGGAGTACCCTAATTAAGTTAATAACAATGTACCTACCTATATAGTTTAAGTTTAAAAAAATTGGCTCTCAAAAGAAATTTCAATCGTTGCACTGTTGATATTTGGCTCTGTTGACTAGTGAGTATGCTGACCACTGGTCTAGGACAATCTTTGATCCTAATCTCTCACCTAAGCACTACACCAATTCCACCTACACTCCACACTACCTGTTGAATGTCTACGTATCTCATCAGTTCAAACTAAAGATAAAACAAAACAAAAACCAAACATTGACACAAGACCTATATCCTCCTAATTTATCTTTTTGCTTGTACTTGTTTGTCTGTTTTAAATACTTAAAGGTCTGACTGGCTCAAACCTTGTAACCATTGTTTAACTCCTCTTCTTCAGGCTTTATGTTGAATCAGTCACCAAGTCCTGGCCATGAAACATGTCACCCATTAAGTTATCTTCTCTAGTACTACTGTCCCTACTCTTTTATATATATTATTGATTTTTTACAGAGAGGAAGGGAGAGAAATAGAAAGTCAGAAACATCGATGAGAGAGAGACACCGATCAGCCGCCTCCTGCACGCCCCACAGTGGAGATGTGCCCAAAAGCAAGGCATATACCCCCAACCGGAATCGAACCTGAGACCTTTCAGTCCACAAGCCGACGCTCTATCCACTGAGCCAAACCGGTCTCGGCTGTCCCTACTCTTTATAAGCAGCTGTGTCACATGGCCTTCCTACATCCTATGCAACTCACACCAATTTTCCACAAACACGTTTCATTATTATTTACCTACTCATAATGCTGCAATAGCTCCCCATTTCCTACTAAATAAAGTTTGTAGTTTAAAGGCTTTTTTTTTTTGAGCCTTCTATAGATGGTTCAAATTTACCTTACTGACCCCCTATATGTCTTAAGCTGGATTTGGACTCCTTAACATTCCCCAAACCTACATTTCTCTCCATCCTCTCTATGCCTTGTCAGACACCATTTAGGAATTAGTCAAGCCACTCACCTTTTTGCAATCTACTTGTGATGTTCTTCTTCCAGTCGACATAATCACTTACTGCTGGTATCACTCATTTGGACACTCATCTACCTCCTTACTCAACCATTTCACCTATGTGTCTTATCATCTTCTATGAGAGTTCAAGGCTAGAGCATACTTCTGTCCTGCTGTGATCCCTACTATATTGTTTAGCATACCACTATGTATATGCTAAGCACTTAAACTAAAAAATATTTATTAAATTAATGAAATCATATCATGAAAACTTGCTATATAAAATATATTTGGTGAATTAATATTTAGAAAGTGGCTACTTTCTTTTTAACTTTCAAATGCCATATTAAAAACAGTACATGCTCACTGGCTTCTAGGCACTCTCTTATGAAATACCAATTTAATCCTTACCAGATGTCTGTCAGGTGGAAATTATTGCCCTGAATTACCCATAAAGACAACACTATGAGAAGGTAAAAGACTTGCCCAATAGTATTTCCACTGAGGACTCAGAGCCTGCAATTAAAACTGCCAGTTCCATTGCTCTATCCTCCAAAACACAGATTCCTTTCTTTCGTTTTTTTCAACAGGGTTCCAGAGTTCTCAGTTGAATTGTAAATATTATTTTCTCTAGTCAATGTAAGAACATTATAATTCACAAAATATGTAAATAATATGTATATTTATGTCTCAAGTTTAGTATCTAATTACAGTTATTACAAATAATGAGAGAAAGCACCATTGTGTCTCTGACTTAAACTTGTGCTATAATGCAAAGGGAAATGAGATGCAGCAGGGTGCTATATTAACATTCATAATTATGCACCTTATGTTCCAAAAATGAATTGTTTGATAACGAGGGAAAATGACAATAGTAAGAATTATGGCAAAAGCACATAAGGTTAATCAACATATAATTGACTCGCAAATAAGCACATTTTAGATGTTTTCTTTTATTTGTATTTATGATTTATTATTTAGAAACATTGTAAACTAATCTACCAGAATATATTTCCCTATTAAAGATGCCTGGAATGAAAACATGCACACATAAAGTAAACTAATCTTTTATGACGCATAGTAGATATATCACTTAGGGGAGATTTTGTTCCTCAAATGCAATAACCTGTACATAATGTGATGTCAACTTCTTCAGTGATACTTGGTCTAAAACACTCACACACATATACTTTGGGGTGAATTTAAACCTATTGGGAGAAAAAGACTAGATTAAATTCTCTTTTTTTAGTATCTCCTAATATGTGATTTATTAAACATAGCACACACCAAAGAAACAGGAGGAATGCAGAATACAAATGACAACATTTTCCCTCTAACTGAGACTGACCCAGCTTTACATCAGAAAAGAAGATACCTTCACTCAACAGATGGCTGCTGAACGTCTTAATGTAAGAAGCCAATAACCTTCAGTTCAGTTGCAAACAGACCCACACCTAGCACCTTACCCCATTCAGGAGCCAATTAACTGGGTATGTTTTTCTGCCTAGATTCGCAAGCACCCAAGGTCAAGGCAAAGCTAAAAGCCTGGATGACTGAGAAAGACTCAATTATCCTCTCAGACCAATTTATACTTTCTTATGCTCTGGGCTCCACAGGGGTACAAGGTTACTGCTGAGGATAATATTCACAGGGGGAGGCTAAGGAAAAGACATGTGTAGCCTAAGGATTTTTAAAGTCACAGAAGGATCTCTTTAGATCTCACCTAAATTATTCAATTTAAAGCCTCTAAAAATATTACTGAGACAGAGGCAAAGTAGGTAGGTAGGTAGGAACCAACTTAGGTGTTATAGACAGCAATCTACATATGGAGTCAGAGGGACTTGGCCAAAAAAGTTGACATGTCAATTACTTCATTTCTTTTGTACTTCAATTTTCTCGTCTGTGATATAGGGATACATGTATTTATCCTTATACCCCATAAGAGAGCTGTGACTATTAAATGACATGATGCCAGAAAGAATATATCCACCCCTATGTTCATAGCAGCACAATTCACCATAGCTAAGATTTGGAAACAGCCTAAGTGCCCGTCAGCAGATGAATGGATTAGAAAACTATGGTATACTATGCTGCTGTAAAAAAGAAAGAATTCTTACCATTTGCAACAACATGGATGGACCTGGAGAGCACTATGCTAAGCAAAATAAGCCAATCAGAGAAAGATAAATATCACATGATCTCACTCATTTGTGGAATATAATGAACAACATAAACTGATGAACAAAAACATATCTAGAGACATAGAAGCATCGAGCAGACCTTCAAACTTCAGAGGGAAGGCAAGGGAGGTGTGGGGAGAGGAAGGGTAAGAGATCAACCAAAGGATTTGTATACATGCATATAAGCATAAGCAATGGACACAGACAGTAGGAGCATGAGGGCATGTGCTGGGGATGGAAGAGGCCGGGGAGAGGTCAATGAGGGGAAAGAAGACATATGTAATTATTTTCAGCAATAAAGAATTTAAATTAAAAAAAAAACAACCTCTTAAGCTTTGAAGTTCTCATACTTTGTGAAACTGTAGTGAAAACTCAATAGACATAAGGTTCTATCACTATTGTATTTTCAGGATCACGTGAGGTTTCAGGCCAAGCAAGCTAATCAGGTCCTGGGATAGAACTCATAGGGAGCACAGAGCTACTTTCCTTGTCCAGCTGTAGCAAACCTATGGCCATTGCCAGTGTTCACCCTGATGAACAAAGAGAAGGGAAGAAGAAATTCTTTTGATTAGGACCTGAAAAGTCACTTCTAGCAATTCTCCTATTCTGGGGAAAGGGAGGGCTCATCATAATAGTGATCCTGAATTACATATAAGAGGTCTGCCATACTTCTATCACTTCTTTTGTGCCCTCTTCCAGTCACCCTTATACTTTATTAAACCCAAGGCTTCTCCCAACAGAAACATTTCCTAATCTCATATAAAATTTATCCACCAAAACTAGTTTTTTTTGTTTTTTTAAATATATTTTATTGATTTTTTAGAGAGAGGAAAGGGAGAGAGATAGTCAGAAACATTGATGAGAGAGAGAGATCGATCAGCCGCCTTCTGCACATCCCCTACTGGGGATGTGCTCGCAACCAAGATACAGGCCCTTGACCGGAATCGAACCTGGGACCTTTCAGTCTGCAGGCCGACGCTCTATCAACTGAGCCAAACTGGTTTTGGCCAAAACTAGTTTTTAATTGTTGTTCAAAATGTTCCATTCTGTTGGAAGGGCCACTCATTCTTTAAGAAATCTATTCCTAAAGTGCAAAGAGATAACCTAAGGCAGTGGTCGGCAAACTGCGGCTCCCGAGCCACATGCGGCTCATGAGCTGTGATTTGCTGCTCTGTTGATTAATGAGTTTGTTGACCACCGACCTAAGGTAAGTCACTTTCAATTTGTGTAAATTTAATTCAAAAAAATTTTATGACTGAAAGAGAAGGGCGGGTGATGTTCTCCCTTTCCTTTGGAGAGAAAACCTACACTGTATAACTTCTCAAAGACTATTCAAAGACATGCATTAACTTTATACTTAATAAAATTGAATGATATTCTGCATCTTCATTATAGGAAAAAATGAAGAATATATCTTTGCATTAGGAGCCAGATACATAATCATTTTTAGCTGAACAAAGATGCCAAAAGTGCTAACCAATGCTTTCCCTATGATTAGCTGGAAAGGAATCAATACACTCTTGCTAGATTGGAGCTTTCGCTCAAAATAGAAACTGGCCTGAAGTCCAGAAAGCTGGCTGTTCAGAGACAAATCCCCAGAAGGTAGCTTGACACTTGCACGAAGGTCCAGGGTTCACAGGCTGGTCAGAATCCAGGTTTAAGACTGGAGCTTGACGAAGCTATTAAGTAATAAGGACTGCTGAGACATGCTGAACATCTTCAAGATTTATGTTTCTTTCATCATCTAAAAGCAACACCCATGGTGCTTAACATTTGCTTAATTTGTTTAGAGTTTGTTTTTTTTTACTGATTAAGGTATTATGCATGTGTCTTTATGCCCCTATTGCCCCCCCCTCATGCCCTCACCCCCTGGTGTCTGTGTCCACTGGTTAGGCTTATATGCATGCATACAAGTCCTTTGGTTGATCTCTTCCCCTTCCCCCCACCCTCCCGTACCGTCCCTCTGAGGTTTGACCGTCTGATAGATGCTTCCCTGTCTCTGGATCTGTTTTTGTTCATCAGTTTATGTTGCTTATTATTTCCCATAGATGAGTGAGATCATGTGATAGTTATCTTAATCTGACTGTCTTATTTCACTCAGCATAATGCTCTCCAGGTCCATCCATGCTGTTGTTGCAAATGGTAAGAATTCCTTCTTTTTTACCGCAGCATAGCATTCCATTGTGTAGATGGACCACTGTTTTTTAATCCACTCATTTTTGGTGGGCACCTAGGCTATTTCCAAATCTTAGCTATGGTGACTTGTGCCTCTATGAACATACAGGTGCATATATCCTTTCTGATTGGTGTTTCTAGCTTCTTGGGATATATCCCTAGGATTGAGATTGCTGGGTCAAATGAGAGTTCCGTTTTTAGTTTTTTGAGGAAACTCCATACTGTTGTCCACAGTGGCTCCACCAGTCTGCATTCCCACCAGCAGTGCACGAGGGTTCCTTTTTCTACACATCCTCGCCAGCACTTGTTGTTTGCTGATTTGTTGATGAGAGCCATTCTGACATGTGTGAGATGGTACCGCATTGTCATTTTGATTTGCTTCTCTCAGATTAGTGACTTTGAGCATGTTTTCATGTGTCTCTTGGCCTTCCTTATGTCTTCTTTCAAAAAGTATCTATTTAGGTCCATTGCCCATTTTTTTATTGAATTGTTTATCTTCCTTTTGTTAAGTTGTATGAGTTCCTTGTAAATGTTGGAGATGAAAACTTTATCAGAGAAAACATTGGCAAATATGTTCTCCCATGCAGTGGGCTTTCTTGTTGTTTTGTTGATGGTTTCTTTTGCTGTGCAAAAGCTTTTTATTTTGATGTAGTCCCATTTGTTTATTTTCTCCTTAGTCTCCATTGCCCTAGGAGTGGTATTGATGAAGAAATTGCTTCGGCATATGTCTCAGATTTTGCTCCCCGTGGATTCCTCTAGTACTTCTGTTTTCCCTTCTTATGTTTAAGTCCTTTATCCATTTTGAGTTTATATTTGTGTATGGTGTAAGTTGGTGGTCTAGTTTCATTTTTTGCATGTATCTGTCCAATTTTCCTAACACCATTCATTGAAGAGACTGTCTTGACTCCATTATATGTCCTTGCAGAATATTATTTGAGCATAGTGGTTTGGGTCAATTTCTGGATTCTCTATTCTATTCTATTGATCTACATGTCTGGTCTTGTGCCAGTACCAGGCTGTTTTGAGAACAGTAGCTTTGTAATATAGCTTGATATCTGATTTTGAGATCCTAAAAGAGAAGGGCGGGTGATGTTCTTCTTTCTCAGGATTGCTACAGCTATTCAGGGTCTTTTTTTGTTCCAGGTGAATTTTTGGAGAGTTCTTTCTAGGTCTGTGAAATATGCTTTTGGTATTTTAATGGGGTGTGCATTGAATCTAAAGATTTCTTTGGGTAGTATGGACATTTTAATGATGTTGATTCTACCAATCCTTGAGCACGATATGTTCTTCCATCTGTTTATTTCTTCCTCTATCGCTTTTTTCAGTGTCCTGTAGTTTTCTGCGTATAGGTCTTTTACCACCTTAATTAAGTTTATTCCTAAGAATCTCAATTTTTTTGGTGCGATGGCAAATGGGAATTGCTTTTGTAGTCTCTCTGTAAGTTCACTATTGGTGTATAAAAATGCCATAGATTTCTTGGCATTAATTTTGTATCCTGCTACATTGCAGAATTCATTTATTAAATCTAATATTTTTTGATGGAGTCTTTAGAGTTTTCTAAGTACAGTGTCATGTCATCTATAAATAAGGACAGCTTTACTTCTTCTTTTCCAATTTGTATACTTTTATTTCTTCTTCTTGTCTGATGGCAATAGTTAGTATTTCCAGTACTATGTTGAACAAGAGTAGTGAGAGTGAGCATCTCTATCTTGTTCCTGTTGTTATGGGAAATGGTTTTAGTTTTTGCCCATTGAGTATGATGTAGGCTGTGGGTTTGTCATATATGGCTTTTATTATATTGAAGTATGATCATTCTATTCCTACCTAGCTGAGAGTTTTTATCAAGAAAGGATGTTGGATTTTGTCAAATGCTTTTTCTGCATCAATTGATATGACTATGTGATTTTTATCTCTCCATTTTTTATATGATGTATCATGTTTACTGACTTGCAGATATTGTACCATCCTTACATCCCAGGGATAAATCCTACTTGGTCATGGTGTATGATCTTTCTGATGTACTGCAGGATCCAATTTGCTAGAATTTTGCAGAGAATTTTGGTATTTATGTTCATAAGGGATATTGGCCTATAATTCTCTTTCATTGTGTTGTCTTCATCTGGTTTTGGTATTAGGGTGATGCTGGCTTCATAGAATGAGTTTGGAAGTGTTTTTAGGAATAATATGAAGATAATAGGTTTTAGTTCTTCCTTGAATGTTTGATAAAACTCCCCTATGAAGCTGTCTGGCCCCAGGCTTTTGTTTGCTGGAAGCTGTTTAATGACTGTTTCTATTTCTTCCAGAGTTATTGGTCTATTGCAATTTTTATATTCTTCCTGATTGAGTTTGGGAAGATAGTATTTTTCTAGGAATATGTCCATTTCCTCAGATTGTATAGTTTTTTGGAATAGAGTTGTTCATAGTATTTTTTAACAATCCTTTGTGTTTCTGTGGGATCTGTTGTTATTTCACCTCTTTCATTTCTAATTTTGTTTATTTGGATCCTCTCTCTTTACTTCTTGGTGAGCCTGGCTAGAGGTTCATCAATCATGTTTATCCTTTCAAAGAACCAGCTCTTGGTTTCATTGATTTTATTTATTTATTTATTTATTTATTTATTTATTTATTTGGTCTCTATGTCATTTATTTATGCTATGATCTTTATTATCTCTTTCCTTCTGTTTATTCTAAGCATTTCTCATTTCTCTCTAATTCTTTACGTTGTAGAGTTAGATGATTTACTACCATTTTTTTTGTTGTTTTTTGAGGTAGGCCTGTAGAGCTATAAACTTCCCTCTCAGGACTGCTTTCATTGTGTCCCATAGATTTTGGATTATTGTAGTTTTATGTCTTTACTTTCCAGGATGTTTTTTTTAAATTTCTGCTTTGATCTCTTTGGTAACTCAATCATTGTTTAATAGCATATTATTCAACTTCCAAGTGTGGGATGGGGGTGGGCTACTCAAGAGACTGCTAGTCCTTGGATGGAGGCAGGCTGCTCACGTGGATGCTGTTCCTCAGACATGTGCAGATGGTTCATGTGGCTGCTGCTCCTTGGATGGGGGTGGGCCGCTCACCCACCTGCTGTTCATCAGACAGGTGCGGGCTGCATGTGGCTTCTGTTCCTCGGATGTGGGCATTCTTCTCATGCAGCTGCTGCTCCTCGGACCAGGGTGGGCTGCTCGCAGAGCTACTGCTCCTCATCCAGGGGCAGGCTGCTCCCACCACTGCTGCTCCTCGGATGAGGGCTGCTCACACAGCTGCTGCTCCTTATACAGGTGCAGGGTGTGGGCTGCATGCAGCTGCTGCTCCTCAGACAGGGGTGGGATGCGCAGGGCTGCTCCACAGTCGTGGGTGGGTTGCTCATTTCAGCTGTTGCTCCTCAGATGGGGGGGGCGGGCCACTAACACACCTGCTGCTCCTTAGACAGGGCAGGTCATATGAGACTGCTGCTCTTTTAGGTTCACAGCAAAATTAAGGGGAAGGTACAGAGATTTCCCATCGGCTCTACACACATAATCTTCCCCATTATCAACATCTGCCAACAAAATGGTACATTTGTTACAACTGATGAACCTTACACTGACACATCATATCACCCTAAGTCTATAATTTACATCAAGGTTTACTCTTGGTGTTTGTACATTCTATGGGTTTAGACAAATACATAACAACATATATCCACTATTAATGTATTATATAGAATATTTCACCACTATAAAAATCCTCTGTGCTCTATTAATAAAGATCTCTGAATAAGAAAAGGTAACCAAAGGATACCAACATTAAGATAACAGAAATGTCAGGATCATATAACAAAGCAGCTATCCGAATGAGAAGTTACAGACATGCATAAACCAAAAGAAAAATGATAAATTCTCATCAATGAAATAAGTCTTGGCAAAGAAGTAGAAGCTATAAAGAAGAGCCAAATAAAAAATTTAAAACTAAAAACTAAGTGAATAGCTTCTATAGGAGAATTGAGAAGACAAAAGAATCAGTGAATTTTTTAAAAGAACAGTAAAAATTATCCAACATGAACAAAAAACTACATAGACTGTAAAAATAGAAAGAGCCTGAAGAAACTGTTGGACTGTAATGAACAATGTAACATTAATGGTATCTGAATCTCAGAAGGAAAGAAGAAAGACAGTAGGGCTAAAAACATACTTGAAAAAGCAATGCCTGTAAACTCCCCAAACTTGGCAAAGGACATTAACCTGCAATCAAGAAACTAAGCAAATTCCAACAAGATAAATCCAAAGAAATTCATACCAAGATTAGTCAAATGTATGAAAACTAAAGACAAAGAAAAAATCTTGAAAGCAGAAAAAAATGATACTTTACCTATATAGGAAAAATAATTTGAAATACATATGATTTCTCATCATAAATTGATGCAGCCAGAAGAAAGTGCCACAACATTTTTTAACTACTGGAAGAAAAAAAATCTGTCAACACTGAATCCTACATGCAGACAAAAATATCATTCAGGAATGAAGGGGAAATCAAGATGAAAAAACAAAACTAAGAATTCATGACTAGCAGACCTATTCTTAAAGAATGGCTAAAGGAAGTTCTCTAAATAGAAAGGAAATGACAAAAGAAGGAATTCTGGAATATCAGGAAAGAAGTAACAACACAGAAATATATAAATGTAAAAATAGACTTCCTTCTCCTCTTGAGTTTTCTAAATTGTTTTGATGGTGGAAACAAAAATTGCACCAATCTCTGATGTGGTTCTAAATGTATGTAGAGTACAACTTGAGACAATTTTATTATAAATGAGGGAGGGTTAAGGGATGCAAAATGTTTATACTTTACTCAAACTGGTAAATGAGAACACCAATAAATGGAGATAAATTATGTATATATAATGCAATATCTATAGCAACCACTAAAAATATATATGAAGAGATATACCCCCAAACTAGAGGTAAATAAAATTGGAATTTTAATAACTGTTTAAGTAACTCACAGTAAGGCAGGAAAAAAGAAAACATAAATAAAAAACAAAAGAAAAACAAATTAAAATGTTAAACTTAACCTCTAACATATTATTAGTTACTGTAAATGTATATGGTGATAAAAAGACAGAGATTAGTAGAATGGATAAAAACACATTACCCAACACACTGTTAAAAGAAATTCACTTCAAGTAAAACAATATAGGCAGGTTGAAAATAAAAGGATAGGAATATATATGATGCAAATACTACTCAAAAAAAGAAGAAATGGTTATAATAATAGCAGATAAAGCAGGTTTCAGAACAAAGAATATTACTGGAGAAAGAGTGGATCATTCCAAAATGATTAAAAGGTCAACCCATCAAGATGACATAATGAACCTAACTGTGTATGCATCAAACAACAGAACTGTAAAATATGCGAGCGAAACTGATAGAACTGGAAGGAGAAATAAATCCACAGTTACACTTGGAGACATCAGCCCTACACTCTCAACTATTATTAATAGAACTAGACAGAAAATAATTGTGGATATAGAAGAAATCAACATTATAAGCAATCTACAAGATCACATCTACATTTATAGAATACCTCACTCAACAACAGTAGAATACACACTATTTTCAAATGTTTCTGGAGCATATAACAAGGTAGACTAGACCCTAGGCTATAAAACAAACCTGAACAAATTTAAAAGAATTGAAGTCATAAACAGTATATTCTCTGAACACAATAAAACAAACTAAAAATGAATAATAGAAAACAAATGGAAACTAAACAACATACTTCTAAGTAATCCATGAATCAAAGAGGAACTGTCCAAACAAGCCAGAAATTACATTAACTAAATGAAAATGAAACCCAATATATCAAACTTTGTGAAACATGGCTGAAGCAGTGTTAAGAAAGTTTAAAGCAACTAAATGCTTATATTTAAAAAGAATAAAAGGCTTAAACCTAAGACTCTCTGTATAAACAAAAAATTAAAAAAAGAGTACAATAACCCAAAACAAGCAGAAAGTAAGAAATAGTAAAGATAAGAGAAAAAAATCAATGAAATTGAAACAAAAAAATAGAAAAAAAAACACTGCTTCTTCTAAAAGGCTAATAAAATGGAAAAACCTCTAGCAAAAGAAAACAAAAGGAAAGAAGATACAAATTACCAATATCATAAATAAAACAAGGCTATTATAGACTTTGCAGATATCAAAAAGACAACTTCATGTACATAAATTAAAAATTCTCACAAAAGAAATCCCCAGGCCCAGATAGTTTCATAGAGAATTCTACCAAATGCTTAAAGAAGAATTAGTACACCCAGTTGGCATAGCTCAGTGATTGAGCATTGATCTATGAACCAGGAGGTTACAGTTCAGTTCCCGTATCAGGGCATTTTCTTGGGTTGTGGGCTCAATCCTCAGTGTGGGGCATACAGGAGGCAGCCAATCAATGCTTCTCTCTCATTATTGATGTTTCTATATCTCACTTCCTCTCCCTTCCCTCCTGAAATCAATAAAAATAATTTTAAAAGGAAGAAATAGTATAAGTTCTACACATCTTCTAGAAAATCAGAGGAAAAAACACTTCCCAATTTATTTTATGAAATTAGAATTAAAACCTGATGTAAAAACTAGACAAGGACAGCATGAAAATACAATCTACAAACCTCAAATAATGAAAACCTTAATTTAAAAATCCTTAATAAAATATCAGAAAATATAATTTGGCAATATATTCAAAATTATATAATGTGGACAACTGAGGTTTATTCCTATGATGTAAAACTGATTCAATTAGTCAATGGCCCTCCCAACAAACAAAATCCAGGACCAGAGAGCTTCACTGGCAAATTTTAACAAACATTCAAAGATTTAATACTCATTCTTCTCAAACTCCTCCAAGAATTAAAGAGGAAGGTACACATTTAAACTCATTTTACAAGGCTAGCATCACCCTAATGCCAAAAAACAGACAAAGACAACACACAAGAAAGAAAATTACAGGCCAGTATCCTTAATGAACACAGATGCACATCTAAACAAAGTATTAGCAAACTGAATTCAACGATGCATTAGCATCATACACCACAATATAGTAGGATTTATTTCAGGGAAGCAAGTATGCTCAACATTCACAAATAAATTAATATATGCCACATAAGTAAAACCAAGGGTAAAAATTTTATTATTAAATCCACAACTTAGGTATGTGTCCTGGCCATGTGTCTCAGTTGGTTGGAACATCATCCCATACACCAAAATGTTGTGGGTTCAATTCCCAGTCAGGGCATATACTTAAGTTGCAAGTTTGATCCCTGGTTGGTGCACCTATGGGAGGCAACCAATTGATATTGTTACTATCAATGTTTCTCTCTTTCCTTTCCTCTCTCTTAAAAAAAATCAATAAAAACATAGGGTGAGGATTTAAAAAAAAACTATAGTTATCTCAATAGATACAGAAAAAAGAATTTACAAATTTCATCATCCACTTACAATTATAAAAAATACGCCCTAGCTGGTTTGGCTCAGTGGATAGAGCATCGGCCTTCAGACTGAAGGATCCCAGTTTCAATTCCTGTCAAGGGCATGTACCTTGGTTGCAGGCACATCCCCAGTAGGGGGCATGCAGGAGGCGGCTGATCAATGTTTCTAGCTCTCTATCCCTCCCCCTTCTTCTCTGTAAAAAAATCAATAAAATATTTTTTAAAAATCAACAGTGAGTATATAGAGAACCTAACTACATAATAAAATCCATATATGACAAACCCATAGCCCAGGATGAGTGGCTGCAAATAAAATATTGTGCATTGGCCCTTTAAGTGGGTGCCTTCTTCTCCAGCAAATTCCATCTGTCCTTGGTGGACAGAAACCCTATTGATTTTCACAGCCAGATGTTATGTGGGCACCTCTTCCTGGCTCTGATGATCTGGGCTGGGGAGTCTGGCCTGGGGTTTAGGCCCCATACTTTCTAGGGGGAACATCCTGCAGTTGAGCTATCCCTCTGTACCCTCAGCCACAAATAAATTAACTATATACACCACATCAGTAAAAACAAGGATAAAAATGTTATGATCAAATCTAAAACCTAGGAATGTGGCCTTTATTATAAGTCCCCTCTTCATCTTGGCTTTAGTTTGTTATTCAGAATGATTGTTCTTATTTTAGTTGTATTTCCAGTTTGGTCCTGGGACCAGATGATTGTAAGATCCACCTATTCCACCACCATGTTGAAAAGCCTTCTTCAATTTCTTTTATCAGTATCTTAGAGTTTAAGTGTATAGATTTTTTATCTTGATTAATTCCTAGGTATTATATTATTTTTTTTGCTGCAATTGTAAATGGAATTGTTTACTTTTTCTGCCTGTTCATCATTAGTTTATAGAAACATCACAGAGTTATGTATATTAATCTGTATCCTATAACTTTGCTGAATTCATTTATTAGATCTGACAATATTTTGGTGGAATCTTTATAGTTTTCTATGTATATGGAATCATCTCCTCTGCAAATATGGATAATTAATTTACAACAATGGTGTCAAGAATATACAATGGGAATCCAAGATGGTGGCATAGGTAAACACCTACACTGCTGCCTCGCACAACAATTTCAAAACTACAACTAAAAGACAGAACAGACATCATCCAGAACCACAGGAAAGCTGGCTGAGTGGAAGTTCTACAGCTAGAAGGAAAGAGAGGGGCTCACAGAGACCCAGAGGAGCTGCAAAAAGCTGAGGTACGGAGACGCGCGTGCTGAGAGAGCGGGTGCCGGAGTACCTGGCTGGCTTTCTCTGGCGGGAGGGAAACGGAGACTCCCAACAGCATTGAACCCCTTATCGTACGACACTAAACCCCAGATCCAGCCGAAACTCATACGGGGGGAGTTTGGACTGTGAAAAGGGAGAGGTGCACGGAAATTTAGGGGAGTCGCAGAAGATCAGGTCCAGTCTCGCACGCGCACGGTGCTGCGCGGAGGACAGACTGCTGATTGTGCCGCTGGCTTTCGCGACTGGGCGGGAGACAGACCCTCCCAACTGTGCCACTTCTGAGTCCACTGGGCCCCTGTTTCGGGCAAAACCCTGGGGACCTAGACTCGTGTGGTCCTGGTGCGCAGGGGAGCTGGAAAGGCAGCGGTTAGAGGCACAAGGACGGCTCCAGCCATTATCCAGTCACGTGAGACTCGGGCCGTGGAGGGCGGGGCCGACTGGAAGGCAAGGCGGTCCCTTAAGCCCTGAGACTCCACCTCTCCCAAGCTCAACAGAGGCTTCTGTGGCTTTGCGTCTGCTATCATAAGGCTGAATCCAACACAGAAGTTTCCCCGGCATAGAGAAAATGCCGAGACAAGGGAAGGGATCACAAACAAAAGAAATGGAGGGAAAAAAAACGACTGGATATAGAGTTCAAAACCACGCTTATAAGATTTTTCAAGAATATGCTAGAAAAGATGGATAAATTTAGTGAGACCCTAGAGGAGATGAAAAAGGACCAAATAGAAATTAAACATACAATGACTGAAATAAAAAATATTATACAGAGTCCTAACAGCAGACTAGAGAAAGGCAAGAATCAAGTAAAAAATTTGAAATATAAAGAAGCAGACAACATTCAACTGGAAAAGCAAGAAAAGAATCCAAAAATGTGAACATAATGTAAGGAGACTCTGGGACAGCTTCAAGCGTACCAACATCAGAATTGTGGGGGTGCCAGAAGAAGAGAGAGAGCAAGATACTGAAAACCTATTTAAAGAAATAATGACTGAAAACTTCCCACATCTGGTAAAAGAAATAGACTTACAAGTCCAGGAAGCATGCAGAACCCCATATAAAAGGAATCCAAAGAGGACCACACCAAGACACATCATAATTAAAATGCCAAGAGCAAAAGACAAAGAGAGAATATTAAAAGCAGCAAGAGAAAAACAGTTCATTACCTACAAGGGAGCACCCATAGGACTGTCAGCTGATTTCTTAACAGAAACGATGCAGGCCAGATGGGAGTGGCAAGAAATATTCAACGTGATGAATAGCAAGAACCTACAACCAAGAATAATCTATCCAGCAAAGCTAACATTCAGAATTGAAGGGCAGATAAAGAGCTTCACAGAGAAGAAAAAGCTAAAGGAGTTCATCAACTCCAAACCAGAATTATATGAAATGCTGAAAGGTACTCTTTTAGAAGAGGAAGAAGAAAAACGTAAAAGCCAAAAAATTATGAACAATAAATACATATCTATCAACAAGTGAATCTAAAAATTAAGTGAATTAAAAATTTGATCAACAGAATAAACTGGTGAATATAATAGAATCAGGAGCACAGAAAGGGAGTGCACTGATAATTCTCAGTGGGGAAGGGGTGAGGGGTGTACAGGGAGAGACTGGACAAAAATCATACACCTATGGATGAGATCAATGGGAGGGAGCTAAGGGCAGAGGGAGGGGTGGGAGCTGGGTGGAGGGATGCTATGAAGGGGAAAAAAGAGAAACAAATGTAATAATCTGAATAATAAAGATTTAATTTAAAAAAAGAATATACAATGGAGAAAGGATAATCTCTTCATAAATGGTGCTGGAAAAACTGGATAGCCACATGCAAAATAATGAAACTAGACCATTATTTTACATCATATACAAAAATTAACTCAAATTGACTAAACACTTGACTATAAGACCTCAAACTATGAAAATCCTAGAAGAACACATAGAAAGTAAGCTCCTTTATTATGGATTTTTAAGTAATCAGTCTTAGCAATATTTTTTATGGATCTAAATCCAAAAGCAAAGGAAACAAAAGCAAAAGCAATTAGGACTAAATCAAATTTAAAAGCTTCTGCAAAGTAAAAAAAACCATCATCAAAACAAAAAGATAGCCTATTGAATGGAAGAAGATATTTAAAAAAAATATATATCCAACAAAGGTTAATATCCAAACTATATAACGACCTCATAGACAATATATTTCAACACCACTAATTTTTAGGGAAATGCAAATTAAAAGTGCATTGAGATATCACCTCACATCTGTTAAAAAGGCTATTATCAAAAAGACAATAAACAAGTGTTGAGAAGATGTAGGTAAAAAGGGAACTCATACACTGTTGGTAGGAATGTAAATCAGTACAGTGACTATGGTAAACAGTATGGAGACTCCTCAAAACATTAAGACTAGACCTACCATACAATTCAGCTATTCAACTTACGAGTATTCATTCAAAGTATATAAAAGCACTAATTCAAAAATATACATGCATCCCTATAATTATTGCAGCATTATTTAAAGCAGCCAAGATAAGGAAACAACCTAACTGTCCATCAGTTAGGCTGAATGGATAAAACAGATGTGGTACATAAATACAATGGAATACTACTCAGCCTTAAAAACAACAAAGTCTTGCCATTCTGGCACCATGGATTAACCTTGAGAGTATCTAAGTGAAATAAGTCAGATAGAGAAATACAAATACCATATGATTTCATTCATATTTGGAATCTAAATAACAACAAATGAACATATTCAACAAAACAAACTTATATAGAGAATAGATTGGTAGTTACTAGAGGGAAGGTGGGTGGAGGGTCAAAATGGGTGAAGGGAGTCAGTTGTATGGTAAAAGATGGTAACTAGACTTTTGGGGGTGATCACTTTATAGTACATACAAATGTTGAATTACAACGTTGTACATCTGAAACTTATATAATGTTATATATCAAATTTACCTCAATTAAAAAGTTTGTCAATATGATAGCAAAAGGCTAAAGAAGAAAAGTCATATAATCATAGATTGACCCAGAAAAAATACAATATTTATTCATGATAACAGCTCTCAACAAACATGGAATAAATTTGATAAAGAACATCCACAAAAATCCTACTGCTAACATCATACTTAATAATGAATGCTTTCTCCCTAAGATCAGAAACAAGGGAAAGAAATATATCCACTCTCTCCACCCTTATTCAACATAGCATTAGAATTTATAGCCAGCACAATAAGGTAAATATAAGTAAGACAAAGCATTCATATTGGAAAGAAATAAAACTGTCCATATTTGCAGATGATGTATGTAGAAAATCCCAAGGAATCTAAAAATAAAGCTAAACTAAACAAACAAAAGAAAATACTAAAACTACTAAGTTCAGCAAATTTGAAGCATACAAGATCAACACAAAAAAGCAATCACATTTCCAAACACTAATAACAGACAGGTGGAACAATTTAAAAAAAAAACACATCAAGAAATCATTTACAATTTCTGCAAAGAAAATTAAATGCTTAGGTGTCAATCTAACAGAACATATGTAGGACGTATATATTGGAAACTATAACAATGCTGACAAAAAAATCAAAGATCAAATAAATGGAGAAGCACATTATATTCATGGATTGGAAGATTCAACATAGTAAAGATATCAATTCTTCCTAAATTCATATACAGATTTAATGAAATTCCTATCAAAATCTCATCAAATTTTTTTGTAGGTATAGACACAATTGTTCTAGAAAGTCAGAGGAACCAAGAAGAAAATAGAAAATCCAGAAACATAGCCAAATATATATGCCCAACTTATTTCTGGCAAAATTGTAATAGTAATCCAATGAAGGAAAGATAGCCTTTTCAAAAACTGGTGCTACAGCAACTGGACAACCATAGGCCTAAAAATGAACCTCAACGTAAGTCTCATAATTACACAAAAAAATTCAAAATGCATCATGGATTTCATGTCAACTGATACTTGGATTTAGGTTACATCAGTCATTCTTTACCAATTGTTACTATAGATTGTTAAGTACTTGGTTCTGGGATTTTAAAGATGACTAAGATGCAGTCCTTCCTTCAAAGAGTCAAGGTTTAGTAGGGAAAAGAGATACTTAAACTAATATTTATGATGAAATGTGGTAAGCATACAGAAGAGAGGAATACCAGCTCTCCCGTGAAAATGAGGACTGGCTTATAAAATGTAATGGGACCCTTTAACAATGAACAGGGATTTACCAGATAAAGAAAGGGTGGGATACAATTCTAAGCAGAGAAAACAGTATCTGTAAAGACAACAAGTCATGAGAGGACATGGTATACTCAAGGAATGGTTAAGATGTTCAAGGAAGCTAAAAGCATAAAATCTGTAAGAAACCTATCTGAGGTAGAATGACCATGATAGGGAACTGATTAGGTAAAAGTGAAATGGATAGCTAAGAGAAAGGGAGATTCAAAATGCTTCTCTAAGCCTACTTTAGGGGACTAGGATATTAAATGAGAAGAAAAGGGAGAGAAGTTCTTATTTTTGGAGGGAGGTATCAAGACATGTTGAGGTCGAGGCAACTGTGTTTCTAGACAAAAATGTCCTTTAGACAACTGGAAATATGAGGTTAGTATTCAGAAAATAGTCTGGGCTAGATATGTAAATGTGAAAGGCATCAGAATTCAGGCAGTTGAAGCCATGGTAATAAATTATGTTACATATTGAAAGGACAGACTGAGAAGCTGGGTATGTGTTATGTGTGAGGGACAAAAAGAAATTTACAGAGCAAAGTCCAATGTTATTTCTTTGAGTGCTTGCCATTGAGTCTTCACATAAGTAGTTTAGATTCCTTTTGATGCATTAACATTTAGAGAACTCTGCCTTGAATAAAATCGATGAAAAGGCTGTAGTTCATCCATTTCTCAGCCATCGCTGCCAATTCCCTTCTCTTCTGTCTCAGTATGGCGTCTCCAGGGAGGTAAGGATGTGCTGAGGTCAGCAAATAAAATTCTATAGCTTTTTTTGGTTAAATTATCACTGACTACAAAAAGTGATTTGGAAGTCTTCTAGACTGGAAGACCTAGCAAATTCCCTCATGCTATAAATGATGCTGTTTCTTCTTGTGCTGTCCTCAATAAAAAAGGAGAGGAGAGGAGAGGAGAGGAGAGGAGAGGAGAGGAGAGGAGAGGAGAGGAGAGGAGAGGAGAGGAGAGGAGACACCCTGTTGGGTGTATCACAGAATGTGTTTTCAGGTATGAACAGCATGTGAAAGTAGATTTTTCAAGAAAAATGAAGTGACTGATGGGAAGTCTTAGGGTTGACAGGGTAAAAGGGGTCAATAGAGGAAACTATGGGACACATTCTTGGTGTTCTAGAATAGCAGATTATTTGTTGTAGAGAATAACTTTCATTACTTAAAGTAGTTATTACAGCATTCCATCCTGTCTTAAAACAAATGTATAAAGACACTAATACGCAGCTTCTTTACTTTGCAAGGGAAAACTACCCCATGGACATTAAATTGGTTGTAGAATAAGTTAAGTTGGCATTTTTGTTTTTTTAAACCATCTATGGCAAGTGTATATTTCTAAGGGTCTGAAAACTATCTTCTCTGGATTGAATAATTTTGATTCTTTATAAAGCCTTTACTTGAATGACTTTTCTATTCATCAATCATTTTATAGCATTTCCTTGAATGCTCACCAAATTCTCTACACCCATCATTTAGCTGTTATGATAAGATCACTTTATCTCTCCAATCTAAAACTGTGTTTTAATATTGTTCTAAATGTTCTGTTCTATGCAAGGCATACATATAAGCCTCTGAAAAAAACATTTCAGAAAATAAAGTTGTCAGGTAGTGTTGCTAAAGGAAGTAACCTGTTCTGGCATATTAATTTAAATACCATTTGCAGCAACCTGGTTGGAACTGGAGAGCCTTATGCTTAGTGAAATAAGCCAGTCAATGAAGGAGAAGCATCACATGATCTCACTCATTTGTGGATAATAAAGAACATTATAAACTGATGAACAAAAGGATAGATACAGAGACAGTAAAGCTTCAAACAGACTGTGAAATTACAGCAGGAAGATTAAAGTTAGGTGAGGTAGATAAGAGATCAATCAAAGGACTGGTCTGCATGCATATAAGCATAACCAATGAACACAGACACTGGGGGGTTGGATTATGCCTGGGAGGGAGGGGGGCAATGGGGAGATATGTATAAAAAATTAATAAAAAAAGTAAAAACCAGTTGTTGTATCCAGCTTAAATCTGTATCTCCTAACTCCAGCTTAAAAAGCAGCAAAGTGGAAGGAAGAGATGAAATGAAAAAGAAAGAAAGAAAGAAAGAAAGAAAGAAAGAAAGAAAGAAAGAAAGAAAGAAAATATCTCCTAATTAAGGAAAATGAGACACTTAGTGATATCACTTGCTGAATGAAGCCATTCTTTTTTCTATAATTTGTCTAATATGGAAGGACAAAAAAAAATGATAGAAGGAAATCTGGAAGCAAAGAGGTTTAAAAAGGTAAATTTGGGTTTTCTCACTGGTTAACTCCTATAGCCAAGACTAGGGGAGCAGATGATTTGTGGCCACAAGACTGTAGATTGCAGTTAATCACTGAGCTAGGCAGATGTGGAGGTTTGGGATACTGAGCATGTCCCAAGGATGAGAACATGCTGCCAGAGAGTTTTATTTTATTTTATTGGAATTAAGATTCAGTGTAAATTGATAAAAGCAAAGTGAAAGAATATTATATCTGGTAGTGCCTTAGCTGTTTTTTTGTTTTGTTTTGTTTTTAAAAAACTGCTCTAAAATTGCCTAGACTGTTGGTTAATGTTAAGCAAAGCTGTTTTAACCTCAATGTCTATGTTGTGTGTTTTTTTTAAGTGAAAAGGCATAATATTTTATTTTCCCACTGTAGTAAAACATAAACTGAAATTTGGCTTATCTGGAAAGATTAGATCAGGAAAAATAAAGAGGAAATAGAGCTAGTATTTCTTAAAATACCAAATCCCAAGTATCTTACTTATATATATTCTCATTTCATCCTCTGAAGAACACATTGAAAACTGACCCAGAAATGTTAAAGAACCTGTTCAACAATTGCTCATATTATATTGGTGCTCCTAAGTGTTCTTCCTAAGGTGTTATCCATTCACTCATCAGCTATTTATTCATAAAATGCTATATTCCAGACTCTGGAGCCATGTCCTGAAATCAATGGTGAACAACACAAGGTCTTTGTTTTTTAAATTAAATCTTTATTATTCAGATTATTACATTTGTCTCTCTATTTCCCCTCCATAGCTCCCCTCCACCCGGCTCCCACTCCTCCCTCTACCCTTATCTCCGTCCTGTTGACCTCATCCATAGGTGTATGATTTTTGTCCAGTCTCTCCCTGTATACCCCTCACCCCTTCCCCCCTGAGAATTATCAGTCCACTCCTTTTCTGTGCTCCTGATTCTATTATATTCACCAGTTTATTCTGTTGATCAAATTTTTAATTCACTTGATTTTTAGATTCACTTGTTGATAAGATATGTATTTGTTGTTCATAATTTTTTATCTTTTACCTTTTTCTTCTTCCTCTTCTAAAAGAGTACCTTTCAGCATTTCATATAATACTGGTTTGGAGTTATGAACTCCTTTAGCTTTTTCTTATCTGTGAAGCTCTTTATCTGCCCTTCAATTCTGAATGATAGCTTTGCTGGATAGAGTATTCTTGGTTGTAGGTTCTTGCTATTCATCACGTTGAATATTTTTTGCCACTCCCGTCTGGCCTGCATCGTTTCTGTTGAGAAATCAGCTGACAGTCGTATGGGTGCTCCCTTGTAGGTAATTAATTGTTTTCCTCTTGCTGCTTTTAATATTCTCTCTTTGTCTTTTGCTCTTGGTATTTTAATAATGATGTGTCTTGGTGTAGTCCTCTTTGGATTCCTTTTATATGGGGTTCTGTGTGCTTCCTGGACTTGTAAGTCTATTTATTTTACCAGATGTGGGAAGTTTTCAGTCATTATTTCTTTAAGTAGGTTTTCAGTATCTTGCTCTCTCTCTTCTTCTGGCACCCCCACAATTCTGATGTTGGTACGCTTGAGGCTGTCCCAGAGGCTCCTTATATTATCTTCACATTTTTGGATTCTTTTCTCTTCTTTCTATTCCAGTTGAGTGTTTTCTGATTCTTTATATTTTAAATTTTTGATGTGATTCTTGCCTTCTGCTAGTCTGCTGTTAGGTCTCTGTATAATATTTTTTTATTTCAGTCAGTGTATGTTTAATTTCTATTTGGTCCTTTATCATCTCTAGTTGGTCCTTTTCCATCTCTAGTTGGATCTTTCACATCTCTAGTTGGTCCTTTTTCATCTCCTCTTGGGACTCACTACCTTTATCCAACTTTTCTAGGATAGTCTTGAAAAACCTTATAAGTGTGGTTTTGAACTCTATATCCAGTCGTTTGTTTTCCTCCATTTATTTTGTTTGTGATCCCTTCCCTTGTCTCGGCATTTTCACTATGCCAGGAGAACTTCTGTGTTGGATTCAGCCTGATGATACCAGACTTGCAAAACCGCAAAAGCCTCTCTGTTGAGCTTGGGATGTGTGGAGTCTCAGGGCTTAAGGGACCACCTTGCCTTCCAGTCAGCCCCGCCCTCCATGGCCTCTAAGTCTCATGTGACTGCGTAATCGCTGGAGCGGTCCCTGTGCGCACACTGACTCTTGCAGTGCCTCTAGACTGCTGCCCCTCTGCCTCCCCTGCGCTCTGGGACCATATGAGTCTGGGTCCCCAGGGTTTCGCCCGAAACCAGGGTTTAGTGGAGTCAGAAGTGACGCAGTTTGGAGGGTCTGTCTTCCGCCCACTCGTGAAAGCCAGCGGCACAATCAGCAGTCGGTCCTCTGCAAGCAGTGCCATGCACCGCCACCAGACTTCTGATCTTTTGCGGCTCCCCTAAATTTCCATGCACTTCTCCCCCTTCACAGTCCAAACTTCCCCCATATGACTTTCGGCTGGATCTGGGGTTTAGTGTCAGATAAGGGGTTCAATGCCTTTGAGAGTCTCCGTCTCCCTCCCGCCAGAGAAGGCCAGCCAGGTTCTCCAGCATCTGCTCTATCCATGCACACGTCTCTGTGCCTCAGCTTTTTGCAGCTCCTCTGGGTCTCCGTGAGCCCCTCTCTTTCCTTCTAGTTGTAGAACTTACACTCGGCCAGCTTTCCTGTGGTTCTGGATGATGTCTGTTCTTTCTTTTAGTTGTAGTTTTGAAATTGTTGTGTGAGGCAGCAGTGTAGGTGTTTACCTATGCCACCATCTTGGATTCTCCCACAAGGTCTTAACTTTAGGGAACTTTACCTGTTTCTAAACAAGTCTTCAAGTTTGGGGGGACTTTGTGCCTTTTCCTATAACCTGTTAGCCTTCTATTCCATATTCTGCCATCTGCTTTATTAATAGACATTCTCTTTGTTATAACGCTGTGGTCAACTTAGCTTGAGTCACTTAATGGGGCCGGGAGGCGGGGGACAAAATGATCCACCAGTCTTTTCTCTGACACATGCAACCAAATTAACGTAGGAAAAACCTATTAGGTCACATCCACTCCATCCCTCTGGGAACACAGCAAAACTGTTCCTTGTATTATACTACATTATTTTTCAGCTACATTGTCCTGCCTAATTGTAAATAATTGTAAATGACTCAGTGGCAGGGTTTCCACTATTTCCTCTCAAAGGTTAGCCCATAATTGAGTAATTTTCTATCTCAAGATGGTTTCTCTGATAGTCAGCCCTTGTTTTTTAATCTAATTATGCTCTGATCTACCCTGATTCCATATTATGCAATTCCTTGTTTGTTGTTGTATTTGTACCCTTCAACTATAACTGTATGGCTATCACACCCTATTCCTTCCCCTCTCCAAGAGTCAGTTGGCTGACTCTTTAAGTTTGGTAGAAGAAACTCTTCAACGCTGCCACAACTACTAGCCACCACAGTATTTCCTACCCTATGCAGAGAATGTCATCTAATATCTTGCAGTTCTGGGTTCAGACTTTACAGGCCACTTCCTATACATTGGGCAATGTGGTGGATATGCAGAGACCAAAGATTGCATTTGAATTGCCTTCTTTGTTGTCTCCATTTTTTATTCATCTAGTATACACATCTGTAGCTATTTTTTCCAACCACATGTTTTGATGAAGGTAGAAAGTCAGATCCAGTTCCTCAGAAGAACATCTTAGAAGATTCTGTATACCCTATCTGGGTACAGAATTCATTCGTTCACTCACATACTCAACTTTTATTAGAAAACAGCCGTGCCATACCCTGTACAAATCATTAGGTATAAAACATGAATCTGACATATTCCTCTGCTTCAAGGAATTCAGTCTAATAAAGGAGATAAATAGGTCCTTTTCTCCAATTTACATCCCCCATCTACTTTTCTAAAGAATATTGTTGACATACTACTCCTTCCTTCTATTTACCCTTCACTGAACTTGGATCTCTGCCTAATGTTTTAATGAAGCTTTTTCTGCCAATGTCAGCCAATAACCTAATCAGCAAACCTAATAGCCTTTTTTTTTCAATATTAATACAACTCAAATGCGAGATCATTTAACACTGTTGATTTATGGCTTGCTCCTTCTTAAAATCCCATCTTTACCCTTGGTTTTCCTGATACCACTGTCCCATATATCTCCTCCTACATCCCTGATTACCCTTCCTTTTTTCTCTTTTACATCCCATTTCTCCTCACTCCCATATGATGCCTCACCCTTATATTTAATTTTAAAAAGAGAAGAGTATATCTTCATCTTTCTATCACTTTATCACCAACCTATCTTGCCTTTTTGTCTTCTTAATACAGATGACTTATCCTAATTTGTATCAAAGTTCAATATCTCACTTCTTTTCTGACCTCCCCAAGCACCTTTTTACTGCAATTATCTCTCCTTTTCTATACCTTTAATTTTCTCCTCACTACTGGATTACCCTATTACTAGTCAAATATTCACGATTCCCTTTCTTGATCCTACTTGTCTTCCAGCTAACACTCCGCTTTTCTGTTTCCCTTCACAGCTAAACACTTAGAAAGACTTACTGCCTTCCCTTTTTCATCCAAGCTTTTATCTCCAACATTCTATTGTCAAGATTGCCAATGACCTCCATGTTGCCAAAAATCAAGAATCAATTCACAGAATCAATGTCTCATCAACAGTTCACACAACTGACTACTCCCTCTTTCTTGAATCAGTTTTTTTCACTTTGGTTGTGAGACACCACTCTTTTAGTTTCCCTTCCACTACAATAGGTACCTTTCAGCTCATTTTTGGTTGCTCCTTGTCTTCCCTATCTCTAAATATTTGAGTATCCCAGGATTCAGTCCAAGTACCTCCCCTTTTTGGTGTCTATTCTTAACCCATTTCAGATCTCACCTATTCTCAAAGTTTTAATCATCAGAGGATGACTCCAAAGTTTATATATTTAACATTAATTTATTTCCTGAAATTTAGATGCATTTATGTAATTTCTTGCTAAATATTAGCATGTAGCTGCCCATTGGACATCTCAAACTTAACATGTCCCAAATTAAGCTTTTTATTTCCTAATTCTGCCCACCATTCATCAACTTGTTCCTCTTCCAGTCTTTCTCATTTTAGACACTGGCACCATCCAGTTATTCAGGCCAAAACCAAAGAACCTATTATTTCTTGCCCACTCACTCCATACCACAATCCCACAATTCACTCTTAATCCATTGACAAGTTGTCCAAAACAAATCCCACATCCAACTATATTTCACTATCTCCATTACTAAAGCTCAAGTCCAACCCATAACTACTTGTTGCCTGAATTATTGTAATTAGGCTTCTAACAAATTCCCCTGCTTCTCCTCTGCCCCCTAGAGTGTGTTCCTTATACAGCATCTAGGTGTTCAGTTCCAAGTCAAAAACAAACCACTGTCCTGCTTAGAATAGCTTCCCTCTTCAATTAAAATAAATTTAAACTCTTTATCAGAGGTTACAAGACTATGTGATTTTGTCCCTGATTACCTCTTCAACTTCATCTCCTTTCATGTTTCTTTTTGCTTACTATGCTCCAGTTTTAGTAGCTTTCTTTCTGATCCTTGAATACATAAATCATTTTCCCATCTAAGGACCTTTATATCTGACTAGAGGCCTGGTGCACGAAATTCGGTCACGGGTGGGGGGGGTGTCCTTCAGCCCAGCCTGCTCCCTCTCAAATATGAGACTCCTGGAGGGATGTCCAACTGCCCGTTTAAGCCTGACTCAGGTAGGATAGGGTCTAAACAGGCAGTCGGACATCCCTCTCACAATCCAGGATTGCTGGCTCCCAATTGCTCACCTGCCTGCCTTCCTGATTGCCCCTAACCACTTCTGCCTGCCAGCCTGATCACCCCCTAACCACTCCCCTGCCAGCCTTATTGATGCCTAACTGCTCCCCTGCCAGCCTGTTTGCCCCTAACTGCCCTACCCTGTGGGCCTGGTCACCCCAACTGCCCTTCCCTGCAGGCTTGATCACCCTCAACTGCCCTCCCTTGCAGGCCTGGTCCCTGCCAACTGCCCTCCCCTGTTGGCCATCTTGTGGTGGCCATCCTGTGTCCACATGGGGGCAGAATCCTGTGACCACATGGGGCAGTCATATTGTGTGTTGGAGTGATGATCAATCTGCATATTACTCTTTTATTAGATAGGATAGAGGCCTGGTGCACGGGTGGGGGCCAACTGGTTTGCCCGGAAGAGTGTCCTGGATCAGGGTGGGTGTTCCCTTGGGGCATGGGGTGGCCTGGGCAAGGGGCCTGTGGTGGTTTGCAGGCTGGCCACGCCCCCCAGCAACCCAAGTGGAGGCCCTGGTATCTGGGATTTATTTATATTCTACAATTGAAACTTTGTGTCCTAGAGCAGAGCCAAGCCTTCTGCTTGCACAGCCATTGAAATTTTGTTGTCTTAAGCACTGGCCAGGGCATGCAGAAAGCTTGGCTTCCTCCATCGCCCAGGGCAACCCAAGCTTTGCTCAGTGGCAGCAGCCATTGAAACTTCATTGCCTTAAGCAGAGACCTCTGTGGGCCAGGCTTTGGAGAAAGCTTGGCTTCCTCCTGCTCTCTCTGTGGCCATAGCCATCTTGGTTGGGTTAATTTGCATACTCTCTCTGATTGGCTGGTGGATATGGCTGGTGGGCATGGGTTGTTAGTGTAGCAGAGGTATTGTCAATTTGCATATTACTCTTTTATTAGATAAGATAACCTTCTCACCAGAAAGCTCGTCTCCCCAGATATTTATATGGCTGCCTCTCTCTCATCCTTTAATTCCCAGTTCAAATATATTCAGAAAGGTATTTCTTGAAGTAGCTAAAGTCTTCCCTGTGCTCACTGCACCCACCATATCCACATTTAGTCATTTTATATGCTTTTATACTGCTTTGCTTTTCTTTATAGCACTTATGACTGATATTATATAATACTACTCTCCCAGTGCATGGATTCATGCACATTGAAAGGAAATTAATTAGAAGAAATATTTTAAAATTGCTATTTTCCCTTTCTCAAATAGAAGTGTCAACCACATTCATTATCAATGATGACAGATCAAAACACATGCATGTGATTGGCACCAGCAAGAGCTTTATACATATCATGCATGCATGAGTTAACTTAGCTTTTTATATATATAGATAAACTTGCTTAATTAGACCTGCTTTCTGATGTAGCTAAACTTTATCCAGCCCAATGAAGCATCCCAACTTCTCTTTCAGGTAACTGCCAGCAACACAGCATTAATATCAACACAAAGTAGATTGCTATTGTAGATCATGCAGGGAGAACAAAAGGTAAAATATTTAACTCTAGCAGTGTTTGACTACATTCTATGCAGTAAGAAAACAAGTCATTTTCAAGTTCCACTATTTCTTACTTCTTTTTTTAAAATATATTTTTTATTATTTTTTTACAGAAAGGAAGGGAGAGAGATAGTCAGAAATATCGATGAGAGAGAAACATCGATCAGCTGCCTTTTGCACACACACCCCCCCCAACTGGAGATGTGCCCGCAACCAAGGTACATGCCCTTAACCGGAACTGAACCCGGGACCTTTCAGTCCACAGGCTGATGCTCTATCCACTGAGCCAAACTGGTCTCGGCTATTTCTTATTTTTTTCCAGTGGGGTCAAGTTTCTAAACTTTCTAAATCTCTATTGTCTTTCTAATGAAAAGAAAATAGGATTCTACTGAGTCTCCTACCTACCTACTCCAGGACTTCTGTGAGGATCAAATGAGATGAGGCACGAGAAAATGCTTCACAAACATCTGGTTAAGTGTGTAATGTTTACCCCTGGCTATAAAGCAAGTCGGGATCCTGGGCTGAAGAAACTTTAAGGAGGCTAGTTGCTAGGAAGAGGAAGCTGGGTGTTGCTATATGACATCATTACCTGGTGCCCAAAGCTATTGTTTCTGGGCTGGCTAGGCTGTGGGCCACATTTTGTGCCATAGGGTCTTGGCAGTGTTGGCTGTGATTTGGTGGGGTGTTGCTCCAGGGTGGTGGTGGGGCCTGTGTTCCACTTGAGGGAAGCCGAGTGTTGGTTTATCAATGCCAGGTATGTGGTGCCATTTATTTTTAAATGGCCAGTGTGCATCATGGCAGCTTCTGTATCAAGCATCTGCCCCTGGTGGTCAGTGTGTGTCATAGTTACTGGTCAGAGGGAAGGATAGGCATTTAGCCATATATGCACCTTTACATATTGAAAAGTTTTCTTTTTCAATATGGAATATATATATATATATATATATATATATATATATATATATATATACACACACACACACACACACACACAATAATAAAAAACAATAATAAAAATACAATATATATATATATATACAAGTTGGCTTGTTTTTTATTGTCTAGTTCCCCTGTCTCCACTAGAATACCAGCTGCATGAGGGAAGGGACTGCTATATCTCCAGTTTCTACAAGAGTACTTGGCACAGAGTATGGCCCTAGTAAATATCTGTCTAATGAAGGAATGAGGAAAGGAAGGAAGAAAGGGAAGAAGGGAAGGATGGAGACAGGAAGGAATAGTTCCTCTCCCTGTGCATAGCTCTTAAATACATGTTCCGCAATATCTTGCTCCAGTCCTCTTCCCTTCTCGTCTATACTTTTGGGAAGGTCCCTCCTAACCACCCACTCCCAATAGATCCAATTAACATCTACCCAAATAACTCACAATCTAATTAGTGAGTCTTTGTTTCTTTCTTATATCTGATAATCCTAGTTAAAATTTTCTACTGGGCTTTTCTACTCAGTCTTACAGATGCTTCAAACTCTGCATGTCCATATCTAAAAACTAAATTCATTCTTTTCCTTCCTTCTGATATAACATATAAAATATCAAGTAAAATGCTCAGTACCTAGTAGACACTCAATAAATGCTAGTTATTGTAACTATCTAGTCTAATAAGCAAGAAACTTTGTTTTCATCTTGGAATCATATTTCTTCTTTATTTTTTTAAAATATATTTTATTGATTTTTCACAGAGAGGAAGGGAGAGGGATAGAAAGTTAGAAACATCGATGAGAGAGAGAGATCGATCAGCCGCCCCCTGCACGCCCCCTACTGGGGATGTGCCCGCAACCAATGTACATGCCCTTGACCAGAGTCGAACCTGGGACCTTTCAGTCCACAGGCCGATGCTCTATCCACTGAGCCAAACCAGTTTCGGCTCATATTTCTTCAATTTTTTCAAGTATTTGAAAATGTAACAATCCAGCTTCTGTGGGATTCTCAGCTTTTAATCCTTACTCTAGTAACCCTGCTTGCTCTTGCTGGGCACGTATTCATTCAATTCAATTAGCTATTCAATGAGTTTTGAGCTTATAACCCCACTAGGCACTATCATGGCTATTCTAGATGAATAACACAGTCACTGCCCAAAATTAACAGGGGAAACAGATGAATAAACAGCATTTACAATATAAAGTTATCAGTTATAGATAGAGGAAATCAAAGGATTCTATTTATGGGATAAAAACAATATAGTCCAGGGATGAAAAAGCTAAGGGAAGTATCTAAGAAGTAGTAAAGTCTTGGTTAAGTCTTAAGTGTTGATTAAGAGTTAGGTAAACAAAGAAGAGGAGAGAGCAGTCACCATTCTAGGAAACAGCAGCAGAATAGACACAGCGATATGGGAGATGATGGTATAGTTGGGAAAGTACATACAGTTGAATATGGCCATAACATGTAGTTGAATACGGGTACATATAGTTGAATATGGGCTTGTTTCAACAGGCCTTGTTCAAACAAATTAAGGAGTTTGCACTTTATCTTGAACACAATATGGAACCTTGAAGGGTTTGGGTGAGTAAGAGTTTCATGACAAGTTTTACTTTTAAGAAGCTTCTGGTTACAGTGTGGAGAGTAAATGCAGGAGGTGAGGAACATGGTAAGACTGGAGATAGATAAACTAGTTGAAAGACTGTTGCAGTGAACATACAAAAGAGGAGAAATTTGGAAAATTTCCAGTAGGTAAAAATAGACAAGCTTTGATCAATTAGATACAGAAGTGAGTAGTTGAGGAAACTGAGTTCACTGTGAACTATTTACATATATAGAGGTACACAAGAGAAGCAGATTTTATCACGTGTTGGGGGTGAAGGTTAATGAGTTTAATATATGCATGTGAAGTTTTTGAGATATCTACGTGGGCTTGCAAATGGAGATGTCCAGAAAGAAGTGGAATATATGGGAGAGTGGTGTAGAATAAAATGAGAGATTTAGAAGTAAATCATAAGAATGAATTGAAATCACCTAGATTGTGTCCTATGAGTGGAGAATCTTGTGCAGAACTTTACAGACTATAATATTTAAAGGGAAAGTGGAAGAAGAGGAGCCATAGGAAAGGAATAGACAGGCAACGCCAAAGAGGAGGGGCGGGGGAACAGGGAAAAGATAGTATTCCTAGAGCCAAAGAAAGAGGAAAATTTGAGAAGGACGCAGTGTTCAATATGTTAAGTGCTGGGGAAAGGTTGTATTGGGTTGAATAGTGTCCCCCTAATATTAATCTTCACTCGGAATCTCAGGATGCAACCTTATTTGGAAATAGGGTCTTTTGCAGATGTAATTAGATAAGATGAAGTCCTACTAGATTAAGGGTAGGCATTACATACAATGATTGCTGACCTTATACAATAAGGTCATGCAGATTGTAGAAACACAGGGGAAATACTATGTGCAGACAGAGGCACAGATTAGAGTGGTGTATCTATAATCCAGGTAATGTCAAGTGTTGCTGGCAAACACTAGAAGCTAGGGAGAGGGAAGTGGGGGGATTCTTTCCTAGAACCTTCAGAAGAGGCATGGCTCTTCTAGCAGCTTGATCTCAGAATTTTAGCCCCAGAACTGTGAAGAGAATTTCTGTTATTTTAGGGCACCAGTTTTTACTTTGTTATGGTTGCCCTAGCACACTAATACAGAGGTAACAAAAGAACTGATAAAAGTTCATTTCTTTAAATAATTAACAGTTAATGTTGACAAGTCCCTTGAGGGATGCGGTGAGGGATAGGGTTAGATTATTATGGGTTGTGCTTGTAAGTTAAAGGTGGTAGAGTAAAAATAGTGTGGACAATTTTTCTTTTTTATTAAAAAATTTTAATGTTGTCATTATTGCAAACTTCCCCCTTTCCCAACCCCCTCCTTTGCCCACCTCCATCTACTCCCGCCTCCCCTTCCTTTGGCCATCACCACACTATTGTCTGTGTCCATGGGATATGCATATATATTCTTTAGTTAATCCCTTCAACTTCTTTATCCAGTCATACCTAGCCCCCTCCCCTCTGGTTCCTACCCATCTGTACCATGTTATCCATGAAAGTAGTTTAGCTATGAAAGAAGCAAAGAGCAACATCTGAACATAAGTCTGAAAAAGTTTTCTTTTTCAATATGGGAGAGATATGAGCTGGTTTGTAGATGTAGAGGATGGAACCATGGCAAAGAGAAGGACAATGAATTGACAATATATGTAAACAGGGAAAATCAAAGGAGAGAGGGTTCTTCAGGAAGTGGAAGGGAATGAGGCCCAGGTCACAAGGGAAAGAATCGGTATGTCCAAGTGAGAAGATAAACTCTCTTAATATATAAACCTTTGGGTTTCAGCAAGATAAGGGTAGGGGAAAAGTCATTTAGATCCATTTATACAGGTTCATCAATGATAGAATTAAGTGTTTAGATTTAATTCTGGAGGCAATTAGAGCATCTTTTGAAAAAGGAAGTGGACATGACTCAGACTAAATACAATCTCGACTTCATAACTCATGAGGTTTACCTGGAGCACAATTGCTGCTGATTGAAATGAATACAGAAATGTACTTTTGGGAGATTCACTTGGCAGAACTGCAGATAATGGGTTGGAGGGCATCCAGACAAAAGGTAATGAGTCCCTGGCAGTAGCAGGAAGAGGACAAAGGTGATAGATGAGATGGATATTAGAAATACTGCCGAGGGAGCTTAGAGAGGTCTTGGAGGTAAAAGAGTAAATTGAAGATGATTTTGCAGTCATGAGCTTGACATATAGGGGGAGGAAATAGAAAATGGACAGAAATAGAGATATCAAGGAGGAGGTTGGGTGAGGTATAATGCACACTTTGGAATGGAATTCTGCAGCTCAGGAAGAAGGTAATGCTGGCAGAGGGACATGGCAGTCTTCTGTATTCAGGAGAAAGGCAAAACCTTTGGAAGCGTATCAATTCATAAAATAAGAGTTGGCAGATGCAAAAGATAAGGTAAAGGATATCAGAAATGTACTTTGGATATAGGAAGATGTTTCCCTCAAATGCAGGAAGGCTTCCTAGAGGAGGCAGAGAATATGAGATGTCCTAGAAACAGTGGAAAGAATGCTTGGCTGGTAAACAGAAGCTGCTGGTTTAGTCTTATCCCTGTCACTTCCAAGCTGTGTGGCCCTAGGAAAGTCCTTTCTCATCCCAGACCTCAGTTTTTCACCTATAAAATGGGGTTGCTGAATACAGTGATTACAGAGATCCTTTAAGCTCTGACATTGCTTAAAGGATCTCTGTAATCACTGAGGGAGCTGCGGATACCATGGGAATACCATGGTATTCCCATGGTATCCGCAGCAGCTTAGCTAGATACCATGAACTAACTAGCTATTCAATGAGTTTTGAGCTTATAACCCCACTAGGCACAGCTTGACTTTAGTGTATGGCCAGTCTTGGGTTTGGCATAGAGGGATAGGAAACTTTCTAGGTCAAGGAACAACATAGAAGAGGCAGAGGCACATTTAAGAAATGAGAAATACGCAAATTTGGAGCCAGTTGTTTTTCATAACTTGAATTATGCAATCTAATGATAATACGATTGACAATTATTAATGTATTAAATTAATATCTGTTCTATGTTGTCAAAAGCGCTACCCATTGAAAGGAAATTTGCATAGTGAAGTTTTTTTTAAATATATTTATTGATTTTTTATAGAGAAGAAAGGAGAGAGAGAGAGAGTTAGAAAATTGATGAGAGAGAGACATCGATCAGCCGCCTCTTGCACACCTCCCACTAAGGATGTGCCCGCAACCAAGATACATGCCCTTGACCGGAATCGAACCTGGGACCTTTCAGTCTGCAGGCCAATGCCCTATCCACTGAGCCAAACCGGTTTTGGCTGCATAGTGAAGTTTTAACTACTATTGTATTCCCTGCGGAAAATCAGGACTGAAGGATAAGCACTGCCTAACTTGTATTTCTTCAGGAAAAGAAAAAGAACAGTTACTAAATGTCTACTTTGTTTCAGGTACTTTTATATACTCTACTAAAACGCAATTTCCATAAGGGCAAGATCTTTTTAAATCTGCTTCTACTATATCACTAACGCCTGAAATAGTGCCTAGCATATACATGGCACTCAATAAATATTCTTTCAATGACTTGAGGAAAACATTTTATATATATGAGTGGTTCTACAAACTTGCTCAAAGTCACACAGCTAGTAGATACAGCAGTCTATAAGCTCCATATGGGCAGAGAATGTATCTGTCTTATTCTCCATGGTATCGCCAGCAGCTAGCGCAGTATCTAGATTACAGTAGCACTCACATACTAGCTGAGGGTGTGTCTGTCTTATTCATCATGGTATTCCCATGGTATCCGCAGCAGCTAGCTAGATACCATGAACTAGCTATTCAATGAGTTTTGAGCTTATAACCCCACTAGGCACTATCATGGCTATTCTAGATGAATAACACATGGACACTGCCTAAAATTAACAGGGGAAACAGATGAATAAACAACAGTTACAATATAAAGTTATCAGTTATAGATAGAGGAAATCAAAAGATTCTATTTATGGGGTAAAAACAATATAGTCCAGGGATGAAAAAGCTAAGGGAAGTATCTAAGAAGTAGTAAAGTCTTGGTTAAGTCTTAAGTGTTGATTAAGAGTTAGGTAAACAAAGAAGAGGAGAGAGCAGTCACCATTCTAGGAAGCAGCAGAAGAATAGACACAGAGATATGGAAGATGATGGCATAGTTGGGAAAGTATAGTCTAGTGTGAGTATACTCCATACTCAGAGTATACTCACGAGCCTTGCTAAGTAAAGTCATGAGAATACTAAATATTTAACCCCTAGATGGAATCTAAAGGTCATCTTTATGGAGTATTCTTTATACCAGAAGTCAATAAACTTTTTCTGTAAAGGGTAAGGTAGTAAATATTTTAGGCTTTGAGTGCCATATTGGCCTCTCTTGCAACCACTCAACTCAGCCTTTATGGTATTAAAGCAGCCATAGACAGCAACATAGATGGATTAGCGACCCTGTGTTCCAATAAAACCGTATTTATAAAAAACAGGTTGCAGGCCAGATTGGTCACAGACCATAGTTCACCTACCGCTGCTTTATAATATTATTTTGATTCTCCCATTTCTTGCCTTTCCAGGACTTCTCTAACACTATGGTAACTCAAAATTCCTTCTATCCCTGGTAAAGTAATACCTGATAGGACAATTACAGTTTTAACATTTTTAACCCCTTTTATTTAATTGTAGATGGCAGGGATATAACAACAGAAACAGGTCAGCTGGGGAGGTTGGGAGATAACCTGGACAAAGCCCCAAGATATGGAGGTTCCTTTTCATAATCATCTTGGTCCAAGATATGGACATCAGGTGTTAAGGAAAAGAAACAGTGTACCTAGAGTTGACTGATTACTTAAAAACAGGCTCACAGATAACCATACTCATAAGGAACTGAATAAAATCTCACATACCAATTTAGTTGACCATGAAAAATATAATTACCAAGTGGACCAGTTACTCATAGTACCTACTTCCCTACATTAGTGTGTGTATATATGTGTGTGTGTGTGTGTGTGTGTGTGTGTGTGTGTATATATATATATGTATATATATATGTATATGTATATGTATATGTACATATACATACATACATACATACATACACACATATATTAAATCCTGAGTCTTTCCTGGGGGACATATGGTGTACTAGATGCTGGGGACACAACAATGTATACAAAACAGCCCCTCTCTTCATGGTTCTCCTAATCCAGGGTCAACAATTTTTTTTTCAGTGAAGGGACAAATAATAAATATTTTAGGCTTTACAGGTCATATAGTTTCTTTCACAGCCAATAAATTGTGCCATTGTCATGTGAAAGCATACAAAGACAATACATAAATGAATAAGCATGATTCTGTTCCAATAAAACTGTATTTATGGACACTGAAATTTTAGTTTCATATGTCATAAAATACTACTTTTCTTTTGTTTTTCCCCAACCATTTAGAAACATATTTTAAAAAACACTCTTAGCTAGCACGACTTACAAAAACAGGTGGTAGGCTGGATTTAGCCCATGAGCTATAGTTTGCCAACTCCTAGTCCAGTGGTCAGCAAACTGTGGTTTTCAAGCCACATGTGACTCTTTGGCCCCTTGAGTGTGGCTCTTCCACAAAACACCACGGCCTGGTCTAGTCTATTTTGAAGAAGTGGCATTAGAAGTTTAAGTTTAAAAAATTTGGCTCTGAAAAGAAATTTTCAATCATTGTACTGTTGATATTTGGCTCTGTGGACTAATGAGTTTGCCAACCACTGCCCTAGCCTAATGAGGAAGATACATGTAGAAACAGATTATCTCAACACAATGTGATAAAATCTAGAGTTTTATGGGAGCCAGAGAAAGGCCACCTAACTCCACCCAAGGCATGAAAGTATCCTAGATATAGCAACCCTCGAACTGAGTCTTAAATAATGTCAATATGAAGGCATTAACTAAGGGAAGAAAGTGCAAAACATGCTCCAAGTAGAAAAGAAAATAAAGTCACAGAGTTGCTAAACACAATGAAATGATTGAGGAATGGCACTCCTCCAGCAATGGTATTACTCCAGTTGAGGAGTGCCAGATAAACTTACAGGTATGGATAGGAATGAAGATATTAAATGTCTTATAGAATATGCCTCCAGGAAGGAAGGCCACTAACAAGTTTTCAGCAGGGGACTGATATAATTGAATCTGCACTTTAGATTTATCTCTGTGGTAACACTTTGGCAAACAGATCTGAGACAGTTGAGAGGCTACTGAAATAATCTAGGGAGAGATGATGAGGGCCTGAACTAGGGCAATACAATAGCAGTGGTGATGAAGAGAAGAGGACAAATTCTGACAGTGTCTACGAGGTAAAATCAACATGCCTCAGTGAGGGAATGCAAGGAGTTATAAATGACTGAGTTTTCTCACTTGAATGACTAAGTAGATGAAAGTACCCTCAACTGTTATTGGATGGGGAGACTTTTATAAGCTTGATAATGAATTCAGATTTATACACATTGCATTTCAATTTTCTGTTGGGCTTTCCTGTGGATGTTTTCACCAAGCTACTGTGTATATGAATTTTGGGGAGAGATTAGAACTAGAGGTACAATTATGAACACAGATGTGGTAGTTAAAACCATGAATAAATGTAGTTGCTCAGGTTTAATAAGAGTAAGGAGAATTCTGGGCCATGGTTATAAAAAAAAAAGGCTGAGTCTGGCTAGTGTGGCTCAGTGGTTGATGGTTGACCTACGAACCGTCATGGTTTGATTCCGATCAGGGCACCTGCCCAGGTTTCCGGCTTGATCCCCAGTAGGGGGCATGCAGGAGACAGCCAATCAATGATTATCTGTCATCATTGATGTTTCTATCTCTCCCTCTCCCTTCCTCTCTGAAATCAATAAAAATATATATTTCAAAAGGGAGACTAGCAGTAGGAAAAAATAATATTTGTGGCCTTGATGGTATTGAAGAGCAACTGTAAAGGGGTAATTAGAAAGGTAGAAGAAGAGGTTGTTATGAGACAGTAAAAATTAGTCTTTTTCAACCAGTTCCTGAGAACTTAAACCTTAATACTTCAAGGCAGTGGTTCTCAAACTGTAAGCTTTTTACCTGGAAAGCTTGTTAAACAGGTTGCTAGGCACCACCTCCAAAGTTTTGATTCAGTAGATCTTCGGTGGTGACCAATAATTTGCATTTCTAACAAGCTCCAAAGTGATACTTTCCAGTGAGAACCATCGTGTGTAATGAATTAAATTCTTGCTTATACATCTAGAACAAGCATGTCAAACTCGCAGCCCATGGGCCACATGCAGCCCACAATGAATATATTTGTGGCCCAGCCAATATAAAGGTATGTAAGAAACGTCTTAATAAAATTTTGTAACTAAATTTTTACAATATCCTGTTATACATAATTATTAATAACCAACTACAATGTTTGCTAATGACTGATTACTATAATCATGCCGCATTCATTTCCCTTTGCACCTATGAGTAGATGCACCATTTCTCTCCACTAATACTAGCAGCGAATATTTTAGCAACCCATTGCCACATCATTAATCTTGGACTGACTTGTTTGGTGTGCACAACAGGAAATAATTCACTTTCAGAGAACAAGAAAAATAGGTTTATTTGCGTTATGCTTATTAATTTATGCAGTTATTCAATGTCTGGTAAGTTAATGTTCAAGGAAAAACTTAATTTTTATTAAAATGTTCTATTATTTTATGTTAACGATTACTCATTTATTTTAGCCTTTTGTATTCAGCATGTCTGTATCAAAATAAAATTACATTTCTATGAAAATGGAAGCTTTTGGTTTTTTTGCGGCCCACATACACTTAAACCTTGTTTAGTTGGCCCTCATTAGTCTTTGAGTTTGACATTCTTGATTTAGAATGCTCCCAGTTTTGTACTAACCTTGAAGCAATTGAGATAATAGGCCCTCAAGTTATTTCTTTGTTCTGCAATTTAGATAAGAAACCCAGTCAGAGAAGAATGGAAGTTGTCAGGAATCCATGAGAGCAGGGACCATAGCTATGTCATACATGGCCAAATCACCGGACTCTAGTATAGGCTAGACATTCAATAAATATTTATTGACTGAAAGGTTGGCAAGGTCCATAGTATAGTTGGGGGAGTGAGCTGCTGATATTACAAGGGCTTATCGACAGGGGTGGGGAACATCTGACCCACCGGCCGTTTAGGGCCAATAAAATCCTTTGGTCCGGCCCTGCCAAGGCATTAGGGGTGAGTTAATTAAATATTTGGCCAAATCTAGCAGGCTAATTCTTAAGTGGATCATTTTGTATGGCCCACAAATGATGTTATAAATATCCAAATGGCCCTTGGCAATAAAAAAAGGTTCCCAACACCTGCTCTACAAGGAAAATAAAATCTTTCAGTATGATAGTAGAAATTGGGGTAGAGAAGATGACAGTGAAGCAGGTGTCAAAGTATAAAACCGAAGTGGAGAATGGCCTGGAGGCTGATAGATGATATTGGTAAAGAAATAAAAATGGTAAAACCTGCTCGTTTGAATTTCAAAAGTGGAGGGATTTTGCATGCAGCTGGAGGAATAATGCTTTGGAAGTTATCTGTGGAAAGCATGCCTAAACCAGAGCATATTAACAAATTGCCCATTAAATTGTGTCCTGCTTTTTTATTTTATCATTTAACACAGTGTCCTGAGACATTACCCACATAATTAAAAATTACTGGTCTATTATATGCATGCATATTAGCATAAACAATGGACACAGACACTGGGGCAGTGGGGGCTTGCCTGGGCTGGAAAGGGATTGGGGAGGGAGTCAATTGAGGAAAATGGAGACATATGTAAAACTTTAGACAGTAAAAAAATAAAAATAAATACTTGTCTACATTTTATCTTTCTATGCACTTTTGTCATTTCTAACATATGCATCCTCTTTCTTTGATACATATTTCTTTTTAGTCATTCCTAAGAATTCTGTGTGTTTGGCTGCTATTATAAATGGAATATATTTCTCCTGATAGCTCCTAATTGGTTATTGTAATCTGTTGTTAGTTTTAAATTAAATTTGTGCTTCTTTGACTTATCCTTTGAACTGATTGTAACATATTACAATTTCTTCATTAATTACTTAAACAAAATCTTAAAAATATGTTCATTTTTATATCGTTGTGAGAATTAAGATTTTATCTTTTAAAATATTATAATATGTGTAATGAGGTATTATCATCCAATATTATTCAAGGAGATTTGAATTTATAAGTTTTGCATCTTGGTCCATAAATTGCATAGAATATTCTGTTTGGAACAGTATATCAGGTGTTGACATCAGAGTGACTTAGCTTCAAAAACAATGTGAATAACTGCAAGATTTTTCAACTTGATAACGTTTTTATAAAATTGAACTTGGTTATTCATAGAAAGTTTGAAGAAACTCACTGATAAAAACATCTGACCCTACGTTTCTCTTGGGTAATTGTTTTCAGTGTTTCTACAGTTACAGGTACATTTAATTTTCAGCTTCTCAATAATACTTGGCATTGAAAATGTCATTAGATAGTTTGAATTTCTCTGAGATTCACAGATTTATTAAGGTGCAACTGAAGTCATATCCTATAATTTAAGGCACCTTTGTATTTGTTATATTTCATTTATCCTTTACATTTTATTTATAATTCATCTTTGTGTTTTTTTTAATATATTTTATTGATTTTTTACAGAGAGGAAGGGAGAGAGATAGAAAGTCAGAAACATCGATGAGAGAGAGACATCGATCAGCCGCCTCCTGCACACCCCACTGTGGAATGTGCCCACAAGCAAGGTACATGCCCCTGACCAGAATCGAACCTGGGACCTTTTAGTCCGCAAGCCAATGCTGAGCCAAACCGATCTCGGCTCATCTTTGTTTTCTTGATTAAATTTGCTAGAGATTTATCTACTTGATTCATTCTGCCATTTAAAAAACCTACCCCTTGGCTCCATATTATATTGGATTCTTAGTGATGTAGTTTTATTCATTTTTAATAATGATATATTTAAGGTTATAGATTTACTTCTGAATATTGTTCTCAAAGTTATGATAAGTCATGATCTCATTTCTGTTATTTTTTTATTAGTCTACTAGTGTTTCTTTGGGCTAACACGTGCATATAAATGTTCAAACTGTTGTTTAAATTTGCAAAAGTTTTTACATTATCATCAGAGAAGAGGATAACTATAATTTCTATCTGTAAGAGTTTTCAAAAGTTTTTTGTGTCATACCATATAATGATTTAAAATATATCTATTCTCAGGGGTTTTAAGATGGCAGCGGAGTAGCTGGGTCTCCCTGCACCTCCTTCCAGAACCAAGCTGGTAATAAAACTGAGAAACATTCACCCCGATTTACCAACTGAACACTAGCTGAAGAGGAAATTTTTAACAAGTGAGGGCAGAAAACACCTTAAGACTGCTAGGAAGGGTGGGGTCACAAGAGGGGCTGGCCCGGCTCCCATGGGTGGCAGGTGGAGGGTGAAGAGGAATATCTCAGCTGCAAGGGTAGGGGATGTGTCCCTGAGAGGAATCAAGCCTGGATCTCAGGCTGGGCTCCCAGCCCAGGGGACCAGAGCTGAGAACAGTGGCACACAAAACACCCAGCCAGGGAAGGCGGTGGGGCTTCTCTCTGCCTGGGAGATAAGGAGCCAGTTGGAGATAAAGCCATTTTCCAAAACAAAAACAAAAAACAGAGCACAGGATTTTTGATTTGTAGCCACTCAATGAGGCTTCAGTGGAGGGAGGGAGGTGTGGACTGGAGTCACCTGAAGACACGCTAGGGTGGGAGATGTGGAAAAGTGGTGGCTAGGAGTCCTGTGCTCAGTCATCGACCCCCCCCATACCGCTGCAGCCATCTTTCCTGGAAGCTTAAATCCCTCCAAACAGCAACAGCCTGGGAAAGGCAAATACCCCGCCCCTCGAGGACAGCGGCCCCACCCTCAGGAATCCTGCTTGCCCATGCTACATATTTTTTTAAAATTATATTTTAGTGATTTTTTACAGAGAGGAAGGGAGAGGGATACAGAGTTAGAAACATTGATGAGAGAAACATCGATCAGCTGCCTCCTGCACCCCCACTACTGGGGATGTGCCTGCAACCAAGGTAAGTGCCCTTGACTGGAATCGAACCTGGGACCTTTCAGTCCGCAGGCCAATGCTCTATCCACTGAGCCAAACCGGTTTCAGCCCATGCTACATCTTGACACTCGCTGATCAGCTACAGAAGCCAAACCTATGAGCCTGGACAGTCTCAGGGGGCATCAGTGACAGGCTTTGGGGTGGGTCCATTTCCCCCATTGTCTTTGGAAACTGACTGGTGCTTCTCCCCCATAGCAGACCTGATAGAAACTCGCACCTTCCAGCAAACACAACTGGACTACATACAAGGGGTTCTGCCCTGCTTGAGGTCAGGGAAATCTTTGCAACACACTCAGATGTGTGACTCACAGAGGGGGGAACATACCCACCATCTTCCCTGAAATTTGAACATCATCCCCCTCACTGTCTGAAAACAGCCTTTTCAGTGACTAAGTCTAGCAGTTGGATAGCATGCAGAAGTGGGTGGAGGCAGATCCCCGGGTGTCTTGGGATATTAGCTGATCTGCCCTGGAACTAGAACACAGCTTGGCCCCTCCCATGCGCAGCCAAGCCCTGTGGAGGCCATCACAAACTGTGGATCGCTTGAAGCTTCTAACCCAGTGGTTCCCAACCTTCCTAATGCCGGGACCCTTTAATACAGCTCCTCATGTGGTGGTGACCTTCAACCACAAAATTATTTTCTTTGTTACTTCCTAACAGTAATTTTGCTACTGTTGTGAATCGTAATGTAAATAACTGTGTTTTCTGATGGTCTTAGGCGACTCCTGTGATGGGGTCACGACCCACAGGTTGAGAATCACTGGTCTAACCCATTGGGAGAGCCAAACGTGGAGAGTTTCTGACAGTGGCTAGCACCAAGTACCTCCTGGAAGCCCAGAAATGGCATCCAAAATGGTCAGCCTCTATCAACTTAAGAGCAAGATAGAAAGGGAGCTCCCAGGGGCACTAAACTCTGCTGAGATGAATGCCACTTGGCTTTTTTTTTTTTTGCATTCTTTTCTTTTTATTTTTTATTGCTTCATTATTATTTTTATCTTTAATCCTTTATATCTTATTTTTCTCTTTCCTTTCCCTGCTCCGTTTTTTTGTTCTCCTTCTTGCTCTGCTTTTTTCCCCATTCTTATTTTTTTCTATCTCTTCTTTTTTTCCTTTTGATATTCCTTTTCTTCTGCTTTTCTTCTATACTATTTCCCTTTCCCCATTCTTACCTTTTCTCTTGCTTCTTTCCTTTCATAGTTTTACCTTCCCCTTTTATTCTTCTCATATTTTTTTTCTTATTCCGTTCTCTTTTCTCTTTCCTAATTCTCTTTTCGTGTGTGTGTGTGTGTGTGTGTGTGTGTGTGTGTGTGTGTTTTGTCTTTTGTTTTTGTCACTGTAGAGGTATTTTATATATGTGGCTGTGTTTTTGTTTTGTTTTGTTCTGTAAGTTCCTGTACAATAGCTCACACGACATGGTTAAGGTTGAGCCTCAGAGACAGACAGCCTGAGGGGAGATCCTATCCATGAAGAGAACAATGACAGTCAAGGCCCAATTACAACAGGAGAGCCCAAATAACATGTACAGGGATATTCCTAAAGCATCTACCTCAGGAGAACAAAGTCTACCTAATGGGTCCCACAAGACATATACTATAATAAGACTACCCCACATACTGGGAAGCATAGTTCTACCTACTACATATAAACAAACATAAAGAGACAGCAAATATTGGGAAATAAAGAAACAACTCCCAAATGAAAGAAAAGGAGGAAGCTCTAGAAAAAGAGCTGAAAGAAACAGAGACAAGCAATTTATCAGATATAGAGTTCAAAGTAATGGTTATAAGGAACTTCAACAGTCAGACATGAAGAATACCATATCTGACATCAGGAATACATCGGGCCAGCCAGAGTGGCTCAGTTGGATGAGCATCATCCTGTGCATTGAAAGGTTGCTAGTTCAACTCCCCCAGTCAAGGCACATACCTGAGTTGCAGGTTTGATCCTGGTAGGGGCATATACAGAAAGCATGTTTCTCTCTTCTCTCTTCTCTCTTCTCTCTTCTCTCTCTCTCTCTCTCTCTCTCTCTCTCTCTCTCTCTCTCTCTCTCTCTCCCCACGCTTCCTTTGTGAGGATATTTTTAAAAAGAATACACTGACAAGAATAGAAAAACCAAAGAACTTATATACTTATATGCATAGCTCATGGACATGGGAAATAAGGTAGTGAAGACCTGGGGGCAGGTGAGTAGGGGATGGGAGGATGAGGGTAAAGTGGGGACATATCTGTAATACTACCAACAATAAAAAATATTCTTTTAAAAAATAATGAATAAATAAATAAATAAGAATTTACTGGTAGGAATTAAAAGTAAATTGAATGAAGCAGAGGATTGAATCAGTGATTTAGAAGACAAGGTAGAAAAAAAAACCACCAAATAATAGCAGGAAAAATAAAAAAGAATTAAAAAGTAGGATTGTTTAAGGGAACTTTAGGACAGCATGAAAGATAACAACATCACATCAAAGGGGTATCAGAAGGAGCAGTAAGTAGCAATAAATAGAGAACTTGTCTAAAGAAATAATAACAGAAAACTTCCCTAACATAGAGAAGAAAAAGGTCACACAATTTCAGAAAGCACAGAGAGTTCCATTCAAGATGAACACAGAGACCCACACCACGACACATCATAATTAAAATGGCAGATGTTAAAGACAAAAAAAATCTTGAAGGCAGCAAGAGAGAGACAGAAAGTTACCTATAAGGGATTTCCCATTAGACTGTCAGCTTATTTCTCAACAGAAAAACTTCAGGCTGGAAGTGATTGGCATGAAGCTTTCAAAGTAAAAGTAAAAGCAAGAACCTGAGTCCAAAACTACTCCATCCAACAACACTAACATTTAAAATTGAAGGCAAAATAACAAGCTTCCGAGACAAAAGAAGGCTAATGGAGGATATTACCACCAAAACAGCATTGCAAGAAAATTTAAAGAGACTGCTTTAAGGAGAAGAAATCAAGGGAGAGAGGAAAGGAAGAGAAAATGGCAGCCAAATAGGCAGACGTGTCCTGTGACTTCTCAAAGAGCAGATAGAAAAAACAACTAAATCAAATAACATCCACCTGGAACTGGCAAGTTAAACACAGCTGGTGAGATGATCCATGGCCAGAAAGGATAGAGGACACCTGGAGAATGGTAGGACCAGGGATCTGGGCTGGAGAGAGAGACTCCTGACTACCAGGATGAGAGGGTCAGAAGGAACCTGTACTGCACCAAGTCCACATCCCTTGGGGACATGTGTAATACTCACTGTGTAACGGGGTCCAGATGGCTAGTGGCAGACAGGGAATCTAGATCTAAGCCCACAGCTGCAAGAGGCTATGCCCAGAAAGGCAGCCTGAAGAACTTCCCTAGTCATGTGGTACCAGGGGAGAGAAATGAACAGCAGCATGGCTGTTTTGCTTTACATTTTCCTTGCTTTTACTCACTAAACCCAGTTCATAGGACCTTGCAATTGCAAACACTCACCAAGGCTGCAGCACAGGTGGAAGAAGTTTTGTGGAAATTGGGGAGATGCTGTGGAGAGGAGCAGGAGAGGGAGAGGTGGCCAGGAATCCGGCACTGTGACATTCTGGTCCCTCCAACCCTAAGCAGCCATTTTTCTCCTGAAGAGCCAGCCCCTCCCAGCACCTGCAGGCAACTAGTGCAGCAGCACCCAGCCTCAAGCTCTTCAGAGGCCGGGAGCCTAGGGGGACTGAGTGGAGGGGCCATTGGTCCTGGAAACTAATACAGAAACACCCCCACCTAAAGTCTGTGTCAGAAGTAGATGCTTTTGTAAATACAACTGAAAGCAGGCAGACAAATAAAGCGGGCAGATTGGTCTTGCCTGCCTGAAACCAAGGCTGTGGATACAGACACAGAGGAGTAGTGAATCACTGTGAACTTCAACATGGTGCCGACTACCTGACAAGAAACTGAGAAATGGCAAACAGAACAGTAGAGAGGGGTCTTAAACCAGCGTGCCTGGGACATTAAAACCCAGCTGAAGAGAAAACACTTCACTTTTTTATTTTTTACTTAAGAAAGAAAACAACTTTTTTTTCTTCATTTTATTTTTTACCTTTCATTTTTTTGGATTATTTTTCTTCACTCTAATTTTATCATTATTTTACTTTATCTTAATTTTTTCTTTTTGCTACCCTTTTCTTCCTCACTTCTCCCTTTTTCATCCTGTTTTTCATCTCTTGTTCCTGCTTTAGTTTTTCTCTCTCCTTTCTTTTTATCTCTTGTTAAAAATTGATCTTCTTTATCTGCTTTATTGAAGCATTATTATTACTGTAGTACCAGTAGGCTTACTCATATAACTAATTTCCTCTCCCCCACTCCAAGTCCATGCACCCTTCTCTTTTCTGTTTCTTTGCTAGCCAATTTTTATGCTTTTGTTTTTCCTCTACTTGATTGCTCTCTTCTTCTCCTAATAGCTTAGTTTCACTCCCTAAACTCAATCCTATATGCTCTCTCCTCTATTCTCCTTTTCCAAAAATAAATGAATGTGGATAGATAAAGACAAAAAAAACCAAAACATTTTTAAGTTTTTTTATTTTTTTATTTACTATTTTGTTTGTTTGTTTGTTTACTTTTCTTCTTAGCTACTCATTCTCTTTCTACATCCTCTATACTGAACCAAGACCATTCCCCTATTCATTCAATTCCTTTACATTAATTACATTAATTTCTGGAAAATAAGCTCTGCTTATACAGATTCTGCTCCCCCCCCCTTTTTTTATCTGGGTGTTTGTTATTTGCCTTTTTTGTTTTGCTTGTTTGTTTTGTGGAGTTTTCTTTCCATATATGCATATTTTCCCCTTCTTTTTTCTCTTACATTTTTCCTTTTCTCAATATCATTTTTTTCTGTCTTTTCTCTCTCCTAATTATCTTTTATCTGGTGGTCACTTTTATTGGGATTATCGGTGTTGTGAATACATTTGTGTTTTGTTCCCTCTGTGTCATGTCTCGTTGAGTTGTATTTTGTACTTTTTGGTCAACATGGTAGAGAGTAAACTACATAACTAGACAGCCTGAGAGGAGACCCATCCACAATCAGGACAATAACACTCAAAACCCAACTACACCAAGAGAACTGAAATATCCCAAGTAAGGGGCATCCCTATAATACCCAGCCAAGGAGACACAGAGATTACACAATAGGGTCCCACAAAACATCCTATATAATAAAAGGCTAATATGCAAATTGACTGAAGAGCAGAACGAATGGTCCTATAATGCGCACTGACCACCAGGGGGCAGATGCTCAATACAGGTGCTGCCCCCTGGTGGTCAGTGCACTCCCACAAGGGGAGCACCACTCAGCCAGAAGCCAGGCTCATGGCTGATGATTGCAGCAGTGCTGGCAGGAGCCTCTCCCAATTTTACAGCAGTGCTAAGGATGTCCATCTGTCAGCTTAGACCTGCTCCATGCAGGGAATAGGCCTAAGCAGTCAGTTGGATATTCCCTCAAGGGCTCCCTGACTGTGAGATGGTGCAGGTCAAGCTGAGGGAAACCCCCCATGAGTGCACAAATTTCATGCTCCAGGCCTCTAGTCTATTATATAAGACAAACTCAAAAAAATCTGGGTGACATAGAAGTTTGATCTAATACACATAAACAACCACAAAGGAACAGCAAATGTAGGGAGACAAATAAATAGCCCCCATATGAAATAAAAGGAGGAATCACCAGAAAAGGAAGAAAATGATATGGAGGCAAGCAATTTGTCAGAGAAATAATTCAGAGCCATGGTCATAAGGACACTTAAAAGGATGGAAGATAAATTCAATAACATGTGTAAGAATCAAGAGGTAATGAAGAACCCTAGCCAGTTTAATTCGGTGGATAGTGTCAACCTGTGGACTGAAGGGCCCTACGTTTGATCCCAGTCAAGGGCACATGCCAATGTTATAGGCTCTATCCCCCATGAAGGGCATGCAGGAGGCAGCCAGCCAATGATTCCCTGTCATCACTGATGTTTCTATTTTTTTCTCCCTCTCCCTTCCTCCCTGAAATCAATAATTTTTTTTAAAAAAGGGGGAAATGAAGAAGAACCAGGTGGAAATTAAGAATGATATAGCTTCAATAAAAAACGCAATGGGGAGTATCAACAGTAGATGAGTAGAAGCTGAGGACCACATCAGTGAGTTAGAAGACAAGGTAGAAAGAAACACCCAAGAAGAGTAGCAACTGAAAACAAAATTTAAAAAGCAGGAGAGCTCTAGCCAGCTTGGCTCAGTGGATAGAGCATCAGCCTGTGGACTGAAAGGTTCCAGGTTCAATTCTGGCCAATGGCACATGCCTGGGTTGTGGGCTCAATCCCCAGTGGGAAGCAAGCAGGAGGCAGCTGGTCAATGATTCTCTCTCATCATTGATGTTTCCATATCTCTATTCTTCTCCATTTCATTCTGAAAGCAATAAGGAAATATGCGGTTTTTTTTTTAAAGCAGGAGGATAACCTAAGGGAGCTTTGGGACAACACAAATGAAGCAACATACACATGGTAGGGGAGTCAGATGGAGAGGAAACTGAGCAAGAAATAGAAAACCTGTTTGAAGAAATAATGACAGAATTCTTCCTAGACTTGAGGAAGAAAAAACTCACACGAGTCTAAGTTGAACCCAAAAAGACCAACACCAAGTCACTAATCATCTGAGAGAAGCAAATCAAAATGACAATGTGGTACCATCTCACACCTGTCAGAATGGCTATCATCAACAAACAAAAAGTGCTGGCGAGGATGTGGAGAAAAAGGAACCTGCTGGTGGGAATGCAGACTGGTGCAGCCACAGTGGAGAACAGTATGGGGTTTCCTCAAAAAACTAAAAATGGAACTCTCATTTGACCCAGTGACCCCACTTCTAGGAATATATCCCAAGAAAACAGAAATACCAATCAGAAAGGATATATGCACCCCTATGTTCATAGCAGCACAATTCATCAAAGCTAAGATTTGGAAACAGCCTAAGTACCAATCAGTAGGTGAGTAGATTAGAAAATTGTGGTACATCTACACAATTGGATACTACACAGAAGTAACAAAGAAGGAATTCTTACCATTTGCAACAGCATGGATGGACCTGGAGAGCATTATGCTAAGCAAAATAAACCAATCAGAGAAAGATAAATATCACATGACCTCACTCATGTGGGATATAATGAACATCATAAACTGATGAACAAAAATAGAACCAGAAAAAGAAACACTGAGCAGACCATCCAACTTCAGAGGGGAGGCAGGGAGGATGGGGGGAATAAGAGATCAGCCAAAGGTCTTGTATGCATGCATACTATCATAACCAATGGACACAGACAATGCGGTGGTGGGGGCATTTCCTAGGGTTTGGGAGTGGCCAGGGAGGGGTCAATCAGGGGAAAAAAGAGACATGTGTAATACTTTAAACAATAAAAAAAGAGAGAGGAAAATAAGTATAAAGAAAAATGGCAACAAATAAGTACCTATCAATAGTAACCTTAAATGTAAGTGGACTAAATGCTCCAATCAAAATACATAGGGTAGCTGAATGAAGAAGAAAACATGAGCCATATACATACTATCTAGAACAAAAGATGCACACAAACTGAAAGTGAAGGAATGGGGAAAAATATTCCATGCAAATAAAATTTTTTTAAAGTACTGGGGTAGCAGTACTCATATCTGACATAATAGATTTCAAACAAAGGCTATAAAATAGACAAAGAAGGTCACTACATAATAATAATTTGATACAATAAGAAAATATAACTCTTGTAAATATATACTCATCCAACATAGGAACACCTAAATACACTAAGTGGCCAGATTATTATAATCTCTGAATGTATAATAATCTGGCCAATCAGTGTATATTCTATATAATAAAAGGTTAATATGCAAATTGTCTCCTCGACCAGGAGCTCAACCAGCAGGCAGGCCAGCCAACTGCCCATGTCCCTCCCCCTGGCCAGGCTGGTCAGACCCCACCCATGAATGAATTCACCGAATTCATGCACTGGGCCTCTAATAAATATATGTGTGTGTGTGTGTGTGTGTGTGTGTGTGTGTGTGTGTATACATATATATGCTGAGTGGCAAGATTATTATGCATTCATAGATCATAATAATCTGGCCACTCAGTGTATATGTTTAAAAAAAACTCTTGGGCTGAGACCGGTTTGGCTCAGTGGATACAGCATCGGCCTGTGGACTGAAAGGTCCCGGGTTCGATTCTGGTTGGGGGCATGTACCTTGGTTGCGGGCACATCTCCAGTGTGGGGCATGCAGGGGGCAGCTGATCGATGTCTCTCTCTCATCGATGTTTCTGACTTTCTATCCCTCTCCCTTCCTCTCTGTGAAAAATCAATAAAATATATTTTAAAATAAATAAATAAATAAATAAATTAAATTAAATAAACTCTTGGTAGACTTTAAAGGAGAGAGTGATAGCAATACAGTCATAGTAGGGGACTTTAAAACCTCACTGACACCACAAGATAGATTTCCAGATTTAAAAAAATACACACAAGGAAACAGCCACCTTAAATGACATACTAATCAGATGAATTTAATTGTTATTTAGAGAACATTTCATCCCAAAACAGCAGAATATGCATTCTTCTCAAGTGCATATGGAACATTCTCAAAGATAGATTACATATTAGTACACAAAATAAGTTTTAACAAGTTCAAGGAAATTGATACCATATCAAATATTTTCTCAGATCACAATGGCATGAAACTAGAAATTGATTACAATAAAAAACTCAAAAACATTTAAACACATGCTAAATAGCTAAATAGCATGTTATTAAACAATAAAATGGCTTACCAGTGAAATCAAAGAAGAAATTAAAATATTCCTGGAAGTAAACAAGCAAAAACATACAACAAGCCAAAATCTATGGGATACAGCAAGAACAGTCCTGAGAGGGAAATTCATAGCATTACAAGACTACCTAAAGAAAAAAGAAAAAATTAACAATAAACTACTTAACCATACAACTTAAAGAATTAGAAAGAAACAATAAGAAAAGCACAGAGTAAGTAGAAGGAAGGAAATAAATAACTGGAAATAAACTTAACCAAGGAGGTAATTAATACACTTGTACTGGGAAAACTATAGGACATTTAAAAAAAGAAATACATGTAAGAAATTAATAAAAATAATTTAAAAAAAAGAAATAGAAGAAGATACAAACAAGTGGAGGCATATATCATGTTCATAGATTCAAAGAATTTACATCATTAAAGTGTCCATACTACTCAAAGGTCCTGAGACATGGAGGCATAGAACAGACTGACATATCTCAGAGGCAAGGAGGTAGGAGGGCAGGAAAAGATTAATCAAAGAATGTATATGCATATATACATAATCTAAGACACAGACAATAGTATGGAGAAGGCCTGGTGTAGGGCAGGGTCTAGATGGAGGGGGGTTAAGAGGAGGGGTATGGGACATCTATAATACTGTCAACAATACAAATAAAATTATATATATCCTGTGAATAATTCTCTGGTTTCTGAAAATGTTCTCAGAAAAGAGAGTATACACTGCCTATAAAAAATTTTTATATGGGGGGATAAGGATACATATGTAATACCTTAATAAATAAAGAAATTTAAAAATATTTTTATATTTATTAATGAGACTTGATGAATTATGCTTTTCAAATATTCTAAGTACTTACATTTTTGGTATACTTTTTCTGTAATGATTAAATTATGTGGAAATCTCCCATACAGACATTTTTTTAATTTTTCTTCTTGTATTACAGGTTTTTCTTTACATATTTGGATGCCATTTTTTGAAGAAAGCAAAAAAAAAAAAGTCTATGACTACAATATCCTAAATATAGCTTATATGTTTTATCATTATAATATGAATTTCTTGGGAGAAAAATAATTGTACGATTATTGTTGTTGATATGTTGTTGTTTTTTCAAATAGGTAAATGACATGATAAGTTATTTGGAGGATATATTGATTGGAAGGAGCTAAGACCAAAAGATGAGAAGGCAGAAATTATGAATGACTGAATTAAGAAAAAGGCTACTGAGAGGTTTTTAGGGGACTGGATTGGAGGGAACTGGATTGATGGGGACTGGGGCAAACGAGAAGAGTTGAAAGGGACTGGGGCAAGTGAGAAGAGTTGAAGGTTAACACTACACTTCTGATATTGTTGACCATTATCTAAAGGCAATATAGGAGGAAGAGCTGGGCTGGCTTTTCAGAATAGGCCATCTAATACAGTTCCTTCTTTTTATATTTATCCCAAAGGACTCAAGCCCAGACCTAAATCTCAGTGTTGAATCTTTGTCAGTTGATTGCTTACTCAAACCAAAGTCCTTCTACCTTATTCTAAACCATTAGTATAAATACTAAATTTCAGGGAGAACACATTTATTTTATGAGCTAGGAGCTCTTTCATAAATTTGAGGAATAACTTAACACTCGCTGTCCTTCCTATACTCTCCTCAGGGTAGCTACAGGTGAAGGTTATGTTTTCCACAAGAGGGCAGCATCATATAATAAATTATGCCATTGAAAGTCTCCTCCAATAAGGGCCGAAAAGAAAAGATTGAAAGGATAACCTACATAGGTTCAGGGAGTCATGGAAACTGCCACACCAATGAAAACAAAAGGGCCCTACTATCTCCAAAGGTCATAATTAAGTGACTGGTAGGTAGTGGTTGCTGTTGCTATAGGTAAGAGAAAGAGGACTTGGAGCTTCCCAAGGGAAGATGAGTGATACATCTGAACACTCTCATTATTATGACTGGCTCATAAGTCACCCTGGATGGTGTCCACATTTCTGCAAAGTACTGGTATTTCTGCTATCTCTGTATAATCAGAATCTCACGGGGACCTTTATTTCCTGTTCAGACCTTTGTCACCTCTAAATGATTTCCCAGCAAATCATGTTCTCTGAAGATTATGTTGCAAAATACACTACAATCCTGATGTCCTCCTTATTTAATAGTGTTTGGTTATCCCAATTATGCTTCTTTTATGTCCTAGGGAAAGAAATGAGACTGACATTCATTGATAACCCATTATGAAAAAGGCATTTTACATAAATTGCTTCATTTAATCAATACAACAATGCCATTATATATAACTTCTATTTCCCATGTGACAGAGCTAGGAAGTAACATGCATGGGATTATCTGACTCCAAAACAAAAACTGCCAAATGCACCAAGCTACCCTTCCAAGAAGCCTTATTTATAACCTAAATCATGACCAATTGAAGATTGAGTCAGTGACAATGTGTGTATTGTATAAGGCATTGCTTAAGATGTCACCTCCTATCCAAATACATGAGCAGGCATGGCTTAATATTAATATTAGATACCAGAAAGTAATATAATACCAGTACATGATTGGGATCCTATATAATTTCACCCCTACTAACTCAAAACCTTTTCATTCTTAATTATTCTTTCCTCAGGATAAAGCATTTAGATGTGGAGCATGAGAACAATGGAAGAATTAAAAATGGCTTCTGTGTTTCTGGTTTGGTTAACTGAGGGCATGGTTGTCTCAATCACTGTGATAAGGAGTTTAGAAAGGGATGACATTTTAGGTTTTGAGTATGTTGTCCTTGAAATTCATCTGAGACATGTAAGTATAAATGCCCAATGGGAAGTTGGTTATATGAGTCTAGGGCACAGGAGATATACTCATCCACATATAGATAATAATTGAAGTTCTGGAACTGGGTGAGATTTTTGATGGCATATTAATGAAGTCAGGAAGGATGGCAGTAGGGAAAACACCAACATTTAAGGGATGGTTAAAGGAAGAGTAGGTAGGAACCTGGTTTTTTAACAAATGAACATTAAAAACAAAGAGGCAGCCAACCAAACGAGAGATGATATTTGTAAACAGTAGCTCCTACAAAGGTTTAATTTTCAAAATATATAAAGAACGCATAAAACACAACACCAAACAAACCTCCCAATAAAAAAAAATGGGGAGAAGACCTGAACAAGAACCTTTCCCAAGAAGACATACAAAGAGACAATAAATATAAGACAAGATGTTCAACCTCACTAGCAATTACAGAAATGCAAATCAAAGAGGACTGGATAAAGATGTGGTATGTATATACAATGGAGTACTACACACCCATAAGAAAAAAAATGAAATAGCAAAATTTACAACAAGGATGGACCTTGAGAACATTATGCGAAGTGAAGTAAGTCAAATAGAAAAAGCTAAGAACTATATGATTTAACTCATATTTAGAATATAAAACTGAAACTTATGAACACAAACAGCATTGTGGTGGCTGCCAGAGGGAGGGAGTGGGGGGAAAAGGTATTCCTTATATAAGGTGACAGGAGAAGCTTTAACTTTGGGTGGTGGGCACATGATCCTATATACAGATTTTGTAAATTAGTAGTCCACATATGAAACCTGTATCTTCATGTTGACTAATGTCACCCCAATTAAAAAAAAAAGTAAAAAAAAATAAATGCAAATCAAAACTATAATGAGATACCACCTCACACTATCAAGTGGCTATTATCAACAAGGTAAGTAATAACAAGTGTTAGGTTGTGGAGAAAAGGGAACTCTCATTCACTGCTGGTGGGAATGTTGACTGGTACAACTATGGCAAACAGTCTAGCTATTCCTCAAAAAAAAATTAAGAATAAAACCCAGCAATCCTTCTCCTGGATATATACCTGAAAAACTCAAAAACATGATTCACAAAGATATATACACTCCTATGTTTACTGCAACATTATTCATGGTGGCTAAGACATGGAGACAACCAAAGTGTCCTGCGGTAGAGGACTGGGTAAAGAAGAAGTGATACATATACACAATGGAATGCTACTCAGCCATAAGAAAGGATAAAATAGTGTCATTTGCAACAATATGGATGGACCTTGAGAATATTAGGCTAAGTGAAATAAGTCAGAAAAAGCTAAGAACCATATGATTTCACTCATATGTTAGATATAAAACTGAAACTCATGGACACAAACAGCAGTGTGGTGGTTGCCACAGGGAATGGGAGTCCCATATCTGGTAACAGGAGAAGATTTGACTTTGAGTGGTGGGCACACAGGGCAATATACACATCTTGTAACATAGAAACCCACACCTGAAACCTGTATGGTCATATTAACCAATGTAATCCCAATAAATTTAATTTAAAAAATAAAAATAAATAACATTTAAAAATGAACAGAGAGGTAAGAACAAGTAAATGGATCTCTTTAAAGCAAGAAAGGAGAGTTTCACAAAGGTGGGCATAATCCATATCAACAAAATCAAAGGCTATGTATAAATTGTATATGATGAAGATTGAAAATAATCCACTGATTTTGGCAGTTAGGAAGTAATATGCAGCTTTGACAGGGTAATTTCAGTAGAGTTCTGAGAGTCAAATTCAGAGTGAAATGGGTAAAAAGCAAAATGGTAGGTGAAGAAGTAGAGACAGTGATTATAGAATCTCCTTTTGAAAGACTGAGTACCAGCAAAAGAAAGAAGATAGGGTAGTAGCTAGAGGGAAAAGTATGCTTGTGGAAGGATGTTTTAAATTCTTTTTAATAATAAAAAATATTTAATATGGGGAAACCTAGGTATGTATACAGAAAACAAGCTAATAGACATTAAGTATAATTTTCAGTAGTACAGAGCAAAGATGCAGCAGCCATACTGAAAGCCAACCAGTAGCCAGATATTTGATGGCAGTAGAATGACTATGTTCTAAAATGCCCTTACCTTCCTTCTATTTATGCCACTCAACTTACCTGGAGTGCCCTTTTCCTTCAGATGGTTTGTTTGTCAAATACTACCCACCCGTGAGCTCAAATTTCACCTCCTCTATGAAGTCTTACCCTAGCAATCTCTTCTGAAGGTCCTCTCTTTCTCTTGAACTCTAATAGCAATATCTGTTTGAACAATCCATTTGACAACCACCCTTCACTCTATGAAATCTCTTTAATTGCTTTCTTCAAAATTATGCTGCTAATTAATCACATATGAATCTTTTCTCCCCTGCTAAACTGTACACTCCTCAAGGGCAGGATTTCTATCTTAGAGTTTTCCACAGCCTCCAGAATGTCTACCATGGAAGGTAGTAGGGTCTCTTTAAATCTACGTGGTTGAGCAGTGGCAGCTTGTTATGAAGAAGACAGAAAAACGGTGGGTTAGGTAAGCCCTTGGTGTGCATTGAGTCATTTTTTTTTCTCTCAATAGCAAATAAGACAGAATCTTGCAGAAGTAAAGTAAATTTATACAAAAGACACAGATAGTATGTGACAGTGCCGGGATTTGAACCAAAGGCCTTTCTCCTAATACAGTATTCTTCAGTTGTGTACAGAATTCTGTTCATGGGAAACGCCTCTTTCCTTGGTGATATTGATAGAGATATAACTCTGTTGAGGCTTTACTACCAACCACCTGGTTTTGGTAGCCCTTGCACCATGCAGGATATTTCCCTGTACCTTACCTCCTGACAATCAGCTTGAGGATCCTGAAGGAGCCTTTGATGAGGATGAGGGCCTCTTGGCGGGAGCCATACAATGGAGTGCCATTGATATTCACCAGCTCATCACCAGTCCTCATCTTCTGGGACAAGGCTGCCTTGCCCCCATCTTCAATCTGTGTTGCAGAGAACAAGATAGAAAGCAGGTGGTGAGGCAAATCCTTCCCCAAAATTCCACTGTCTGGCTCCTCCCAACCTTTGAGCCACAAGTAGTACTGCAGTGGGGCATGGCAGGGCTGGCAGAGGGGAGGCAGTAAGGTGGGTGAGAAATGGCTCCAGGAAGCTCCAGGCAGCAGCTCAGAAGCTGATCATAGACCATTATTTACTGAAGGTAAAGCTTGGGCAAGCTTTTGAGGAAGGAGGCAACATAGTAATAATACAATATGTCCATCTAGGGAGACAAGCACTTCTAAATAGGAAAATTAGGCTTGGAAGGAAGACCACAATATGGGCTGGAATAGCAGAATGGCATATCAAAATGTGCAATTAGAGTCCAAAGAGCTAGACTTCAGCAAAATCATCTTTGGCAAGTCCTTTCCTATCTTTGGGCAGACTTTTGAACTCTGACAAACTTGAGTTTGGATCTTGGATCTAGTACTTCCTAGCTGTGTAATTCTAAGCAAGTTACCTGTGTTTTGAGTACCTTATAAGTGAAATATAGATAATGAGAGTACCTACCTCACAGGGTTGTTAGTATACAAAATGTCTGGGAGCAGTAAGTCCTCAATAAATGTGCAAGTTCTGATTATTATAGCAAGGGGAGTGACTTTGGAGGTAGCTTCTAGCTCAATGTTCTGTGAGTGGAATTGCAAATTCAAGAGATACAAAATATGCACAAATTGATCATTTATCTGTGTCTTCAACAAGTACCCAGCACAGTGCTTCCAGTGTCTTACACATAGGGGGCATTTACCAAAAGCTTAAAACCTGGGTGCTCACTATTCCACCACAGCCTAGAGAATTTCCATTGAAAAGGCCAATCTTGGCCAGAAGGGGGGCATTGAAAGCAAAGTCATAAATAATAGCCACTGTGATAGACAAAGGAAAATCAAAGCAGAATATCCCCCAAGGGTCCCAGCTTATAGCTACTTTTATCCTATATAATAAAAGCCTAATATGCTAAGTGTCCGGTTGTCTTGTTGGCCATTCAACCAAAGGATAATATGCTAATGATATACTGAGGCTGCTTAACTGCTTGCTATGATGTGCACTGACCACCAGGGGGCAGACACTCTGACTAGTAGGTTAGCTTGCTGCTGGGGTCTGGCTGGTTGGGACTGAGTGAGACAGTCCTTCCCCACCAGGGGGCAGATGCAGTGAGCTGAGCAGTAAGGAGCAGTGAGTAGGTGGGCAATAAGGAGCAAGGGATCACAGACTGCAAGAGGGATGTCTGAATGCCAGATTAGGCCTGATCACCAGGGAGCAGGCCTAAGCCAGCAGGAGGACATCCCCTGAAGGGTCCTGGACTGTGAGAGGGCACAGGCTGGGCTCAGGGACCCCCCTCCTACTGCATGAATTTCGTGCACCAGGCCACTAGCATGTTGTATATTTCTTCAACCCCCAAAGTGAGTTCTAGCTATTGGAACATCAATTCCATCCATGGTGTTAGGAGGCATCTCATCTATCCATTAATTTAGTCTTCAAGTTTTTAGTGAATTTCTAGTATGCACAGGAAAACCTGCTGGGCATAAAGAAAAGAGGAAGGCACACACAACTCTTAGATTCAAGGGTGGATTATCATCTAAAGTTCATATAGCCACACAAATGGTTTAGTAACAAAAGGTCCAATCTACTGATAGACTCAGAAAAAGGTGTTTATTTGTTTGTTTTTTTTCCAAAGGCAAGCTGAGGTGAGGGTGATTAAACCACACAATCCTTAGGGAAAATTAGATTCTAAGTGGGGCAACTTATGGGCTGGTCTTTGCCGCAGGTGTTTTTACACTTCTACTCTTGTTCCAATCTTTCTCTCAGTTTTTAATAGCATCCAATCTATCCCACACCATGGAAGTTAGAATATTGCTGAGATTTAGGTTGGCCAGTCCATATGCAATTTGGCAGATGCACCCTCCTTAGTGCAGAGAAAAATGTTAATTCAGGATTTCAAAAACCCCATCAAATAAATTAAAATTTTAAGTTAAATCACAGACTGTAATTAAATTTATTGCTGCTAACCCAACAGTTTTTAAATTAATCTTTGTTTAATAAACTATAGGTTAGCCAAGTGACTTTGAATATCTACACCTCTGTTCCAGTACCTGGGCCACCACTCAAAACAAGCCTATATTGGTAAATGTGGAACAACTCTGAGCAAATTAATTAGGATTGCATTCGTATTCCATTGTCATTATCATTATTACTCCACAGTCACTGCTGTCTGCTGCCAAAAGAAAAAAGAAATGCTATACTTGAATTTCAGGAGTTCTATTTGAATGACTCATTCCTTTGGCATCCACAGAAGGTCCTCAGGATCAGGCAGGAATTTCAGCAGGGACCAGCCTTTTAAAAGGGCTTCCTTAGGCTAACTAACAACCACAAACAGGAATCTAACTAATGACTGCTAATAGATTTTTCCTGTTGATGTGCATTAGTCTTAATTCACTCTACTCATTTTTTATTCATACAACTCAATTATCCATATTACTGTTAGCCAGAGCAAGTCTTCCCTTCAATATGTATTGATATTAAATACCACTTCAAGTTAATTAAGTACTTTGTTACATCAGCAAGATCTCTGTTTATTCTAGGTCAGAAAATGAAAGAGGGGTAGTTTTTAAACTAAAATGCTTAGTTATTGCTGTAGCAAAAGCTCATGCATTTTGCATTCCCTACTGCTACTATCTGAGTCCTTGCAGAAACTCTTTTTTAGACTATAGCCTCAGGCTGACTACATGCCCCTTTTGCTATTCCCTGCCCTTTCTCAGTCGCCAGCAGTATCCTCCTCAGGACCGACAATGCCACTTTAGCACAAGTGTGAGGATTTGCAAACAACAAAACAGTCGAGTATTGGCACCCAGCACAATCCCAGAGTCCAGACTGATGCAGAGCAGGGTATGGAACTCTCTTTGGGTGAATATATCTTGGACTATACACCAAACTAGTCCTTTTCCAGACACATTGCATTTACTGAGCTATACAACTGATTCTTTCATACTCCTCCTGATTTTTTATGCTTTTTAAAAACTATTGTTCACTAGTCTTTCTCTTCCCCTGCTGCCACATAGATTTCTGGGACACAGCATGTCTTTCATTTATTGTTTTGCCTCCTGAGAGACAGTTCTCCAGGTTAATGGCTCAACCACACATTTGTTTATATAGAAGATAAAACAGCTGTTCATTTTTCTAGCAAGGAAATGGAAAAGGAAAGGAAAGAAAAAAAGGAAAGAATTGAGGAAGAAAGAGAATGAAGGGAAAATATATATACAGGGTGGGGCAAAAGTATATATACAGTTGTATTATTATTTATTAGTAGAGGTCCAGTGCATGAAATTCGTGCATGGAGGAATAGGGGAGTGTCTCTCAGCCCAGCCTGCACCCGCTCCAATCTTGGACCCCTCGGGGGAATGTTCAACTAAACCAGTAGTTGGACATCCCTCTTACAATCTGGGACTGCTGGCTCCCAACCGCTTGCCTGCCTGCCAGCCTGATCACCCCTAACCACTCCCCTGCCAGCCTGAATGACATCTAACTGCTCCCTTCCTGGCCCGATTGCCCCCAACTGTCCTCCCCTGCCAGCCTGGTCGCCCCCAACAAGCCCCATTTTGTGCTAATGAGCTGATGATTTAGAAATTTTTGATGGGTCCTCAAGGTAGCATGAAATGCTCTGATAGCTGGCAACAAAGTGACAAGTCAGCCCCTTGAGAGTAAAGGCAAAGAAAAAAAATTGACTTAACAGCACTTACTAGCTTTCTAGTAGCTTTTATTTAGTCAGATATTAGCAGATACTTGCTTGGGTTTTTGAATAAATTTATAAGATATGAAAAAGTGAAGAAAAAAGTTAAATCAGGTTTATCTTGAAAAATGCTGTCAGCAAAAGAAATAGCATCTGCAATGATAACCAAATGGTATTGAATGTTTATAACAATGGTGTAAGAGCAGCATTAAAAATCAATGACATGACTATAAATACTTCTACTTGCCACAAGAAATTTGTTGGAAAATCAGGCATTGACTAAAACTTTCTTGGCTAGTTCTAGGACCTTCTGGCCAAATTACCAGCCCATATTCCTACTTCTGCCAGCTAGTCTAAGAAGGTAAAAAGGTTTACTTGTTTAAATTGATGGTTTGTTTGTTGTTGTTGTTTGCAAATAGACATAAGATGTCCACCCAGAATACAGTGACTTCATTGCTTTAAGAAAATAGAATATCCTGTGAATGTCTATTTAGTACCCTCTAGAAGATTTTCAGTTTCTAGTAACACTTCAGATACTCATTCAGCAATTTGGCCTTTTCTAGGAAATAAGTAGAAAGGAAATATAGAGGTGGAGATAAGCTAGATTTAAGAAGTTAAGCCAGAGAGGATCCAAGATGGCTGCATAGGTAAACACCTACACTGCTGCCTTGCACAACAATTTCAAAACTACAACTAAAAGACAGAACGGACATCATCCAGAACCACAGGAAAGCTGGCTGAGTGGAAATTCTACAACTAGAGGGAAGGAGAGAGGCTCACAGAGACCCAGAGGAGCTGCAAAAAGCTGAGGCACAGAGACGCGCGCCTGGAGAGAGAGGGTGCTGGAGTACCTGGCTGGCCTTCTCTGGCGGGAGGGAGATGGAGACTCTCAACGGCATTAAACCCCTTATTCTATGGCACTAAACCCCACGTCCGGCTGGGACTCATACAGGGGGAGTTCAGACTGTGAAGAGGGAGAAGTGCATGGAGATCTGGGGGAGATACGAAAGGGCGGAGGTCGGGTGGCGCGCATAGCACTGCGCACAGAGGACCAACTGCTGATTGTGCCGCTGGCTTTCACGAGTGGGTGGGAGACAGACCCTCCCAACTGTGCCACTTCTGACTCCACTAAGCCCCAGTTTTGGGTGAAACCCTGGGGACTCAGACTCATATGGACCTGGAGCACAGGGGACCGAGAAAGGCAGAGGTCTAGAGGCACTGCGCACACAGGGACCGCTCCAGCAATTACCCAATCACATGAGACCCAAGGGCCGTGGAGGGTGGGGCGACTGAAAGGCAAGGTGGTCCATTAAGCCCTGAGACTCCATACATCCCAAGCTCAATAGAGAGGCTGTTGCCGTTTTGCAAGTCTGGTATCATAAGGCTGAATCCAACACAGAAGTTCTCCTGGCATAGTGAAAATGCCGACACAAGGGAAGGGATCACAAACAAAAGAAATGGAGGAAAACAAATGACTGGATATAGAGTTCAAAACCATGCTTATAAGATTTTTCAAGAATATCCTAGAAAAGTTGGGTAAAGTTAGCGAGACCCAAGAGGAGATGAAAAAGAACCAACTAGAGATGGAAAAAAACCAACTAGAGATGGAAAAGGACCAACTAGAAATTAAACATACACTGACTGAAATAAAAAATATTATACAGAGACCCAACAGCAGACTAGAGGAAGGCAAGAATCAAGTCAAAAATTTGAAATATAAAGAATCAGAAAACACTCAACTGGATAAGCAAGAAGAAAAAGGAATCCAAAAATGTGAAGATAATGTAAGGAGCCTCTGGGACAGCTTCAAGTGTACCAACATCAGAATTGTGGGGGTGCCAGAAGAAGAGAGAGAGCAAGATACTGAAAACCTATTTAAAGAAATAATGACTGAAAACTTCCCACATCTGGTAAAAGAAATAGACTTACAAGTCCAGGAAGCACACAGAACCCCAACCAAAAGGAATCCAAAGAGGACTATACCAAGACACATCAGAATTAAAATGCCAAGAGCAAAAGAGAAAGAGAGAATATTAAAAGCAGCAAGAGAAAAACATTTAATTACCTACAAGGGAGCACCCATATGATTGTCAGCTGATTTCTCAACAGAAACGATGCAGGCCAGATGGGAGTGGCAAGAAATATTCAATGTGATGATAGCAAGAACCTACAACCAAGAATACTCTATCCAGCAAAGCTATCATTCAGAATTGAAGGGCAGATAAAGACCTTCACAGATAAGAAAGAGCTAAAGGAGTTCATCAACTCCAAACCAGTATTATATGAAATGCTGAAAGGCACTCTTTAAGAAGAGAAAGAAGAAAAAGATTAAAGTCAAAAAATTATGAACAACAAATACGTATCTATCAACAAGTGAATCTAAAAATTAAGTGAATTAAAAATTTGATCAAAAGAATGAACTGGTGAATATAATAGATTCAGGAGCACAGAAAGGGAGTGGACTGATAATTCTCAAGGGGAAAGGGGTGAGGGGGGTGCAGGGAGAGACTGGACAAAAATCATACACCTATGGATGAGGTCAATGCGGGGGAGGTAAGGGTAGAGGGAGAGGTGGGAGCCAGGTGGAAGGGAGCTATGGAGGGGAAAAAAGATAAACAAATGTTATAACCTGAATAATAAAGATTTAATTTTTAAAAATACCAGGTATGACACATAATGATATTTTTGAGGTGTGATAATAAAGGGTATTGAAAATTTAAAAAAAAAGTTAAACCATTAGGAAGTAGGACTGCAAAATAATGATAAGTCTGTGCTTATTCTGAAACTTAGTTTGAAATCTTGAGTAGATCACAAGTTGGGAAACGTTTCTGATCTGCCCTCTCTACCCTAGTGGTACCCCTTAGAATCTGACCATGCTAGGAGAGACTAATCAGAGTACCCTGGACAAGGGAGATACAGTCTTTGAAATCTCTGCAATGTCTTTGCCATGAATTTCAACAGTCCAATTCCAGGTTGTGGACATATCGGCTAACCTAACTTGTCTCTCTTTTAGCAACTCTCTTCCTTCAAAATCCCTCTCAAATTTCCAAAGTAGTCTAGAATAGAAAAACAAGAAACTCTACTGCTTCTGATTTTATGTTCTCTACCTTTCTCCAGTTTCCAAAAGGAAAAAATAGAAAACAGAAACCTCTTTAATAAATAAAGAATTCAAAGACACCAATCAATTACAAAAATGTAAGCAGGCTAAAAAAAAAAAAAAGGCGGCGGGGAGGGGGGAAGCAGGCCTGGTTCTAAGTAATAATCCTTGTGCGGAGACAGATCAAGGAGGAAGTAGACATCAAGAGAGAAGACATTCTTTCCCTCTACCAGCTACGAAGCAGATGCCCAAATTCTACAAGGGACTGTTCTAGAATGTAAAGTTCTGTGAATCAGGCCCATGGGTTTCCCTGACCTCGGACCAAGGGAACTATGCTGTGCACCACAGCAGACCCTATACCTATAGACACCTCCCCAATTGCTTAATCATCATCTAGTTTACTAATCCTTACAACAAAGGCCCTCTAAGCTTGAAATCATTGAATATCCCTAGGGATTAGTCCAAGTCAAATTCTAAGTATCTGTGCCAAAAACTCAGTCAGCCAAATTTAGCTCTAGGAATTTGGTGATGGAAAGGGGTAGGGAGTCAAAAGTACTATAGGCTACATTAACAACCAAAAGCCAGTTTGTCTTTGATCCTACCAAGCCAGATCATCCTATTGTCACCATAAGCCAGATAAGGGGGAATAAACATTATGCAAGAGTAAACTCAGGGTTTCTTCCACTATCAGCAATATACTTATTGGGGTCCTGTTCACACTTTATAAACTCTAGTCAACTGGTTACACTGAAGTCTCTTACTGATGTTAATATCAGTGTTTGTAAAAAATGTTAGCTTTTGGTGGTTTAGGACAATAATCTCCAGAGTGCAGTATATATTTCCCAGGTTATGCACAAGATGATCTACTGAACAAGAGCTTCTGGAACTTCTGTGTATATTTATGCTTATCTAAAAAATTAAAAATCAAGCCTGTTAATATTTAATATTGGTGGTAATAAATTATATCATCCACAAATAAGATTATGTATATTAGAGAGACATGCTCAAAATATTTTTACTGATGCAAATTTTTACTAAAAATATTTGGCCAGATCGCAGCCTTACATGACATGACTAAAACCATAAAGGTTTTAGAGTAAAACATAAGATAATATCTTTGTGGGTAAAGTTTTTTGGGCAGGATGTAAAATGCAATACCCATAAGAGAAATAGTGCTATAGTGGAGTTCATCTATATATAAATATATATATATATATATATATATATATATATATATATATATTCATCAAAAATGCCACTAAAAAGTGAAAAGACAAGCCACAGACTGGGAAAAATGGAGGGGGTAAGCAGATGGGAAGTTCCACTATTAATTTTATACTTCCCTAGGTTCTCAATGTTCATATGTTGCTGTTTTTTAAAATGCCAACAGAATTTTCTGGGTAATAAGAGACTAGGTCTCTCTTTGCTCTTTTCTTTATATTCAACTCTATTACAGTAAAGGAATGTATGTTATTTAAAAGGAACTTACACAAAATAATATGTGACCCAGGTAGACAATTTTGAAAATAGAGGAAAGCACAGAAAACAATTTAATTAATTCATATTCTCCCAATTAGACATGATAGTCAATAACATTTTGATGGTTTCCTCCTCCAGTCTTTTTTCTTATGTGCAACAAATGTCTATTTTAATAAAACTGAGATCCAGAGACATCGAAGCATGAAACAGATGGACAAATTTCATAGGGAAGGTAGGGGCTGGGAGGTGGGGAGTAGGGGGTAGGAAGAGATTAACTTGGGAATTTATATGCTTATATGCATAGTCCATAGACAGGAACAATAGTGTTGTAAAGGCCTGGGAGGGGCAGGTGCCAGGTAGAGAGGGTCCATAGGGGGAAAAAATGCCAAAGGGAATATCTGTAATACTTTTAACAATAAAGATAAATTAAAAAAAAACTAATTTAAAAAGTCTAAGACAAACAAGAAAGTACATCTAGTGGGTGACCCCAGATGACAGGAAAGTCCAACAGCCTTTCTCATACTAACCTAATATATAAAAAGCCAGGGCTGTCACGATCTAAACAACTAGATGGATGACTGAACAGCAGGCTGCATGAGGTGACAAGGCCAGCAGGGGGGTTAATGAGGGATGACCAAACAACTGAACATCAGGCTGTGTGGGGCAACCAAGCAAGTAGGGGGGTAGTTGGGGTGACCAGGGCAACAGGGGGGCAATTGGGGTTGACCAGGCCAGTAGGGGAGGCAGCTGGTGGTGGCCAAGCCAGCGAAGGGGGGCAGTAAGGGGCAACCAGGCTGGTGGGGAGAAAATTAGGGGTGACCAGGCTGGCAGGAGGGGCAGTTAGGGGCAATCAGGAAGGAAGGCAGGCAGGTGAGCAGTTAGGAGCCAGCAGTCCCAGATTGTGAGAGGGTGCAGGCTTGGCTGAGGAGACCCCTTCTGTGCACGAATTTTGCACACTGGGCCTCTAGTCTGTGTATATAAAAACCTAAGCAACTGGCCAACTGACACCCACTGACCACCAGGGGGCAGATGCTCAACACAGGAGCTGCTGAGCTGCAGTGACCAAAGAGGAGGGAGCCTGATTCTGGAGTGCATCACCAGAGAACCGCCCTCTCACAATCCAGGACCCCTCAGGGAATGTCAGAGAGCCAGTCTCAGTCCTATCCCCACAGACCAGGCTGAGGGACCCCACTAGTGCACAAATCTGTGCACCTGGCCTCCAGTCTATATAATAAAAGCCTAAGCAACCTTTATGGTGGAACGACCAGAATGACTGGTTGCTATGATGTGCACTGACTACCAGAGGGCAGACACTCAATGCAGAAGCTGGGCTAACGGCTGGTGAATGCAGCAGTGGTGGCAGGAGCCTCTCCCAACTTTGTGGCAGCACGAAGGATCAGCGAGCTAAGTGGCAAGGAGCAGTGAGCAGGCAGGCAGTAAGGAGGAGGGGTCCCAGAATGTGAGAGGGTGTAGGCCGGGCTGAGGGAGCTCCCCTGTCTGTGCACAAATTTCATGCACCAGACCTCTAGTCTAATATAAAAACAATGGAAATAGGATGCATTAACTTAATGACACTTATGAGCTGTGCATGAATGCTTGGAAGAAATGCCCTAATTAAAATATAAGTGGCTGTGAAATTCCATCAGATTACTAGAGTCAGAAATAATTCTACTTGGGTTAATATAATCTTTATTTCCTATCAACCCAATCTCGATGTTAAAACTATTCCTCAAGATCATTAAAAGTATCTTTTTAACTTCCCAGCTGAATGTAAATGAGTTACATACAGCCTTTCGGCCCAAGAAGATATGATTAACTATCTGGAATCTGAGCCATCCCCAAACCAAGTTCACTCAATAACTCATTGCTGGTTCCCTGAAGCCATTTATTTATAACCCATTATGCAAAAAGCCAAAGACAGTTTCTAAAGAGTACACATACCCAACATTAGTCATTTCTGACTGGAAAAAGACCAAAGGACTAACACCCTTTAGGGAAGGGACAAAAGGCTGCCTCTGAAAATCAATAGGCTTGCTCTACTGTCTGGAAGCCACTTGTACAGTTTACTAGGCACCTGTGTGCCCACAATAAGATGTGGGTGAAAGGAGAGGTGGCTGGATTTCTCTTTTCTATAGTTGGGCCCCTGCATTCTGCTCCCACGACATTGTTTGCCTCTGCCCAGGACTCCTTTCCTCAGCAGTGATTTTCATCTTTGCTCTTCGCTTAGCCCTCTGAACAGTGTTACATAAAGAGGGTGTAAAGAGGCATTCAATTGCCTCCCACCCTTCTGCATAACGGTTATCAACGCAAACAACTTCCACAGAAATAATCTACCAAGACAGACATATATTTTTGCAAAGGCAATAGCAATAATATAATAATATTCTTTACCAACCCTTGGATAGAACCAATTTAATGTTAAATTATCACACTTACTGCTGCTTTCACAGAGTGCTGCAGAGCTGTTAATAGGTAAGCCATCACACTGTTTTGTCCAAGCTACTTTCCAATTCACATGGTGACTGAGCAGTAACATACCATTTCAGCAAGAGGTATCAAATAAAACAAAACTGAATTTCCACAATTGAAAGGGAGGGAGGGAGGGAGGGAGGGAGGGAGAGAGAGAGAGAGAGAGAGAGAGAGAGAGAGAGAGAGCGCTCTCAATTATTTGTATGTTGGTGTTAAGCAGGGACTTTTACATCATAGCGCATGGATTGAAATGCCAGGATTTGTTTGAGAAGAAAATGAAGGAGGACATGATGGGCATCTGAGATTAAGATCAGGGGAATCCCTAAGGATAAAACAGTATGGAAGCTTTTCTCTTGTTATCAGGCTTGCTTTTCGTGGTAAGGCTGGATGAAAAGAAAAGAATCAGATTTTTAGCTCTAATCCCTGCTCACTTTTACTTCTCTAATTTTAAATACAAGGGTAGAGCCTTCCCCTTTTCCTTTAACGGTTGATCCCATCTGACAGTGGACTCCAAAGACCTTGGCACTGAGGATATTCCTTATAGCCAAGGTCACTCTAGTGCTCTTCCTCCTCCCTCCAAATTTTCTCCAGCCCTCCCTAACCACCTCTCCTGGGTACACACTCTTCCATTGCCACCTCTCTCTCCAAAAGGTATTTGAGCTTGTTTTCGCTGTCTTAGCCTTCCCCCTACAACCCACCAGTGCCTTTTCTGGAATTCTTATGGGCAAACATCAAGAACCCTATCATTAACATCTAGCACTTATGTTCACTAATTAAACCAGTCAGGGAGACCAGGAATGATTCCTACCAAGTAAATAGCAGATTAGAAGCCCTACACAATCTGGCCATGTCTGTCTTTTTGGCCTCATTTCCTACAAACACTGCAGTCTTACTGAACTTTCTGTTCTTTAGAGAGGTCAAGCCCATCCCCACCTCAGAACCTTTGAACTTGCTGTTCTCTCCGTTCAGAACATTAGTTTTTTCTAGATCCTTATGTAGCTCCTTTCATCATTCAACTGTCAGCTCAAATGCCACCTCCTCACAGAGGTCTTCCCTAACTATCAATATAAAGTAGATTTATTCTCTTTTCCCAACCTCCATCCTTACTCTCCATCACATTACTTTGTTTTATTTTCTTTACAAAAGATCATTTTGTATTTTTTCACTTATTTCTACATATGTTTACCTTCTGTCAGGATACTGAAGTTATAGCAGGAGAAAAGTCAAATAATAATAAAAATAATGTCTTTTCATAGCTCTATCATTGGCATTTAAGAAAACAAATATTTGTATTGAGCACATAGTAGTTGCTCAATAAATACTGGTTGAAATTAGACTTAGAAGGGACCTCAGGATAGTACCCATCGTTATTTCTCTGATTCTGGATAAGTAATATTATTTTCACTTCGCTAATCATATAATTGAGGTTCATGGATGTTACATGACTTGCCCAAGATAAAAAATCTATTAGGTTTAATGTATTTCCCTCTGCAAGGATGTGATAACACATTTTTGTTTTCCATGGATCTATTGCTACTCATGATACGTAATTAGCAATGCAAAGAGTTCTGTTAAAAAGGCACTTTAAGTCTCCAAGCTTTAAAAAAATCATTATCATTATTGACTCAGAATAGTCCAAAAATAATTATCTTCTGAGCTAAATATCTCCTGTTTGTGGTGAGTGCCCAGAGGTGATTGTTAGACTTAATTTGGTGGGAAGAATGAAGCTTTTAAGTAAACTTATGTGCATGTCAACAATACCTTGTACCCATACATGGCTCTCCGTAGTTTTTAACATTCTCATCCTTAGGAAGTTAATTTAAAACACACACAAGCCCTCACAAACAGACCATGAATGCTGGGAGATTTAACTGCACCCAGCATCTGGGAATTCAAAGTAACATCTACTCTACCTTCCCGTATACAGACATTACAACAGGCCCTTTCAGTCTACCATTCCTGAGAAGTTTAAGAGCAAATACAGACGATGGGCATAAACCAGATTCTAATTTGATTTAGTGCTTAGTTAAACAATTCCCCCAGACCCCTAAAAAGGTGTGTGGTGGGGGGACCCCTCACCAATGTCTGAATGAGAGTTTGCCCTAACTCAGTCTCGTATAACTATAGCTTTCTTTTCCTTAAAGACCATTTGTTCAATGTTTAAGTGGGATTTAGTGTTTATACCTTCGTGAGGCTTTTCATATAAACAAATTCACAAGTCAGAAAAAAAAAAAAAACCTTTGTTGAGCCAGGTTTCCTGATGTGGGGGGTTTGGAAAATATGGCCACCACGATATGACTAAAACAAGTTTAAATATCTGTAGTATGCATTCAGCACTAATGAACAATAAGTGATAGGGAAGTTTTGTCAGGTCTGATTCAGATTACCTGTGGCTGCTGTGAGTTATATGGAATTACACAGAGTTTAATGGTTCTCTGGCAATTTGCCTTGGCTCCGTGCCAAGGCAGCTAATGCTTCAATCAAACTGCTCTCCCCACCCCCCACCCCAAGACAATTTCTGTTCCTGTCTACATCTTGAGTGTATCTGTGATGAAGCCTTCAATGACACCCTCATACAAATGCTATTTTTTTTTTCTTCTCTGTATTTTCTCTTCCTTCTTTATGGCCGGATGCATTAACTGCCCCTGTAGCTTTGCCGAGACAAACTGCCTGGCTAGCGTTTATGAAGATAAGATCGTTTAAGGTTTGCTTGAAAAGGAGGAGCCAACAAGTGTGATAATGAGAACAGGACAAATCTCAGTTGACCCTATCCTTTTCCTCTGCAGTGTCATCAACTCGGTCTATTATGCCCCAATGGGTATGGGCCCTGGACCCAACCCTGCAGGATGACCTAAGATAACAGCCCTCCCCTACCACACAAAAGGCAGGTAACCCATTTGACAAAGAAAACCGTGTGGAATGGCAAGTTACCCTCTTCTCTTTAGGAATAAAATTGGCCCTGACTTTGAGGTGCAATCGTCCTGTATATAGCAAATATTATGAGCGTGCTCTCTCTCTTTCCTCTCTCTCTTTCCCCCTCCCTCCCTTCTCTCTCTCTCTCTCTCTCTCTCTCTCTCTCTCTCTCTCTCTCTCTCATCCCTGTTAACCCCTGTCTTCCTACCCTGTCCTAAATCTCACATGGAGTTTCAGCACTAAAACCTCTTGCTTTTTGGCTGAAACGATTCCTAAACCCCTTGCCCAGTTGATTCCAAAGACACAGTTACTGGCCATACTAAGGAGAAAGCTCATTTCTGGGAGACTATCTGCCATAGAACCAGCAGGAGGGAAAGGGCAGAAACCACAGGATTCCTACTCTGCGCTGATTGCCACTAACTCATTTCAGCTGCTCAGGGGAGGCCCTTGTTGGGGGAGCCGGGGAAGGAAATGGGTTCCATGTACAGTCCACTTTAAATTGTTCACAATTGCGTGCTCGAAAATAGCCTCCACTAAACATTTAGCATGCCCATTAGCACAAATCATAAAGCTTGGGGCTTTGCTGCACTGTTGGCCCAAACTGCCTCAGCTGCTTCCCTATGGCAAAGATGATTAAACGGCTGGCAAGACAGATGCATGCAGGAAGGTTAAAGGAGCTGCAAGGATGGGTAAACCTGGGCCCAAGAAGAGTGGTTTAATATGATTTTTAAGTACATAAAAAACATAGAGGGTGAGGACCAGCTGTTCTCAATTTTGATTGAAAGCAGAGAAAGGGGGAAAGCAACTAAAATTGCAATGAGAGGGACTGGTGTTAGCAAGAAGGAAGGACTTCCTGCCAGAGAAAGTAGGTAAATATTAGACTGAGTGGTGGGTCAATGAAGGTTGTGGAATTTCCTTCTTTGGAGTGGCTCTTCTGTCTGGGCTATTTCTGTGTGGTCCTTTCAGAGAGCCGGGAAGGAGGAAAGAGAGGCAGCCAGAGGTCCAATTCAGTCCCTCTCAGAGCTCAGAATCTCGTATTTGTAACACTCAAGGATCTGTAACAGGAATCACTTCACTGACACACACACACACACACACACACACACACACACACACACAAGGAACAGGCAGCTTGTTGCTGATTTCAAATGTTTAGATTTATCCCAACTCTGGAGCCCTTTCTGTGAGCCAAGCTTTTGCCCTGGCCCCTTCAATCTCAAGAAAGACAGTGAAGACTTGTTTTTGGCTCCCCAAGCCCCCTAAGCCATGCATCTGGGAACAATATTTTCTGAACCCCAAAGCAGGACATGGTCTGACAATTATATTTATGGGGACGAGAGTGTATACTATGTGAAATCAGAGCTATCTCAGAAAATCTGGTACGTATGGTCTCCATAGCCACATATTATCTCTTTCGAAGGGTCCCGACACAGGAGAGAGTTGATTAAAACTGTGCCATGTGGTTTGGGGCCTGGGTTCTTTCCTTGTCTGCAGCAAGATCAGTTAGGATTGTGAAAAAATCAGGGTCATAATCACCGCCGTACCAGCTGAAATCCCTGCTGTGCGTGCGTGTTCAAGAAAGAGGTAGTATACAGTAGTCCTCCCTTATCCATGGTTTTGCTTTGTGTCATTTCAGTTACTTGTGATCAACTGCAGTCCAAAGACATGAAAGGGAAAATTCCAGAAATAAAAAAATTCATAAATTTTAAATTGTTCCCTGTTCTGAATAGCTTGATGAAATCTCTCGCCATCCCACTCCATTCCGCCCAGGACATGACTCATCCCTTTGTCCAGCATAATCACGCTCTATATGCTCCCTGCCTGTTAGTCACTTAATACCTACTGCAGTTATCAGATCAACGGTGGCAGAATTGCAGTACTTGTGTTCAAGGGAGCCTTATTTTACTTAATAATGGCCCAAAGCGCAAAAAAACCTAATGATGTGTCACCATGCCTGCATCACTCACATCACCTTATCTCCTCACGCAGGCACTGTGTCATCTTGTATCATCACAGGAAAGGTGAATACAGTACAAGATATTTTGAGAAACACACACAGAGAGAGAACACACTCATGTAACTTTTATTATAGTATATTTTTACTATTGTTCTATTATACTAGTAATTATTGTTGTCAATTTCTTTCTGTGCCTGATTTATCAATTAAACTGTATCATAGGTATATATGTATAGGAAAAACATACATCCATGTATGTATATGTAGAATTTTGTACTACCTATGATTTCTGCATTCACCTGGGGGTCTTGGAATGTATCCCCTCACAGATAAGAGGGACTCCTGTTTATATCCTTCCTAGTAATCCCCTCATTCTAAAACTTAACAGAATCAAACACATCCTACATAGGGTGTGGCCATTCTCACTCAACTCTAAATAATGCCATAGGATTATAAAGGGGGAGGGAGTGTGTTCTTGTACAAGGGATGCTATTCATTCATTCGTTCATTCATTCATTCAGTGGTTCTCAAAGTGTAGTTTCTGAACCAGTAGCAGCAGCATCTCTCTGGAAATGCAAATTTTCTGGATCCACCCTTGCTCTTCTACTAAATTAGAAATTCTTGCCTAAACCGGTTTGGCTCAGTGGATAGAGCATCAGCCTGCAGACTGAAAGGTCCCAGGTTTGATTCCAGTCAAGGACACGCACCTTGGTTTCGGGCACATCCCCAGTAGGGGGTGTGCAGGAGGCAGCTGATGGATGTTTCTCTCTCATCGATGTTTCTAACTATCTCTCTCCCTTCTTCTCCATAAAAAGTCAATAAAATATATTAAAATAATAATAATAATAAAATTCTCAGGGTAGGCCCCAGCAATCTGTGCTTTTGTAAACTCTCAATTGTGGAAATCCCTGGATTAGAAGTCCTTGTGGTGATGTTCACATTGTCAGCCAACAAAAGTACCATTAACCAACAAGACCAAGGCTACAGGCATGTTTGGTGCAGTACCTCTGCCAATTCAGTGTATAATACCTTTCACAATCTCCGGACCTACTACTTACCAAATTATTCCAAGCTTGGTTTTCAAGGAAGTAATTCAGCTTATCTGCTCCAACAGGCCCTTTTCAAATTGGCCAAAGGCCCTTTGAGTTTCTCATCTAAATCCAACTCAGACACACACACTCCTTTGAGTGTTCTGTGTATATTTCAGCTCACAGCCCCGATCTGCGCTTCAATTAAGTGACTATAGTTCACTTTGAAGGCTAACCTGGGAACATTTTCTGTTTAGCAGCATTATTTTTACTTTTAAACAAACACAGATGAAAGAGTCCCTGCTGAAAAGAGCAGCCTTTAATGTTAGCCCTTCTACATCACTGGCATTGAATTACAATAAAATCAAACAAATTATTCAAGGTTCTCACCTCCATTGAAAGTAATAAGTTAATTGCTGTAATCAATGGGCCACCTTTCACAAGTGTTCGCTTGAAAAGAGAAGAAATGCTTGCAGGTGAGATTTTTCAAAGTAAAGGAACCTGAGGACCAAATCTTGTTAAATGCCAACTGGTTCTCCCCCAGTCAATGAAGGAAAAGCAATGTTGGCACTGCCTCCCAGTTAGAAACATTGATTTCTGGCTACCAACAGAGCTGCTAGTTCAATTAGGGCAGTGGTCAGCAAACTGCGGCTCTTGAGCCATATGCGGCTCTTTGGCCCCTTGAGTGTGGCTCTTCCACAAAACACCACGTGCAGGCACGCACGTACAGTGCGACTGAAACTTTGTAGCCCATGCGCAGAAGTCGGTTTTTGGCTCTCAAAAGGAATTTCAATCGTTGTACTGTTGATATTTGGCTCTGTTGATTAATGAGTTTGCCGACCACTGATGTTAGGGAAACTGCACAGCACAGTTAAAAACAACATATAATATGCATCCCGATGTTCATAGTAGCACTATTTACAATAGCTAAGACCTGGAAATAGCCCAAGTGCCCATCAGTAGATGAGTGGATAAAAAAGCTGTGGTACATTTACACAGTGGGATACTATGCAGCTGTAAAAAAGAAAGATCCCACTCTAGCTGGTTTGGCTCAGTGAATGGACTGTTGGCCTGTGGACTGAAGGGTCCCTGGCTCGATTCCGGTCAAGGGCACATGCCCGGATTTCAGACTCGATCCCCAGTAAGGGACGTGCAGGAGGCAGCCAATCAATGATTCTCTCTCATCATTGATGTTTCTCTCTCTCCCTTCATGACAGCATGGAGGGACCAGGAGAGTATTATACTAAGTGGAATAAGCCAGTCAGAGAAAGACAAATATCCCCTATGATCTCACTTATATGTTGAATCTAATAAAGATAGTAAATTGATTAACAAAATAGGTCCAGAGACATGGAGGCATGGAACAGAATGACAGATCTCAAAGGAGAAGGGGGTAAAGGGGATGGGAAGAGATTAGCTAAAGAACACATATGCATATATACATAGCCCGTGGACACAGAAAATAGTGTGTGGGGGAGGCCTGCGGTGGGTAGGAGCTGAATAATGGAGAGTAAAAGGGCAGGGATGGGGGACATCTGTAATACTGCCAATGATAAAAAAGCAGGCATATTTCATTTTACTGCATTTCACTTTATTGTACTTCACAGATATTGCCTTTCTTAAAATTGAAGTCAAGACCCTCTACCAGCAAAAGGTCCTTGGGAAGCAAATATCTCTACAGAAGAGAGTGGTGACAAGGAAGGCTTTGTCACTGGAACTCAGTATTTAACCCTGATGTTTGATTCAGGGTTTAGACTGTACAGACTTTCCATACCCTACTACCTTGTCCTCATACACCACCAGCAGGGATTACACAGTTCAGGGAACTCATAAAGTCAATGAAAACAGCACTTTTTAAAAAATGAAAAATTGCTTTATATTTAAAGACATTTTCTTGTTTTAAAAATGTTTTCGTTTAAGGTATATTAAGATAGCAACATACTGCATGGGAGAACATATTTGCAAATGCTATCACTGATAAAGGTTTAATCTCCAAAATCTACAACCAACTTATACAACTTAATAAAAGGAAGATGAAGGATCCAATAAAAAAAATGGGCAACGGACCTAAATAGAACCTTTTCAAAAGACGACGGAAGGAAGGCCAAGAGACACATGAAAACATGTTCAAAGTCATTAATCATCCGAGAGATGCAAATCAAAACGACAATGCGATACCATCTTACACCTGTCAGAATGGCAATCATCAACAAATCAACAAACGACAAGTGCTGGCGAGGATGCGGAGAAAAAGGAACCCTTGTGCACTGTTGGTGGGAATGCAGACTGGTGCAGCCACTGTGGAGAACAGTATGGAGTTTCCTCAAAAAACTAAAAATGGATCTCCCATTTGACCCTGTAATACCACTCTTAGGAATTTATCCTAAGAAATTACAAACACCAATCAGAAAGGATTTATGCACCCCTATGTTCATAGCCGCACAATTTACAATAGCCACAATTTGGAAACAGCCTAGGTGCCCGTCAGCAGATGAGTGGATCAGAAAACTGTGGTACATCTACACAATGGAATTCTATGCTGCCATTAAAAAGAAGGAATTCTTACCATTTGCAGCAACCTGGTTGGAACTGGAGAGCCTTATGCTTAGTGAAATAAGCCAGTCAATGAAGGAGAAGCATCACATGATCGCACTCATTGGGGGATAATAAAGAACATTATAAACTGTTGAACAAAAGGATAGATACAGAGACAGTAAAGCTTCGAACAGACTGTGAAATTACAGCAGGAAGATTAAAGTTAGGTGAGGTAGATAAGAGATCAATCAAAGGACTTATATCTATGCATATAATCATAACCAATGAACATAGACACTGGGGGTAGGGGTATGCCTGGGAGGGAGGGGGGCAATGGGGAGATATGTATAAAAATTAATAAAAAAAAAGATAGCAACATAGGATAGGTGATTGTGATTTTTAATGATAGGCTATCTGAGACTCTACAGTTAAGTAATATTTTTCTGAAAAAGTTGATATACATGTCCCAACCACTAATTAGGGGCCTGATCTTCTGTAATTCCTGGAGGATATGCTATAGGAGATCATGAAGCAACTTCAGAAGCTACTGTTCTGCCAGTGAGGGTTGGTGTTCAGTGACAATTTGAGATGCTGTTATTCCTGGGGATGCTTAGATTTCAGGTTGTATATGTGGATTAGAAGCTCTAAGGAGCACGTGTGGGTTAACCACAACATAGGGAGAGGAGGGAGAAAGGAATCCATCACCCTATTGTTTACTCATTGTTTTCTACAGACTCTACTCCTTCGTTTGCTCCTACAGTACAAAGTAAGAAGGATGTTTGGGGGCCTCACTGTGCATGTATCTATGTTATATGGTTCTTTTTGTAACTTTTATTACTTTATAAGCTCCAGACACTGCCTCTATCCCTTCCCTATGTAGCCTGGATAAGCTAGTAAATCCTGTGTACTTCCAGTGTGTGGAACCTCTACTTTTCCACACACTTACCAAATAGTATTGAAGTTCTCTCTTCATGGATCTGTTTCCTCTGCTCTATTGGCAACTTGCTCAGGGCAGAGACTGGGTTTTTCATATCTGTGTCCCTAGCATCTATGGGTGGCTTAGTAGATGCTTATTAAACGGTTTGGGGCAAACTTGAACCTTGTAATGTAATAGTGTCTTATATACAGTATGTGATCCATGTACCTCTTCTCTGATGGTAGTCATTTTAAAAGGCCTCAAAATATATGGCACTTTATATGGTTTACCAAATGCTTTCACATTGCCACATGATCTCCACCACAAACCTGTTAGGAAGCAGGTCAGATATTATGATTGCCATTTGAAACATAAGGGAACTGGCTCAGAGTAGTTAATTGACTCATACAAGACTACATTGCTAATATGAACTCAGTGGGTACTCTGAGTCTACCCTGTTGCTCTCCAGTGCCCATGTTTCTCTACTTTCTATAAAGAGGAAACTGAGAATGTTTTACACTAACATGATTTACTGGATTTAGGATTTACTAGATTCTTCTATCTCCTGCTGGATAAGAGCAAGGTAAAAAATTCAGCTGAAACCGAATTGGCTCAGTGGATGGAGGGTCAGCCTGTGGACTGAAGGGTCCCAGGTTTGATTCTGGTCGAGGGCACATACATTGGTTGTGGGCACATCCCCAGTAGGGGGCGTGCAGGAGGCAGCTGATCAATGTCTCTCTCTCATTGATGTTTCTAACTTTCTATCCCTCTCCCTTTCTCTCTGTGAAAAATCAATAAAATATATTTTTAAAAAATTTATTCTAGAACCTGCTAATAGTCATTATGAGCAGCAGAATCAACCAATCTTGAAGCCAGCTCTTCCCCTGGACTTCCTATTATGTGTGATAACTTTGACCTAGAGTAGGAGTTTCCGTTACTTGCAGCCTAAGTTAAACTGCTTCCCGAGAAAGACTAAGTTCTTTGAAAATAGGGATCAGCCATTCTCTCACTCTGGCCTTCTCTACAGTAATCACAGCTCGGATGGCTACAGTGAGTGAGGGGAAGATGAATCTCAGAGAAGGTCCGTCAGAGAGGTTACTGAAACAAAAATTCGCCTGATGCTCAAGGAACAAGCAGTTATGAAGCCATGTTAATGAAGCAGAAGCTGGCAACCGATTCAAGAGGGATGCAATATATTCTCCACCCCAACCCCACAAGAGAGTGTTTCTCCTGGCAGTGTTGGAGGAAAGGAGGCAAGAACATTTACATCACTTCCAACAGACAGTCCTCAGGCCCCCTTAGAGAGACTGAAAACCAGCACCTCCCCAGAAGGCAGCATTCTAAAATTACTCACATTAGAGCAACAGTTTCACCACCAAACCCCAAAGGGCTTTATAGTACTACTAGAGGCCTGGTGCATGAATTCGTGCACAGGTGGGTTCCTCTGGGTGGTCTTCAGGGATAGGGCCAAAACCCACAGTCCAACACCACCTGCAGCTCCTACCTGCCGCTCCTGCCCATTCCAGCCCCACTGTGCCTGTCTCACCCAATCAGTACCAATTGGAAGAGGCTCACGCTTCCACAGCAGTGCTTGACAGACATGAGCCCTGTGCCTGGCACCCTCCCAAGGGGAGTGGCCTGTGGGAACGAGCTGAAACCAGCTCTTCTCTCCAGCATTGTGAGAGGGTGCAGACCAGGCTGAGGGACCCAACCAGTGCACAATCTGACTGGGGAGGGATTATTGGAAGGCTCCAGGGCATGTTCAGCCCATCTCACTCAGTCCCGATTGGCCGGGACCGGAGCAACAATCTAACCTACCGGTTGGAGCATCTGCCCCCTGGTGGTCAGTGCACATCATAGCAACTGGCTGATCAGTTGACTGCCCCCCACTCCATGGTCAGTGAATGTCATAGCAAGCAGTTGAGCAGCCTTTGCATATCATTAGCATATTCCTCTTTGATTGGTTGTTCAGTTGTTCTGTTCTGTCTATTTGCATATTACCCTTTTATTTTATAGGATAGGTAAGGAAAAGTTCCAGAGATATGTCTTTATGTCTCAGCTCTATTAAGAATTTTTTGTGATACACACTCTTAAAATACTTCTACTTCCATAGTAATAGAATGGAAATGATATTTTCTCTTTCCCTTTCAAGGGGACTGGAAATGTGAAAAATTAATTCATGAGGTATTATTGAGACCAGGAAAGTGTTTTGCACCAGCTTCAGGTCTGGATTCTGGAGTAGATTATAGGATTACTAATAGAATGGTCCCATCTACCAGCATGCTCTATGTTAAGAAACAAACATGTATTGAGTGTCCACTACATGCTGGATCCTGAGATGGGCTTTGGGACTACATTAATGAGTAAAACACTGTCTCTGCCCTCAAGTTTCTAATATATGAAGAGACAGGTGTACAAATTCAGGCATGAAACATGAGAGTTTCAGTGTTGTTGAAATCTGTGGGGAGAACTTGTGAGAGATGAGGCCAGAAAGATGAGATGGGCTTAGATGAATTGTGAATGTAAAGGTAATACTCAAAATATTTAAAAACCAGAACACAAGAGCACTGACCAAGCAGAATAGATGCGGGTTAATACATGAAGCAGTATTCTTCAGGCTCTCTGCTGTGCTGGGCACTATCATTTTAGTTTCTGGGTCCCGAGGAGTGAGAAACAGTGCAACAAGAGGGGTCTTGAGGCAACTCAAAGGAGCAACTCTGAGTATCAAAGTATTCCACAATTTCAAAAAGGTGTAGCCTTATCAGTGGCCCACTTCAGTGTCATGTGAATGAGCATGTATGCTACCTTGTGGGCATCCAAGAGCCCAGGAACTCTATATGGGTTGGAAAGAGCAATTCAGCAGCAGTACAGAGAATGGAATGGATTGGGGCAGCATGAAGTCAGGGAGATAAATGGAAAGGCTTTGCAATATACCAAAGATGATAGATAATGGGGCTTAGTGCAGGGGCAACAGAGCATGTATTTCTATAAGCAGGCCTAAAAATGCTTGCACAAATTCCCATCTAAACATATCACTTTTGTTTTTCAGTACTTTTGTTGTCATGGTTCTAATATCCTAGTCCAATGCAAGCTTGCACACACACACACACACACACACACACACACACACACACGAGCCCACGTGTATACTTGTGTGACAGATCCTGTTTAACTATGAACACTTAGCTAGTGGCTAGCAGGCTATAATTATGGCAGGCAAGAGGCCTGCCAAGAAAAATTCATTCAAATACTGAGGTCATCCTATTCCCAGCTGCAGGAGAGTGGCTACAGTATAAACACCTGCCTTCATAATACCAACTTATATTATGGATAGTCCTCTCTACTCTTCCAAATGCAATTATGTCATTTGTTCTCTTAACAATGGTCCTAGGAGGTGGGTAATACTGATAGTATTTAGTTGCAATATATAGATGGGGAAACTGATGTTCTTAGAGAAAGGACTTGTCCAATGTCACTCACAATTAGTCAGTAGTAACACTATGACTAAGATGCATTTGGCCTCTTGGTCTCATATTACTCTCAAATTTTCATATGGCCGCTTTCAGACATGGAAAATTCTAGATCATTCTTGTTCCTACCTCCTGCATACTAATATCCATTCAATACATTCTAATTGACAACTCTGAGAGGATACTGCAAGTGACTGAGCGTCTTCAATCCTGTCCTCCAATGCAGTGCTGCTCGGGTCTCACCATCCCATCCAGGAAATGTGCCCTGGGGACCCCAGTTCAGTAACCTTATCCTTTAACATTACCCTTTAATATTTAGTCTGGGTTATTGCATTAGTGCTTTCATTATACTTTCATGTTGTGTTCTGATTACTCCATCTGTGACTTCTGGTTCACTGGCTTCTTTTCTTCTGCCTGCCTAACACAAGGCTTGGCACACAAGGGAACACTTAGTAAAGTGTTGTTAATGGATGGCTTGATCCAATAGAACCTTACTCTGGCATCAGAATGCCTGACATTACCAGTTCACAACAAAGCACTGTGTGTGTGTGTGTGTGTGTGTGTGTGTGTGTGTGTGTGTGTGTTTGCAGCCATGCACCACTCATCCAATGACCCTGAGGGTAACTAAATCAATGCTGTCAAATTGCAGCATCAGCACATAGTTATTTTACATTCCAGTAGGAATTGAAGCAAGGAAACTTTCCCCCCTAATTTTTAAAAAATAAATATTGCTCTAGTTCCAAGTGGTATATTTTTGACATCTTGTGTACATTTCTGAAATAGAGTCCAGATGAGAAACCAGCTCGTGTGTATGTCCATCCCAATCTGAGAACAGTAGATTCCTATTCATGGACAGTTTCATTTCTGAAATCCCAATTGCAAAAAAAAAAAAAAAAGACTAGGGAACAACCAGGTTATAGGAAAGAACAAGGAAAAGAAGAATGAAATGCTAAATTTCCATTCCTCCTCTCTCATACAGATTTCTAAGGGATGTGAATGGGAAGGCAGCTGATGGCTGCTCCTAAGAAGGCAAGATACTTGCACAACACCCCTTAGATATGAGGATGGCCAAAGGCAGATGAACATTTATGAAGAGGACTGGGTAAAGCAGGTCCCGGAGAACACCACTCACTAGATCACCTGGTGAGAAAAGCCTCCTTATAGTCCCAACTGTAAGGGGTCATTTTTTTTCTGTCTCTTTTATAACATGCGACATTACCCAGTATCTAACGTACTGGGTACTGTGCTTGGAACTTATCAACATCAACTACTTTTCCCTATTGGGATTTATATTCCATTTTGCAGATAAGGAAACTGAAGGAGAGAGAGAGAGAGAGAGAGAGAGAGAGAGAGAGAGAGAGATATTATTTACCCATTATGGTTGACTTCATAATCTGGGTTCTTTCCTTTTCACCTCTCTGCTTTCCTGAGGCATATTCAGTGAGCTCTGGAAACAAGAAGAGAGCTGAAAACCCCTCTCCAGTAAGCCTAAGGTTTCATTTGGTCTTAAATGATGAGCGGAATACACCCTGATGGAGAAAAAGAGAAAACGGCATTCATTCCTGGCTGAAGGAATAACAGATGCAAAGGGGCTAATACAGGAAAGGAAAAGGCATGTTCAGAAAAATGGTAAACAGTTTTGTGGGGTGACCAGGGGTGAGGACACGTGAGGCTACAGCAGTTGAGGTCAGTTTACATATCATGTAAGGAATGTGGGCTTTCTCCTGAAAGAAATGAGAAAGACTGGAAGAGAGGGGAGTAAAGATCCGACCTCTGTTTTAGAAAGAGCCCTGTGGCAGCCATGTGGGCAAACAGCACAGAAAAGGCACCGACTGGCTGCAGAGAGACTGAGTTGGGAAAGTTATGACAAAAGCTATTCAAGATGAGAATCAGGGTGGCGAAGCAAATGGAGGACCAGCTTGGAAAATGCTGCCTCCAGAACAGTCACCGAAAGTCAGTCTCAGTCTAACTTCAAAGCTGTGATCCCAGGCTTTGCTACATCTACCCCCACAGCCCTTAAACACTGTGTGTGTTGCTTTGGCTTCAAAACTAGTAACAAGTCTTGCTTTGTCTTTTGGGGCCTCCCTATTTGTCTCCATCTTCTAAGCTGGCGGTTTTGTAGCTCCCCTGGGCCTAGCCTAGCCCAGCTGGCTAGGGAGGGTGGAGAGAAATCAGGTAGGCTCCAAGCAGAAAGAGCCCTGATTAGCACATGTTTCACATTCCGCACATTGCATGGCAATTCAAAATCCAATCCTACGGGACTGTTTTCTTAAAGATTTGGGATCGGTTTGAGGCTTCTTCTCTTTCTTTTTCTTCTTCTTCTTCTTTTTTTTTTTATATTAAGTATGTTTCTGGACTGCAGCCTTCTCCTCTGTCCTTGAGTTAAGTAATAGCAGAGCGGGAGAGAAAATGAAAGTTTTCTCAATGCAGAAAAGATGTTTCTGGAAAAGTCTGAGGAGGGAGGGAAATCCAGTGTGGGGGCCCACAGCAGTGTTCAGGGAAGGCCAAAGAATGTGACTGTTGGTGGGTGGTGATGTGCAGTGTCTGTGAGGGCAAGTGGAGAGAAGTCAGGCAAAAGCCTACTTAAGGGAAGTGGCCCCTAACACACAGTCCAGCTCCAGACCTTGGCTCTTCTGCAGTCAGCACTCAGATTGATTTTGTTCTGCCTATTCATCCCAAACTTGCCCACTAGCAACCATTATTTTTTTTTATTATCCCTACTAGAGACCCAGTGCACAACATTCATGCACTGGGGGGGTGGGAGCATCCCTCAGCCCAGCCTGTGCCCTTTAGCAGTCCAGAAGCCTTCACACATCCTTAGAGCTGCCATGGAGATGGGAGAGGATCCTGCAACCACCACTGCACTCTATAGCCATCAGCCTGGCTTGTGGCTCAGCAGTGTTCCCTCTGTGGGAGCGCACTGATCACCAGGAAGCAGCAGCTCCTGCATTGAGCATCTGCCCCCTGGTGGTAAGTGCACATCATAGCAACTGGTTGTTCAGATGATTTGCATATTACCCTTTTATTATATAGATAATTTTGCCTTTTTAAGAATGTCATAGAGTTGGGATCATACACTATGTATCCTTTTCAGATTGGCTACTTTCACTTATTAACATGTTAAGCGCCCAGTCAGTCACTGGTGACTGACACTATACTTTCCATCCAGAAGACAAAATATGCTGGGCACTTAACATGTTAATATGCATTAAGGTTTTCTCCATGTCTTTTTATGGATTATTCCTTTCTCTTCAGCTATGAAAAATATTCCATTATTTAGATGTTCCACAGTTTACTTATCAATTTACCTACTTGGTTGCTTCCAAGTTTTGGCAATTATGAAAAAAGCTACTATAAGCAAACATATGTGTGTTTTTGTGTGGACATAAGTTTTCAACTCCTTTAAGTAAATACCAAGTAGTGTAACTGCTGAATAATTTGGTCAAGAATGTGTTTAGTTTTGTAAGAAACTGCCAAAATTTCTTGCCTAGTGGCTATACCATTTTTCATTCCTACCAGAAATGAATAAAAGTTACTGTAGCTCCACATACGTGTCAGCATTTGATGTTGTCAGTGTTCTAGATTTTGGCCATTCTAATATATAAGTGGAGTCATGGTATTGTGTTAATTTGCACTTCCCTGATGACATATGATATGGGACATACTTTCATATACATACCCTCTGCATAACTTCTTTGTTTGGATATCTGTTAAGACCTTTGGCCCAATTTATAAAAACACTTATTCATAAAGATATATATACCATTGCCACATTATCTATGATAGCTAAGACATGGAAACAACCTAAGTGTCCTTCAATGGATGATTGGAGAAAGATATGGTACAATGGAGCATTACTCAGGCATAAAAATGATGAGATATTGCCATTTGCAACAACATGGATGGATCTTGAGAGCATCATGCTCAGTGAAATAAGTCAGATGGAAAAGGACAAGAACCATATGATTCCACTCATATGGGATGTAAAACAGAAAGCCACAAATGAACAAATAAACTAATAAACACAGGCAACAATATGATGATTACCAGAGGGGAAGAAGGCTGGGGGGAGGGGAGGTAGTAAAGGATAAAGGAGGTCAAATATCTGCTATCAGAGGGAGATTAGATTTGGTGATGAGCACACAATGCAATATACAAATGATGTATTAAAGAATTGTACATTTGAAACAAATAATGTTATTAACCAACGTAACCCAGTAAACTTAAAAAAGAAACAAACTGGAAAAAAAAAAAGATCTTTCACCAAAACTGGTTTGGCTCTCTATATAAAAACTTTAGAATTTGTTTATCAATAACCAGCTGGGATTTTGATAGGGATTGCATTGTATATATAGATTAAGTTGGGAAAACTGATGTCTTTACAATATTGAGTCTTTCTGTCTATGAAACACGGAATACCTAATCATTTATTTAGCTCTTTGATTTCATTCCTTGAACTTTTTGTAATTTTCCTCATATAGTTCATGAACATATTTTGTTTGATTTATACTGAAGTATTTAATTTTGGGGAATACTAATGTAAATGGTATTGTGTTTTATTTAATAAAGCTCAGTTTTTGCAAAATGTACATTTTAAATAATGTATTGCAATAACTCTGGATTCTGTTCACACTGAGTCACATCTAGTTCAGCATAGGTAGTGTTTAGCCTATTATCAAATAGAGGGTTTTCTTAAGCACCCAGACTCAATTAGACTTCTATCCATTGCCAATGTATCTTTGTATAGCTTGTGGAACGTCTTCACAATTCAGGAACTTTTTTATTCTACCTTACATTCAAATAAAGTTTAGAAGTTCTATAACATTTCTGGTTGCCCCTACACAGGTTTATCCTTGTGCATGGATACAGCCTCCCAGAAAACAAAAGGGGTTTGATCTTAATAGGGCCTTTTTTGATGGTTTATTTGCCTAGATCTCTGCAAAATATCTGGCTGATCTGCTCTTTTTTGTTTTTTACTAATATATAATTGCTTTTCTACTTTCCACTACTATGATCTCTATGGTTTTCAATAACACCTTTAAGCATGCATTCATTTCATGCTCTGTTCTGCAGAAAATCAGCCTCTATAGTCTGTGCTTCTATGCTGGGTGGAGAGAGGATGATATGGCAGCCTATGTCTTCGGGAGTGACCCCTATGCCCTAGAGCTCTTGAAATCCTTGTCTGACAAGTACAATACCTGGGCCCAGGCACTGGATCTTTGAGGGAAGAAATGGAGTCTCCAGGTTCTTAAACTGCCAATCAATTTGCTGTGCCTATCGAGGATATTAATTCCATCTTAGGAGTAAGAGATGGGCAGGACAGTCTACTTGGCTATCCCACCTAGAATAAATTTTCCATAACACAGAACTAGATGGCAGAATAAAAATCACTTGAACTCTACCAACGCCAGAGTAAAAGAACAGCCCTACAACCAGGATCTGGTGAAGAAGAGAGCCCCTGTTTTTTTTTAATTTATTTAATTTATTTTTTTAATAAATCTTTATTGTTCAGATTATTACAGTTGTTCCTCTTTTCCTCCCATAGCTCCCCTCCACCTGGTTCCCATGCCACACTCTGCCCTTACCCCGCCCCCACTGTCCTCATCCATAGGTGTACAATTTTTGTCCAGACTTTCCCACACCCCCCTCACCCCTTTCCCCCTGAGAATTGTCAGTCCACTCCCTTTCTATACCCTTGATTCTGTTATATTCACCAGTTTATTCTGTTCATCAGATTTTTTATTCACTTGATTTTTTGATTCACTTGTTGATACATATGTATTTGTTGTTCATAATTTTTACCTTTACCTTTTTCTTCTTCTTCCTCTACTTAAAGAGTCCCTTTCAGCATTTCATATAATACTGGTTTGGTGTTGATGAACTCCTTTAGCTTTTCCTTATCTGTGAAGCTCTTTATCTGCCCTTCAATTCTGAATGATAGCTTTGTTGGGTAGAATATTCTTGGTTGTAGGTTCTTGCTAGTCATCACTTTGAATATTTCTTGCCACTCCCGTCTGGCCTGCATAGTTTCTGTTGAGAAATCAGCTGACAATCGTATGGATGCTAAATACTTGTAGGCAACTAAGTGTTTTTCCCTTGCTGCTTTTAATATTCTCTCTTTGTCTTTTGCTCTTGGCATTTTAATTATGATGTGTTTTGGTGTGGTCATCTTTGGATTCCTTTTGTTTGGGGTTCTGTGTGCTTCCTGGACTTGTAAGTCTATTTCTTTCACCAGGTGGAGGAAGTTTTCAGTCATTATTTCTTTAAATAGGTTTTCAGTATCTTGCTCTCTCTCTCCTTCTGGCACCCCCATAATTCGGATGTTGGTACACTTGAAGTTGTCCCAGAGGCTCCTTACACTATCTTCACATTTTGGGATTTCTTTTTCTTTTTTCTTTTCTAGTTGAGTGTTTTTTACTTCTTTGTATTTCAAATCTTCGACTTGATTCTTGCAACCATCTAGTTTGCTGTTGGATCTCTGTACATTATTTTTTATTTCAGTCAGTGTATGACTAATTTCTAGTTCATTGTTTTTCATATCCTCGAGGGTCTCACTAAATTTATCAGCCTTTTTTAGAAAATTCTTTAAAAACCTTATAACTGTGATTTTGAACTCTATATCCAGTCATTTGCTTTCCTCCATTTCTTTCATTTGTGACCTGTTTCTTTTTCTGCATTTTGGCTGCTTCCCTGAGTTGATAGAGTGGCTTTGTTTAATAGGTGTCCTATAGGGCCCAATAGCTCAGCCTCCCCAGTTACCTGAGGTGGACCCTTTTATGGGCTGTGTGAACAGTCTTGTTGTAGTTAAACCTTGACTGTTGTTGATATCACTGGGAGGAATTGACCTCTAGGCCAATTGGCTGTGAGGATCAGCTGTGTCTACTCTGGGAGAACTTCTGTGCTGAAGACACCCTTATGAGACAAGACTTGCAAAAGCCTCTGTGCTCAGCTTGGATAGGGCAGAGTCTCAGGGCAGAGCAGACAGAAATGGCTTCCTATTGGCCCTGCCCTAAGAGGCCCCTGGGTCTCAGTTTCTCACAGTAATCATTGGATTCACCTCTGAGAGAAAGCCATCCTCGAGTTTCACCAGCTGCCAGACAGTCCAGTTTCTCCCCGAATGAGTCTGGGTCCCCAGAGTCTTGCCTGGAACTGGAGTTCAGAGCCGTTGTGAGCTTTTGTCTCCCTCCCGCTTGAGAAAGCCAGCCGTGTACTTAGTTGCCAGCCCTCTCTGTGCATGCATCTCAGTAATTCTATCTTCAGCAGCTCCTCTGAGTTTCAGTGTGCTTTTCTCTTTCCTTCTAGTTGTAGAATTTCCATTCAGCCAACCTTCCTGTGGTTCTGGATGATGTCCATTTTGTCTTTTAGTTGTAGTTTTGAAATTGTTGTGTGAGGCAGCAGTTTAGGTGTTTACCTATGCCGCCATCTTGGTTTATCTCCCAAGGATCTGTTTTTATTTATTTTATTTATTTATTTGCTGTGCCCACCTAGAATAAATCTTCTGAAATATAAACTTGAAGGAGAGGTAGGAGCAAGTCTTAGCTCAAATGCCTCAGATGCCAATCATTCTTGCCAAGACTCCATAAACTTTCTTAAATAAAAGCTTTCCAATTTTTTGCATGCCTTTAAACTAATTTTCAGACACTAAAAAAAAAATCTTGGTAATTTTAACCATTAGAATGATTATTTCATTGGGTCTGCTGAACTCTTCATCTGGCCATTCCAGAAGTTGCTGTCACAGTTATTTATTTTAAACAACACATATTAAACGAATACCTACAAGGTTGCAGGTATACTGGGTTCATTTTAAATAACAGCTTCATTAAGGTACAGCTGACATACATTAACCTCAAAAGTTTCTTTGCTCTTTATATTGCCATCTGCCTTTCCCTGACCCCATCTCAGGCAACCATTGATTATCTTTCTGTCACTACAGATTAGTTTTTGTGTCTCTTTTTAATGTACAAAGCAGGTTGGTGGTAAAGTTTATCCTTACTAAGAAACCCACCTCAGCCATATTGTTGTGAGCAGAATATTTTAGGGATTTCTTTTTTTTCTCTAGATCAAGATTCCTCAACAGAAAACAATGATTCTAGCAACTACATTCCACTGAAAAGGGGGTCTTGGTAACAGGCTTACCAGATTCATGTACATAATGTTTATATATATCCAAAAGAAGCAGCAACATTTCACTTCTGTTTGGGTTGATAAATCTAAGTCCTTGCATTTAAAGAACTGTGCATCAGAGCATAATTGGTACCTTATTCTCCTGATTCTTCTCAGAATCTTTGCTCACATGCCACCAAGGGCTATTAAGCAACCTAGTATATTCCCATGCCCTTTAGGTGAATGATTATAAACTTCTAGTGGAATCTGAAGGAACCAGGGTGACACAGTTCCTACATGAACACAGGAATTGAATCTCCACATCATGTACAGATCTGGTGCTCATCATTGTTCCTTGCACTCTCCAATAGGAAAATGATACTGTAGCTTTAAGTGGCTTAGTTCCTATTAACTGAAATTGATCCTTAGAACAATGATTTATTGCTTGCCAAGCATTATACTAAGTGGTACAGAGTTGTTAACCTCATAATTCTCACAATAAGCCCACAAGGTTGGTAAATTGTTTATCATTTAACACAAGATAAAGCTGAGGTAAGATAAGGCCAAAGGACTTGACCTAGATTATATAGCTATTACATGGCAGAAGTGGAACTCAAACTCATATCTGATACCAAGGCTATCCTTTTCACTATAATGTCTGATTGCCAAGCTTAGGTATTACCCTCTGCACCCCCAAAATTCTCTCATGGAGAATTCCAACAATATGGTCTTTCATTAATGCGTCACTAAGTGCCATTTGGTTCCCTGTATTTTTATTTCTCCTATGAAAACATACCTCACTGCCTGGCTGTTGTGGTTCAATGGTTGAGCATTGACCTATGAACCAGGAGGTCACAGTTTGAATCCTGGTCAGGGCACATGCCCAGGTTGCTGGCTCGAGTCCCAATGTGGAGTGTACAGGAGGCAGTCGGTCAATGATTCTCTCTCATCATTAATGTTCTTATCTCTCACTCCCTCTACCCTCCTTTCTGAAATAAATAAAAATATATATTTGAAAAACCTACATCACTTTTTTCAGAGAAATTAAAAAAACTAATTCATATAAATGTTCCTCCTCAGAAAGAACACAGGAATCTTATTAGCCAGAAAATCTATGAACAAATTCAGATTCAGGCTGTGATCTTGACTGTTTAAGTGAACAGCATAAACTTTTATGATATTAACAGCATCCATGATTACTGTCTTGGGATTTTGTAATACTTAAAAAATAATTTATCATCAATAGCTATCCATGCAATACAGAGTTCTAATTTAATTGTGCTGTGTCAGAAATGGGCAATGCTACTGGCTGCAATATTTTTACAAGGTCTACTTTACATAATTGAAGCCAGGTTGCCAGTTTGTGTTATATATGTTTCATGAAAGATTCCCCTTCTCTAAAGTGCTAAAAAGAGATAAAACTGAATAGAGCTACCTGGCTCAAATTAGAATTCAAGTTCAAAGCAGTTACTGACTCTCTTCAGTAGAGAGCAGTAGTGGGCAGGGCAAATCTGGCAGGAAGAAAGACATTAACTTCTATTGTGCACCCACTAAGTGTTCAGGCACAGTGCTTAATGCTTTACAGATAGTATCTTATGAGTCACAACAATCACCCAAAGAGGTGAATGAGAAGTAGTATTCCAAAGTCCCATAACTGAGAGCTTATATGGACGAACTAAAAGAGCAGCTCACCCAGGACATAAAAGGTCCTACATATGATGGAAACTTAAAAATCTGGACTGGATGGAACAATGGGAAGCATTTAACAAGGATAACATGTAACAAGTTACAAACTTTGGAGCCAGTGACAAGATGGAAATCATCTACAAGAAGTGGTTTAGATGACTGCAAACCTGACATAATAAGAAACAGTTGAGTAGGCTTTGGTCCAGTTAGAGGCAGATTTTAGTTCCTTAAAAGAAAGAAACTTCTAATAGGCAGAGAAACCTCTAAGAGAGAGAGAGAACAACTCAGAACTGGCCTGAGTTGCTTTGTAGATTAGGTTATAAAGATGACTTCCCCTCCTCCCAGTATTTCTTGATACTCAGATTTTTGAGCTGGTCAAGATTCCCAGAATGACTCTTTTATCCTTGTCAACTGAAGGTATTAACGTTTCCCAAGAAGGAACTGGTTGGTTAACAGCACTTAGGAGCCAAAGCATTCAGACCATTAGTACAGCTCTACTTAGAACTTGTCCACAGAACTAAGAAATTAATTATAAGAGAAATTCTGAGATTGTCTCACAAGAGGGAGCCAGCGGAATTCCATTGGAATCTGGGCATTGAACCAATTCACTTGAAGGCTACAAATGTACCTTTTGCTCAAAGAAACAAACAAAAAAAGATCAAAAAGTTTAATCATTTCATTAAACAAGAGGTCCCTGAAATACACATACACATGGGTATAATATCAAATAAAGCTTAATGATGATGAAATCCAGAAATGTGCAACCCCAGCCACATCTGAATAAATAACTCAATTACTCAGTCAGCATTTACTTGGTTCAGCCTGCTGAATGCCAGTCACTGTTCTGTTTAATGGAGGTAACAGAGATAATAAGGCACAATTCCCATCTTAAAAAATGGTAACAATTTAAAAGAGTAATATCCTCATAGATGATATACTCCCTAATATGAGCAAAGCTACAATACAGATCTATACAAAAGACTGTGGGACCACAGACAGGGAATGAGAATTGGAATGAGGGAAAGATATACAGAGAATATGTCATGTGAGCTAGACCATGAAGAATGGTTGAGAGTTCACCATGTAGAAGGAACATTCTAGCAAAGGGTAAAACATGCAAAGACAAAGAGTTGGGAAGGATTTTGCTATATTTAAAGAAAATAGCTCATCAGATATGGATTGTTTAAGGCATAGGATATGTGAGGAAGTGATGAATCAACTTCTTGGTATTCTTGCTATGAGTAGATTTTTCTTTCAACAGGCTTAACAATAACTGAACTGGCCTCCATTGCTGACCCTTGCCATTAGAAATCTGGTTGTTACAAGATCTCCATCATCTATCTCTTGAGAGTTATCAAAGCCACAGTGAACTGGTACTGAAAAATAGAGATGTTTCTTGGGGACTTCAAGCTGGTAATAAACCATTTCATTATTTTGGTCTCTTCCAGGCAGCACTTCCAGGAATGAAATGATTATTATGAAGGTGTTTACTAGATTCTATGCCCAGACCTGCCTGTGATGAGAACCTATTACTGAGCGACAAAAAGAGTGCCATATGCGCCAGCCTACCTGACCAAATTAGCTACTAAAGACCTATGTTTTTTCCAGAGGTAAGTGTCCAAAGAGCTTTGGTCAGGAATCCTTATTGCTGCTATTACAGACCCTTCTGAAAGAGATGAAGTCCTGCATTCGTGGATAGCATCCTTTTTAAAATGGTTTAAAGAGGTTCTGTTTCTACTGCTAAACCTCTTTTGACAGAGCCAAATCTGCTATTTTTCATTGCACTGACCTCAGTTGATTTTAAGGCCTGTAAGAGAAGAAACCTTACTTACAATGTTCATTATCATCCTTGGCCATCCTCAAGCAAATAATCAGATTGGAAAATGATAAACAGCAGAACAGTGCTGGACATTTAATAAAAGCTCTCTAGCTGAAACCGGTTTGGCTCAGTGGATAGAGCCTCGGCCTGTGGACTGAAAAGTCCCAGGTTCAATTCCAGTCAAGGGCATGTACCTTGGTTGCGGGCACATCCCCAGTAGGGGGCATGCAGGAGGCAGTTGATGGATGTTTCTCTCTTATCGATGTTTCTAACTCTATATCCCTCTCCCTTCCTTTCTGTAAAAAATCAATAAAATATATTTTTTTAAAAAGCTCTCTAATCACAGCTTAGTTAAGATTGTTCTCAAATGAGTCAATAGAAGATGCTGGCCATTAAGACTTTTTAAGTCATTAAGACATCATTTAATATGACACTCTATATTACACAGTAAGAGTCTATCATGCTCTGTAAAAATAAGAAAATCTTAAGACTTTCTTTACCTTCACCCAAGGTTTCATAAAGACATATACATAAGAGAATGTATTTTTAGAAGCACTATTAATTGAACCTATCTTTATTCATTTTTAACAAGACAGTTAGTTTTGTTAAGACTTATGAGGCAATGAAAAATTCTTGTCACTCTAATGGAAATCGTGGAGTTTATGCTAAACATTGCTCAGATTATAGATGGATCCATGTAGTACCACGTCTTTGATCAACTGTGAAATTATTGCTCCTAGGGTGATGTGACAATACAACAAAACAATAATGAAACTTCCTCCTCTATAACTATCAGGCATTGAATTCTCAGCTATAACTCCTGGGGAAACAATAGAGAGCTAGTATTTCTCTACCTAGCAGAATCCAAACCTAGCCTACCAAAGGGGTGACTCTCTATCAGTCTGTCAAAATAATGTTATCTAAGGAGCTAATGATATTCTGTAAATCAAGAAGAGCTGGGTTCACTGTTAGATTTTTGCCCACGTTGTTTCTGCATAGTTTGGGGGGAATCGGAAGGTGACCACAGTCATTTCCTTTAGCGACATTGGACTGAATTGTTGACAGCTCCGTATCCACTTCTCTTACTACCCAGCATGACACTAACACTATCAGGGAAATAAAAAGTCTTCCCTCATCTTAGAACTGTTCCTTATCATGTCAAATACATGCTGTATCTACTTCACATTATTAGTATTTAATTATAATTAACATATTACTTTATTTTCTCTGATTGTTTCTTGATAATAGAAGTCATGTTTCCCTAGCTAAGTAGTAAGATTTAAGGCAGCAGTGTATGACAGTGGGAGAAATGGGCTTTGGAATAAGTCTTACCCAAGTTGGAATGCTTCTTCACTAGCTATAAGTCACATAAGTCTTAGTCCATAAAGTGGGAAAGGTGCCATCTTCCCCACAGGATGGCCTTAAGAATAGGTGAAGTGCATGGCACATTTCTGTAAATGAAAATTACCTTCCTCTTTCCTCTTTACTATTCCTACATCTGTTAAGATAACACACGATGATTTGACCAGGTATTCAGTAAATCTTGACTAAACATAGAGGATAAACATTTTATTCCATGCTTCTTGTGTCCAATATTACAAGACTTCCTAGTTCTGATCTTCCCCCAGCTTTAAAGCCAGATTTAGTCACTCCTGGCTGCACATGGTTTGTCAACAGCAGACTAAGCCCTCTGGAAATGTGGTCTATAAGCACTTCCTACTCTGATAGAACAGACAGAGTAAGTCTCACTCACACCTTAATCCTAAGGAATGTGCCTTTTTTTCTTCTCTTTTGACACACTGGCTTAGAGCCACATCTTCTCCCTGAGGAAAGCAGACAATAGACAATCTGTGATTGTGTCTGTTTCAGAGCAACAAGATGGCCACCTGTCTTAGTTTTCAGATGATTAACTCCATTAGCCAGACTGCCTTTATAACCAGTCTGAGGGAATGCCTGATGTGGCTTAAGGGCTTCTGAGAAGGGTCCCTTCTACAAAGCACAACTCTCCCATCCCTCCTGTCCTTACTGTCCCAAGACATTAAAAAAAGAAACTTGCCTTCTTCAAAGGAACTCCTGTAAAAACCTACCTCTATATCTCCTATCAAGGAAGAGGACTTAAAACCTAAGACAATTCCAAGAGCCCTTTAAGTGACAAAATAGATTTAAAATATTTTCTTCCAATGGTGGAAAACTCAATACCAGTTTTTAATTCTCCTTTGTTCCAAGCAAGCCTGCAACTACTGAAGGAGTCTTTCTGAAAACTGTCAAGTGATCTGAGGCCTAAATTCAGGCTTCATTTATTTGTATCTTCTGAGTGGACACAAACTAGAAAGAATCTTTTCACTTGATTATCCCTAGACATACTTTTGGGTCTGTAAACTATCCACCTATCCCTTGCATAGCTAAGCCATGGTAACACCCACACAGTCCCACACATAGCCATACACCTCCACACAGTCACACACATAATTGCACACCCTCACACATACATTTATACATCCCCCAGAGCACAGAGGAGAGACAGGGAGCACTTGACAGATAAAATGTCCTGGGAGAAGAGATTGAGCAATGGGGAAAGGTAGAGGATAGTGAAAAGTGAGAGAATTCCCAGGATAGTACTTCGTTCTTCATTGGTTTTTCCCCTGGATCACTTGAACATCTTGAATGGCAGGGGCCTCTTCATTGATAACTCTGAAGGTCCCCACCTTAAATCACTTCCTGCCCCAATTCATGGCCACTCTGCAGAGATCTGTGACCTCTCTGCTTTGGAGAATGTTTGCAGAATCAAACTGATATCCTACTTTAAGAGAACTGCTCTCCCAAATGTAATAGAGGAGACTTTGAAGGAGGCCGAAGGACTGTTACATGAGGTTGAAACCTCGTAATTTTCAGTCCATTTAGCTAATAATTGAAAGAAATGCTTTATGCTAAATAAATTATTATTAGGATTATTCCAGCTGATGTGCCTTACCTCATCACTTTACAGAAAGGTATCCTATATAATAAAGAGCTAATATGCAAATAGTCATTATACCCTCATGCCATAACAGCTCAGACACTCAACACTGGGGAGAGGGGAATGGGGATGAGGCAGGCACAAATGAGCTCGCAAGAGAGGAATGGCTGCCTGCCCCACAGTCCCAGGTGCCTGTGGCTGTGGCCCAGGCAAAGCCATTCATCCATGGTCCCCTGCAGCTGTGGCCAGCCTGGGCAAAGCTGGCCCAGGTCCTGGGTTCCTCCAGCCGGCCAGAGGGAGGGAAGCCCAGCAATCCTGGATTGTAAGAGGCAGTCAGGGTCCCATGTTGGAGAGGATACAGGCTGGGATGAGGGACCCCTCCCTCCCATGCATGAATTTTGTGCACTGGGCCTCTAGTCTAATATATCTAAATATCCCTGAAAGCAAGGCTATGAGTACAGTTGCTACCCACTAGCCACGTGTGATGATTGAGCACTTAAAAATTATTATAAACTAATGAACAAAAGGATAGATACAGAGACAGTAAAGCATCAAACAGACTGCAAATTACAGTGGGAAGGTTAGGGAGAGGTGGGGTAAATAAGAGATCAACCAAAGGACTTGTATACATGCATATAAGCATAACCAATTGACACAAGATCTGAGAGATGAGGTTGGGGAGGGGGGCAATGGGAAGATATGTATATATGTAACACATTAATAAAAAAATTAAATAAATAAATAAATAAAAGTTGAGATTAGTCCAAATTGAGATTTGTAAGTTTAATATACACACCAGATTTCAAACTTAATATGAAAAAAAGAATGTAAAACATTTCACTAATAACTTTTTATATTGATTACATATTTAAATGTTAACATTTTGAATACATTGGGTTAAATAAAATATTAAAATTTATTCACCTGATTGTTTTTACTTTTTTAATGTCATTGCTTGAACATTTACAATGGCACATATGTAGTTAGCCTTATATTTCTATTAGACAGCACCAGCCTAGCACCTCACCAGCTACATAGTTGAAATTCTATAAATGTTTGTTAAAGGAACAAAAAATGAAACAAACAAAAAGGACAAAAACCTTAACAAAGGCATAAAAGAATAGCTGGTTCAACCCTGGGTTTAAGCCAATCCCTTTCCACCTCCTTCTGAGTTTCCAAGCCCAATAGGGGAATTTGTGCTACTGGGATTCCTTATGTGGCCCTTCAAAACCCCTTTAAGTAGCATTAAATGGATTTAACATTTTTGAGAATAAAATCATTCTTGAAAAATAGGCCCTTGACTCATCTTCTATAAAGTAAGTATTCTATTCCCCTTGACTCATCTTATATAAAGTAAGCATTTTGTTGGGAGCTGCTCAAGTACTGAAAGCATAAATAAAACCTTTGGAAGTTGGGTGTGATGGCATTTATAAAACCACTAGAGGCCTGATGCATGAAATTCGTGCACAAAGAGGGGGTGTCCTTCAGCCCAGCCTACACCCTCTCCAATATGGGACCCCTCAAAGGATGTCTGACTGTTCGTTTAAACAGGCAGTCTGACATCCCTCTCACAATCCAGAACTGCTGGCTTCCAGCTGCTTACCTGCATGCCTTCCTGATTGCCCCTAACTGCTTCTGCCTGCCAGTCTGATCAATCCCTAACCATTCCCCTGCCAGCCTAATTGATGACTAACTGCTCCCCTGCCAGCCTGTTTGCCCCTAACTGCCCTCCCCTGTGGGCCTAGTCACCCCCAACTTTCCTCCTCTGCCAGCCTGGTCACCCCTAACTGCCCTCCCCTGCAGGCTTGATCACCCCCAACTGCTCTCCCTTTCAGGACTGGTCCCTGCCAAACTCCCTGCCCTGCTGGCCATCTTGTGGTTGCCATCTTGTGTCCACATGGGGACAGGATCTTGTGTCCACATGGGGGCAGTCACCTTGTGTGTTGAAGTGATGGTCAATCTGCATATTACTCTTTTATTCGATAGGATAGAGGCCTGGTGCATGGGTGGAGGTCAGCTGGTTTGCCCTGAATGGTGTCCTGGATCAGGGTGGGGGTTCCCTTGGGGCGTGGGGCAGCCTGGGCGAGGGGCCTGTGGTGGTTTGCAGGCTGGCCACACCCCGCAGCGACCCAAGTGGAGGGCCTGGTATCTGGGATTTATTTATCTTCTACAATTGAAACTTTTTATCCTGGAGCGGAGCCAAGCCTTCTGCTTACACAGCCATTGAAATTTTATTGCCTTAGGTGGAGGCCTGGGATGGCCAGGGTGTGTGGAAAGCTTGGCACCCTCCATCGCCAGGGGCAACTTAAGACTCCCTCCTGCTCTCTCTGTGGCCATAGCCATCTTGGTTGGGTTAATTTGCATACTCTCTCTGATTGGCTGATGGGCATGGTTGGTGGGCATGGCTTGTGGGTATGGCAGAGGTATGGTCAATTTGCATATTCCTCTTTTATTAGATAGGATTGCTTGGGATTTCATTCATCTTCAGGAACTAAGTAAGATACTCTCACTTCCAGAAACTTGCTGAAGCATTTGGGAAGAAGAAGGGTGAAGTTATTTAATTTCCCATGGTAGTTCCAAATTACCAGGCATCACAGTTATGGAAAATAGGGAAAATGGTGTTAGAAAATGTGTTTTTTTATGACATTTCAGCAGAGCAAGATTCCCCTTTCCATTCAGAAGGTCTAAATCTGGCGTACAATTGAACTAGGATCTTGATAAATGTTCCCTGCATCAATGAATGAATAGTAACACAGAACAGGAGGCAATGTAATATAATGGAACAAGTACAAGATTAATAGTTGGGGAAAACTGGGTTTGATTACATGCTCTTCCTCACTTTAGTTGACTTAAATTCTCTAGGCCTCAGTTTCCTCATTATAAAATGGATCTAATTAAATGTCTATTTCATAAGGTCATTATGAGGATTTAATGGGTTGATGTATGTAAAGCACTTATGTCTCTACCTGGCACATAGTACTCAATAATTGGTAGCTATTCAATCCAAAGAGTGAAGAGGCTTTCCCAAAACAATGTAACACATCTCATCACCCAACTAACATCATTTGTCTTTACAAAATTGCTAACAAAATGTAACTTCTATACAGAATATTTCTGACATATTAAAAATTCTTATTACCAAGACAAAGATTAGCAACATAAGCCACAAGTATCTTCACAAGTTCAAGTACACAGCAAGTGCTCATTAAACATTTGCCAAATTCATAAACCCAAGGGAAATTATTTGCCACTTTTCATCAAAAAAATAGTACCAAGAGTTTGAGAAAAACACTCAGGATGTGAAAATAAAATAAATCTCAGGAGAAAAGGGCTTTAGGAGAGTACAATCCAGAATGCTGGAGAGAAAGAAGTTCTGAAAGGGTAAATAGGCTCAAGGCAAGTGAAAAGGTGGATCACAGAATCCAAAGGAAGAGGTCCATGGTAGCATACACAATGAGTACATGGAAGAAATTAACAAATGGAACAAGGTCCTGGAAATGTAATGGGAATACAAATTTGAGAATTATACTTTATCTTGGAATGGATGTTATCATTTAACTTATTTAGTAATCTTATTCTTTATAAAATCATCATTATTATTTTCTTAAACCAGTGCATTTTAACAGCTTTGCTGATATATAATTTACATATGATAAAATTCACCCATCTAACATGTACAATTTGATGAATGTTAACATATTTACAGAATTGTGTAACTACCTCCCCCCAATTTCATTTTAGAACATGTCCATTATCCTAAAAAACAAATAAACAAAAACCTTGTGCCATATGTAGTCAGTCCCCATTCCCAAACCCAGCCCTAGGCAACCACCAATCACTTTGTCTCTACAGATTTTTTTACATATAAATGTAATCATATAGCATGTGGACTTATATGCCTGGCTTCTTTGATTGAGTATAATGTGCTAGACATTCATTAATAGGATATGACCTGTAAAAGTGCTGAAAAATGTTCCATTGTATGGATATACCATGTTTTATTTATCCATTCATCATTTTATGGACATTTGGGATGTATCTGTTTTGGTGTGAACATATGTTTTATTTTTTAAAATATATTGATTTTTTTACAGAGAGGAAGGGAGAGGGATAGAGAGTTAGAAACATTGATGAAAGAGAAACATCGATCAGCTGCTTCCTGCACACCTCCCACTGGGGATGTGCCCGCAATGAAGGTACATGCCCTTGACGGGAATCGAACCTGGGACCTTTCAGTACGCAGCCCAACGCTCTATCCACTGAGCCAAACCAGTTAGGGCTGAACATATGTTTCCATTTCTCTTGGGTAAATAGGTATCTTGGCATGGGGCTGAATTATATGGTAATTCTATACTTAACATTTTGTGGAACTGCCAAACTATTTTACAAGGAACTGTACTATTTTATATTTCGTGATCTCCTGGTTCATAGGTCAACACTCAACCACTGAGCCACACAGGCAGGGCTTCACTGTACTTTTGAAAACTATCTCAGAGTTGCTCCTAGGTCAGCGATAACAATATTCAGAGAGTGATTGCTCAAAAGTTATGCTTATACCTCTTGAGCCTATCACTTTGTCTTCAAAACTTGGCCATGGATCTCTGTGCACCTTAGGAAATGCTTTTAAGTCAGCTCCATGTTCAAGCAGTGACTAGTAGCTCTCAAGTGCCCACTCAGGTTGCTTTTGAGTAAGTGCAATGTAGCATACGTGCACAGCCTTCCTGGCCCTTAGGGATAAGTGTGTTCTTAACAAGACTCCTATTAGCTGTCTCTCTTTCTCTCTTTGGTTCTATCACATTTCTAGCTGGTCTTCCATTCCATGTGTTACTCCTAGTTTAATGGAACTACTAGCCTTCTACTAGTTGCTCAATACAACACCTTCAGGGATGAATTCTTCCATGCTCTGTTCCAAGTAAGTTCAGCCCCTTCCACAGAGCTACCGAGCTGCTGATCCTCCAGTCTTACTTAACCCATTGAACAGACTTTCTGTGCTACTTTATGAGAGTAAAGGTGTCATGGGGGTCAGATTTTCCTTGATTGATACTTCTACCCTATAAGCAGGACCTGGAAGTTGAGGATAGTAGTCCCCACCTTCTTGGTATGACTTGCATGTCATGTAACCTCAACCCTACAAGCAGGACCTGGGGGAAGATGTTGGAATGTGGTGTTCTAAGCTTGCTTCTCCTGGCATTGAACCTCTGCCATACACATGGAAACTGGGGTGGGAGTGGTCTTCTTGTCATGCCAGCCCAAAATAGAGCTTCCACAACATGAAGCTGAGAGTTTGGAAAGAGAAATGCTGGCAGCCTTTCCTCCCCTTCACCCCTCAGAGTGAAACCACAGCCCTACAACTGGGGACTGATTGTAAGGGAGGCCCATGTTCTGGGCTATACCTGCCCAGAGTAAATCATCTATAGCATGGAACTGGATGGTGGCGAGGTCACATCTAGACTCCCATTGTTCTTACTGGACTTGGTAGATTTCCTTTAAAATACTTCTCAGTATATCAAATCTCCTAGGTGAATTTCCAGACACTAAATGTGTTTTTTTTAAAATAATATTCGCCAGTTAAGTGATTGTTTCCCTGGAAAGAGAGTTAGTCAAGCTCTTCACACATTCTTTCTGGAAGTTCTGCTCCCAAACCACTAATTTTTAAGCATCTGATTAAGCTTTTCTTGATCTCTGGAAAAGAATTCATTTTTAAATTTGCAGATGACTTGGGTTCAGTTACCAATGTTTTCAGTTCCACATTATAGTCTTCATGCAAACAAAAAAGAAAACACTTCACATATTTATTAAGAGTACATTCATGTAAGCAGTCTCATTCAAGTTAACTTTGTCTAATACATACTGGTCCCTCATTTTCAAGCAAAAGGTAAGTATGAGCTGTTTTTCCATAACCAAATCTTCTTGATATCTGAACTTTATTCTTCAAGCATCAGATACTTCTTTTAAGGCATTTTGATGCACTCATTCTAAAATGTCTCCTAAATAACTCCTAAAAAAAGCAGTGATCCTAACTACTTGAAACAGAGAATAAAGGATTGCTTTCAAAAGAACCATCTGCAATAAATGAAAAATAGCACCAACTACAGAGAGTATCAGACATATTAATAGATACTGTAAAGAGTAGACTTTATACTGCCAAGGAGCCCAAATATCAAAATGGTACACACATTTACCCCACTCACATTTCAGAGACAGTCCAGCAAACAGAGACCAGTCCAGAAAACAGCCTTCCAAGTGAAATGGACTGGCCTAGAAATCCACTCTGAACATAGCACTGTCATATCCCTAAACCTTCTCCATGCCAGAACAATGGAAGAATCAATGCTTCCTCTTGACATTTAAGGTCCACCTTAAAAGTGACCCCCAACCTAACATTCCAATCTCAATCTCTACTGTTCCCCAATTTGTAACTTTCTCCAACCACATCTGTTTCCCTTTCTACTATCTCCTGGTATGTTTCCTTTATCAGCACCTAGTCTTGCTGGTCTGAGAGCTCCTTGAATTCAGGGATTATGTCTTGTTCATCTATATTCCTCACATCCAGCACATGGCCTAGCCGAACAGATAGTCAGTAGATGTTTTTTGAATGAATAAAATCCTGTCATCTGAGCCCTTCTTAAATGTCACCTCCGTCTTGAGGCCTTACCTGGTCTCAGGTAGAATCTCTCACTTCTTTAAATTCCTTCACTTGCTTGCTTTTCACTTCTTTAATGATTCCTTATATTTGGATATAACTATTTAAATATCTACCCTATTACTGCCACTGCCACTTTTCCCCTCTTCAGAGAAAAAGGGAGAGGGAAAGGCAGACACACACACACAGGATCACACACTTGGAAAGCACGGACTTTGCCTCATTTAAAAAAAAAACTCTCTTGTGGTACTTAGCACAATGTTTAGCACATAGGAGGAGTTCAGGAGGTATTTGCCAAAATGAATTGCTAAAACATTTGGCTATCAGTATGGAGATTTTACTTTAGATCCATACCTCATACCATACACTTCAATAAATTCCAGATGGGTCCAAGAATTAAACACAAAAAAAAGAAGAAAAAAAACACCCTGGGGGAGTGGGGAGGACAGAATCACATATTTGTCCCAGCTGTGGAGGAGTGGTACATTTCTGAATATTGAAAAATGAAAGAGCCATCAGAGACAGGATGGATGGATTTGAATATATAAATGTGAAAAAGAACACTTTTGCATAGTGAAATATAATAAAGCACACACAAAAAGAAAGCAACAAAATTGGAAAAATATGTGACAAACATAAATGATAAAGTTAGACTTTATCCAAAATACAAAGAATAGATAAAAATATAGAAGGTCAGTCAATTTTTCTTGGTAAGTGCTCTAAGAAAATGAATAAGGAAACAGATGGCAAACTATGACATTAAGAAATGCAAAGCCTCATTAAATAAATAAAAATTTTAAAAATGGATAGTACGCTTACATGCCTATTACACTAGCAAAAATATTTAAAATGATAACATTCAGTGTTGCAGGGCTGTGAGAAAATGGGCGTGCTTGCATAATTTAATCTTTTGGGAGTACAATCTGGCAACATATAGCAACAGCAATAAAACAGCTCATACCTTTTGACCTGGCTATTCTACTTTTGGTAAGATATCAGGAAGCAATAACTCTAAACAGAAGAAATGCAATCTGTACAGAAACTATTCACTTTCTATAGGAGTGAAAATTTTCAAAGAACTTAAATTCCCAATAATAATAGAATGGCTAAGCAAAATCTGGCATAGCAACACGACAGAATACCACAATCGTATGTTTTTTAGTGGAAGGCTATGTACCCATTCCACATTTCCAGGTCTTTCCTTTTGTGGTCTCTCCATCTCAGTTGTCTAGCAAGCAACTATCATTGTAAACTACCTCCTGAAACCCACGTGACCTGCTACCCCCAATTCTAGTTTACTGCTTGTATTCTGCTATGACTGAGGGAATAACAACCTCCCATGACATTAAGACTCAGTGGGTCTCTCTAAAGTGAAGGCATGAGGGCCTCTTACCCTGTACCACAGGTTGTGGCATCTGTTTCAAAGCCTTTAAAAAACATATTGCTGAGGTCTAGGCTATGTTCTGAGTTTCAAGATAAGTGAGACATTAGTGAAAGTGGTTTAGCCTTAACAATAGGCCCTTAGCACAACTGTTTGCCTTTCATGAACACTAACGTTTTTGAACAAAACTCTTCTAGCTCATACTAGAAATATTTTCATATGGAAATACCTCTGAATACTTCTGATCAGAAAAAATAGCCTGTAAATGATAAATCTTGAGAATACATGTGGTCATGTGAAGATTAAAGAGCAAGTTAGGGACAAGTACTAGTAATAGCAAATTTATTTATTAGAGTCATGCTCATATGCCTATTATCAACTAAAATACATTTCTGTAAAAGTAGGTTTCTTTGGTTTATTACAGACCACTACTGCTTTGAGATCATAGAAAATGTACTGAATTTCACAAATATGTGAAAATTACAGCCTTACATATCTCATTAAAAAAAAAACTCAACCTCCAACATTTCTTATCAAGGATCCATTCTCAAACTTATTAAAAAAAACACAAAATGTCAGTTCTCTGTAAGTTACAGAGTTTACTGAAGGCCATACATGATTAGCCTTCAAATCTGAAATCAATGTAGGGCCAAAATATAGACACAAATATAAATATATTAGAGCCTTCTTTTGTGCAATACCTGGACACCAGCCCTAACAAATAAGCCAGTAGACACATTAAAGGCAATTCAAAATAAATAGAAATAAGAATGTTTTAGGTGGGAAAAGTGACTGATGATGACGTTAAAAGAGAATGATATCTTCATTTTGAATAGCATAACCAACAAAACAAAATACTCTGATGAAATTTAAGCTGTGAAAATTTGGCTGTGATGAGAACACGATTTTTAAAAAAAATGTGAAGAATTTCCCACCTTGGTTCTGTACCCTGGGTGGAGCTAAGGGTGCTAATTCTGCTTGTGTGAGGTTGTAAACAACAATCCTACTAGTTCTGAAAGGAATCCCTGAATGGGAGCCATTGTTTGATTTTGGTCATTTTGCAAATCACTTATTTCTTATAGGTAAAAGCACTCTTAGTGAATCTATAAATCTCTTTCTTTATCTATAAACATGAGCTGCTTAGTGCTTTGGTCAGCAACAAATACTGTGTACACGCTTAATTAAACGTTAATGGGTCCAAAGAGTCCCTATATTGAGCATCTGAACTCAAAATACAATGCAGGTTGATGGACAGGAAAGGAAAGAAGAGCTCATGGACCCTCAGAATCAAAAGGTACTTTCAGAATCCAAATCTGCTGATGTCTGTTACCAACACTCTGGCACACATTTATGTGAATTAGGTTGGCAGGTTGATGGATTTCCCATTAACAAAGTTGCGTTTCTTGAACTCTGAGGGCACTGGAAGAGAGTATCTGGACAACAATCAGACCAGCAGAAGGCCAGGAGAGTGAAACCTGAAGGAGATATTGGCTGAGCCATTTCCTGAGCATATCAGAAGGGAATGATTTCAATTATTGTTACATAATGGGCCAAATGCTCTGTCTTGCTCTAGCCTCACTATTTCTCTTTCCAAAACAAAGAGGAGGAAAAGGAGAAGAGAGGGAGGGAAAGTAGGAGTAAGGCAAGCTAAGAAAGGGAAGAAGGGAAGAGCATTATGATTAAATCAAAGAAAGGATTAACAACTGTAAGAAATAAAGGTTACTTTTGCATAAAATAAAAATATAAAAGGTCAGTGTTCAGGAAATGTTAACACACTAGCTCAGTTACTCTCAGTTCATAGGCCCGAGTCATTAGGCTTAGCAGGCCCAGGGAATAGTGCCATAGCTTTGTCGCTTGCGTTTTTATGAGGCATATCTGTGCTGGTGGCAGCTAGCAGACTGGCAGGGCTACAAACTGGCATGCCTTCGGGTCATAAACTAATTATGGCACAATCATTCACTTGTTCTAACCATTCTGCCAATTACTTCATGAGTAGGGAGGGAGGGACCCTTGTCTAAGGCTGGCTCTGGAAACAAGACCTCCCGGGCTTAAGCCTTCCTTCCTGAGGAGTTATGTGGGACTCAATAGGGCCATCAACAGTCTCAGTAAGCCTAGCAGTCTATCCCTTTGCCTTAATAATCCATTCACTATTTATTAAGTGTCTGTGTTGTACAAGACCCAGAGAGGAAATGCAAAAATAAGGGAAAATGGCTCAACCAGCATAGCTCAGTGGTTGAGCATCGACCTATGAACCAGGAGATCAGGGTTCGATTTCTGGTCAGGGCACATGCCCAATTTGCTCAATCCCCAGTATGGAGTTCGCAGGAGGCAGCCAATCAATGAATCTCTCTCATCATTGATATTTCTTTCTATCTCTCTCTCTCTCCCTTCCTCCCTGAAATCAATAAAAATATATTTTAAAAAATAAGAAAAAAATATACCTTCAAAAGTCTGGAGAAGGTGGGAAATATAAAAACGATTCAAAACATTCACATGTCTTAAGCCCATTTCACATCTCAAAGCCCACATTTTCCTAAATAGAAGAGGTCTTCTGAATCTAGACCCTGTATTAGTCCTCTGAGTCCATGTCACATATTCTAGAGAAAAGAAATGAAGACATTTTCTTTCAGAGTCAGTATAATCTCCCATCTTTTCCCCAACAGTGGGAGAAAAACTTCCCAGTTCTCCAGACTTATAATTCAATTAAGGGCTCACCAAATCCTGCTTGTCCAAGAGAAGGGAGTGACTGGCCCCTTCAGCACAATACCTCCTGCCCGCAGGCCTGTCTCCACAGCACCACCCACAACCAAGGTTTCTGATGAAGTACACAGAGGTGATATATTCCTTTACCACATACAAAAAAGCTTACCCACACATGCAGACTTACAAATAGCTTCGAGGGCCCAAGTATGCATACCCCAAAATGCATGTGAGCACATGAAAATTATATGTGCACAGGTTTGCTTACAGAGTCAGAAGAGAAAGTACACAGATTGAGGAGGATGGTAAAAGTTCACAGCTCAATGAACTGGAGGCCTGGGTAGAAAGGACAAATGAAACCAAAATACCCACAGAGTGCTGCTTTTTGAGACACCAGCACACACATAGCCAACAGTGACAAGGATTTGCTGGGATTGGAGAGAATGGATTTGTAGACAGAACTCAGGAAACAGTTTGAGGATCAATAGACTCCATCAGTATGCCAGTGATTTTACAGTAATATAGTCAAGATACCAGAATAAATCATTTCCATGTTCATTACTGCTTATGGCAAACATCACCCAATTCAGACTTAGAGGTTCAAAGAGCCCAAACTCTCTGACAGGCATCATTGAAAACATTCCTACAAGGAGCACCCTTTATAAGGTGGATCCTGGCCAAGCACACAGGCATCTGCTCCCCTCCATGGTCACATATTCTTCTGCTGCCTTCCACCCTCATAGAGGCCCCCACAGTCTGTTTGCATTCCCACACCTGGCCCCACCTTCTAGAAGGGGCCAAAAGCATCATTCCTGGATGAGTGCCCAGCCTTTGAAGTCAAAGAGAATTCAGACTGTTAGATGAGGAGATCCAGATTCAAGACTTCTCAATGCACACTTCCCCCTACTCAACAATGCTTACAATAAAGTTGCACTCAAGAGGCACTCTGGCTGCTAGAAAAAGAGGAAGCCAGAGGAGTGGGTGGGTAAGTTGGTCTCTTTAGGCTGGCCGGAGCTCTGTGGAATGTCAGGCTCACTAGAAAGTTGAGTCCCTCTACTAAAGGTGTGATCAAGGCATCCTTAAGCTAGGCACTGACCAACCAGCCTGGCCTTGAAAACTCTTTCTTCCCAACACCTTCCCCCACCTCCCCACTTACACAAATAAAGTAGCCAGGCCCCAGGCTTGGTTCTCAAGAGTGTAGTGGAATGACACAGGACAGAAGCAGCTTTGGAGTCCTTGTGCTTCTCTCTTCAAGTGCTTTCCTAGAATTTGAGGTTGGCAAAGAATAGGTCTGAACATTTGTCTAGAAGCAGCCATATTTGAAAGCAATTGTTTCACTTCAAGGCTACAAGAGTCATTCTTCATCATCAAGAGGGAGAATAAAGAGTAACTATCCACTTATACATACATGTTCATAAAGGTAATCCTAATTTTTGTGGAAAGCAGGGAGAAATCAAGCCTTCTCCCCTCTCCTAGTCCTTAAGGCAGGGGTGAGGAATGTCCTGCCTGAGGATTGTAGAAGACCCACAAAATCCTTTGGTCTGGCCCTGCCAAAGCATAAGGGATGAGTTAATTAAATGCTTGACTAAATATAGCTGGCTAATTTTTAAGTTGATAATTTCATATGGTTCATGAATTATGTTATAAATATCCAAATGGCCCTTGGAAAAAAAAATGTTCCCCACCCCTGCCTTAAAGTCATCAGTCAGCCACACCTCTAACAATAACAATTGAAATGAAATAATGCATACAGCTCTTGACAGTTTACAAAGTTTTTTTCCCATTCATTATCTCATTTAATAAAGATTAATCCAGTATGTGCTTTTAATGACAGGGATATTTTTTTAAGTGTATTCCCTTTGACCTAGTCAATTTGCTTCTTTTATGAATGTGTCTTAATAAAATAATTAGACAAATGTGTGAAGATTTGTGTACATAAATGTCCACTGTAGCACTGTTTATATTAGCAAATCATTAGAAGCAAGTTAAATTACTATGGTACTGGTTACAATATTTATAGCATTCATATAGTCATAAAGTGTGATACTGTGAAGCCATTAAAATGCTTATCTTGAGGAATCCAAGATGGCGGCATAGGTAAACACCTACACTGCTGCCTCACACAACAATTTCAAAACTACAACTAAAAGACAGAATGGACATCATCCAGAACCACAGGAAAGCTGGCTGAGTGGAAGTTCTACAACTAGAGGGAAAGAGAGGGGCTCACGGAGACCCAGAGGAGCTGCAAAAAGCTGAGGTACGGAGACGCAGATGCGCGCAAGGAGAGAGCGGGTGCCGGAGTACCTGGCTGGCTTTCTCTGGTGGGAGGGAAACGGAGACTCTCAAAGGCATTGAACCCCTTATCCTACGACACTAAACCCCAGATCCAGCCGAAACTCATACGGGGGGAGTTTGGACTGTGAAAAGGGAGAAGTGCACGGAAATTTAGGGGAGTCACAAAAGATCAAAGGCCTGGTGGCGCACAAGGCACTGCGTGCAGGACAGATTGCTGATTGTGCTGCTGGCTTTCGAGAGTGGGTGGGGGATAGACCCTCCCAACTGCGCCACTTCTGAGTCCACTGGGCCCCTGTTTCGGGCGAAACCCTGGGGACCTAGACTCCTGTGGTCCTGGTGTGCAGGGGAGCTGGAAAGGCAGCGGTTACGGGCACTGCGGGCCTGCGCACAAGGACTGCTCCAGCGATTACCCAGAAACGTGAGACTCAGGGGCCGTGGATGGCGGGGCCGACTGGAAGGCAAGGCGGTCCCTTAAGCCCTGAGACTCCACCCATCCCAAGCTCAACAGAGGCTTCTGCAGCTTTGCAGTCTGGTATCATAAGGCTGAATTCAACACAGAAGTTTCCCTGGCATAGGGAAAATGCCGAGACAAGGGGAGGGATTACAAGCAAAAGAAATGGAGGGAAAAAAACGACTGGATATAGAGTTCAAAACCACGCTTATAAGGTTTTTCAAGAATATGCTAGAAAAGATGGATAAATTTAGTGAGACCCAAGAGGAGATGAAAAAGGACCAACTAGAGATGCAAAAGATCCAACTAGAGATGGAAAAAGACCAACTAGAAATTAAACATACACTGACTGAAATAAAAACTATTATATAGAGTCCTAACAGCAGACTAGAGAAAGGCAAGGATCAAGTCAAAAATTTGAAATATAAAGAAGCAGAAAACATTCAACTGGAAAAGCAAGAAAAGAATCCAAAAATGTGAAGATAATGTAAGGAGCCTCTGGGACAGTTTCAAGCGTACCAACATCAGAATTGTGGGGGTGCCATAAGAAGAGAGAGAGCAAGATACTGAAAACCTATTTAAAGAAATAATGACTGAAAACTTCCCACATCTGGTAAAAGAAATAGACTTACAAGTCCAAGAAGCACACAGAACCCCAAATAAAAGGAATCCAAAGAGGACCACACCAAGACACATCATAATTAAAATGCCAAGAGCAAAAGACAAAGAGAGAATATTAAAAGCAGCAAGAGAAAAACAGTTTATTACCTACAAGGGAGCACCCATATGACTATCAGCTGATTTCTCAACAGAAACGATGCAGGCCAGACGGGAGTGGCAAGAAATATTCAACGTGATGAACAGTAAGAACTTACAACCAAGAATAATCTATCCAGCAAAGCTATCATTCAGAATTGAAGGGCAGATAAAGAGCTTCACAGAGAAGAAAAAACTAAAGGAGTTCATCAACTCCAAACCAGCATTATATGAAATGCTGAAAGGTACTCTTTTAGAAGAGGAAGAAGAAAAAGGTAAAAGACAAAAAATTATGAACAACAAATACATATCTATCAACAAGTGAATCTAAAAATTAAGTGAATTAAAAATTTGATCAACAGAATAAACTGGTGAATATAATAGAATCAAGAGCACAGAAAGGGAGTAGACTGATAATTCTCAGGAGGACAAAAATCATAAAGCATCAAACAGACTGTGAAATTACAGCAGAAAGATTAAAGTTAGGTGAGGTAGATAAGTGATCAATCAAAGGACTTGTATGCATGCATATAAGCATAACCAATGATCACAGACACTGGGGGGTCGGGGTATGCCTGGGAGGGAGGGGGGGCAATGGGGAGATATGTATAAAAAATTAATAAAAATTAATTAAAATGTCAAAAAAATGCTTATCTTGACCTGAAAAGATTTCTACAACATATTGTCAGGTATAAAAAAATGGGCTATAAAATAATACATATCATATGACCTCGTTTTTAATATGTCTGTATATATAAACATAGAAAAAGTGTGCCATATATATACCTAATTATCAATTGCTGGTTATCTCTAGGTGATAGGAATTTATGGTTATTTTAATTTTCTTTTCTAAGCTTTTATTTATTTTCTAAGTTAATATTAAAACAATGAACAGTATTGCTTTTGATGACATGAAAAAAATAAACCAATATTCATTTTGAAAAGAAGAAGAGATATAGTATGCAACAATAGTAGTTAACATTTATTGAGCAATTATTATGTACCATAGCTTTAAGCACACATTATATTTTTTTAAATATGTTTTATTGATTTTTTACAGAGAGCAAGGGAGAAGGATAGAGAGCTAGAAACACCGATGAGAGAGACATTGATCAGCCGCCTCCTGCACGCCCCCCTACTGGGGATGTGCCCACAACCAGGATACATGCCCTTGACCAGAATCGAACCTGGGACCTTTCAGTCCTCAGGCCGATGCTCTATCCACTGAGCCAAACCAGTTTTGGCACATACATTATATTTTAACCCTCATAACAACATCAAGAGTTATGTAATATTGTGTAACTAGTGCCCTGGTGCACAAAATTTGTGCACAGAGGGGGAGGAGTTCCCTCAGCCCAACTTGCACCTCTCCAATCAGGGAGCCCTTGGGGGATTGGGCCTAAACTGACAGTCAGACATCCCTCTCACAATCTGGGACCACTGGCTCCTAACCGCTCACCTGCTTGCCTGCCTGATTGCCCCTAACCCCTCTGCCTGCTGTCCTGATCTCACCCCCAACTGCCCTCCCCTGCCAGCCTAATCTCGCTCCCAATGGCCCTCCCCTGCCAGCCGAATCTTGCCCCCAACTGCCCTCCCCTGCAGGCCTAATCTCGCCCCCAACTTCCCTCCTCTACTGGCCAATTTGGTTCTGATTGGTCAATTTCTATTCCAGTCAGTGTCAAAAGCTCTGCCTTCTAGGCATCCATTGCCTCCTCACAGTTGACCCAAATTTGGTTCTGATTTGTCAGTTTCTATGCCAGTCAGCATCTCTGAGTCTATCAATGGGGCCTGATTAGAAAGTTGGGGCTGATCAGCAACCCTGGTGGAGGCCTGGAGAGAAATGGAGGTGCAGCTACTGGCCAGACTGGGAGAGAAAGAAAGAGGCAAGTGCTGATCAAAAGCTGCCGTAGAGGCAATGGATCAGTCCCTGCTTCTCTCTTTTGGCCTCTCTCTAGCCCTGATTAGCAGCCCCCTCAGCAATCAGCAACCCAGGGCTGATTGCAGGACTGACTTCCGGTTGGTCTAGCCTCAGTCATTACTGGACTTTATGATCCACGGTTTTTATATATTAGGATATTGTCCCCCATCTTACAGATGAGGACAGGAAATCAAGGCTCAGAGAGTTTAAGAGACTTCCCAAGGACTCAAAGAAATGACAACATTAGGATTGGAGCTAAGGTTTCTCTTGACTCTAAATCTCATACTCTTATTTGCTGCTCTATCACCTTCCTTCTCAAGGGCCATTTCTTCCTTGAAGTGCTCCGTGTACCAAAGCCAGCTTTTATACTTTCAAGTACTTATACCAGAGAGACCCCATTAAGAATGTAACTGTTTCCAGCTCAGAGAAAGGTTTCAAAGAATATGCACAACCATTAAGACTTGATGTCAAAAGACCAGGAAAGCAACAACAGCCCAAATTGAAGCGTGGTCCCTAAAAGTCTCACAAAGGCAGGAAGAGTCTTTGTTTGATTTGACTCTCTGGTTCTTCATCCTTCTATTTCTTCACTGAGTACCTATCATGTGCCAGAAACTATGGGGGTACAAAGATGAGTAAGGCAAAATTATGCCTTCAGAATTACTTGAGAATGAACTCCAGGTTGAAATGTGACAAATGGCCATGGAACCACAGCAGGAACCTTGGAAAGATAAGAAGCGGGTGGCCAAATCTTCTTTATTACACTATAACGGAGTATTATGTATATGCATCCAATATCCAAAACAGCAAATATTATTGATCAATGATTAGGTATGAGGCTTTGTGTTAGGTGCTGTCACATATCTTACTGGTGCTGTTATTATTACTACACTAAGAGAAACAGCAGATAACATTTTATTATGTCCTTACTCATAATGGCAGAAACTGGACTAAGTGCTCTACATACAATATAAGTTTTCACAACCACAATTCTATTAACTTGGATTAAGGTAGAGTTGTGATATGAAAACAAAATGGAACAAATCCAACAAACGAAGCCTCAAGAATTCTCCACAGATCCCCTTATTCACCACTAGGAATCTGATGGTCATCCTAGAGGTAGAATGATTTGAGTTTCCAGACACCTGCATCAATACTTTCCATGGATTCCTTTCTTTTGGCTTGACACAGCACAGAGTTATTATTTCTAGGTTCTGTAGGTCACGAGTCCAGACTATAGCTTATCTGGGTTGTTTGCATAGCTGAAATAAAGGTGTTGGTCAGGGCTCTCATCTAAGGCTCAATCAGGGAAGAATCTGCTTCCAAGCTTATGTGACTGTTGGTAGGCTTCAGTTCCTTGTGGACTATTAGATACTTGCTGGTTGTCAGCTGGCGGCTACCTTTATGTGCTTGCCACATGGCTTTCTTCATAGGTAACTCACATTCCTGGAAGCTCACTACCTCAAAGCTAGTATGAGAGAGAGGATCCTGTTCCTTCCTTTAGTGCATATCATAGGTTCACAAACTTACAGAATTATTGTATAGGGTTCTAAATATAGAGTAGCAATCTATTGCAATACAAGGGATTTTCAGAGGGAATTTCCAATAATTTTTGTCTCATGTGCTAATTTTAGTACCTGACTAAAAGGGCACATGAGATAATGATGATGATGTGACTAGAGTACGCCTTAACATAGTAACTTTCACAATAACCCTGTCAGGGAAGTACCCTTGACCCCATTTTACAGGTGATAAAACAGGGTTCAGAAAGGGTCAACCCTCACTGCTTTGGTGTGACAAAGTCCAAGTTTAAACTCAGGTGTGACTGACACCAATGCTCCTCAAACAGCTTCATGAAAATAAAATAATTTGCACTCAACCATGGACCAAATACAATCCTATTGGCATTATTGCTTAATTTCATTCTCCTGACAACAACCCTGCAACTTAAGAATGAATGGTTCCTGCTGAGACTGGTTTGGCTCAGTGGATAGAGCATAGGCTAGCGGACTGAAAGGTCCCAGGTTCGATTCTGGTCGGGGGCATGTACCTTGCTTGCGGGCACATCTCCATTGTGGGGCATGCAGGAGGCGGCTGATCGATGTCTCTCTCTCATCAATGTTTCTGACTTTCTATCTCTCGCTTACTCTCTGTAAAAAATCAATAAAATATATTAAAAAATAAAAGAATGAATGGTTCCCATTTAACAAATGATGAAACTGAGATACAGGGAGTTGCTCAGGAGCACTTGGCTAGGAAAGAGGACTTCCAGGCTTTGAACCCAGATGTCTGTAGCTTCACAACGTGTAGCCTCTCAAGACAACCTGCTGCTGAATAGTGCTGGCCCTGCACAGCTAAGCAACCAAGCGCCCAGCATTGGTGATGGTGAGAAGGGACTTGCAGTAGCAACTTTCCCTTAGCAGCTGAGTGCCAGAGAAAGCCTCTTTCAAAATTAGATTTATAGGCTTTTAAAAATTCTTACCTATTCTGTTCTTTGTAAATATAACTATGACAATGATAACAACTATATATTTGTATTTACATATACATATATACATAAATATACACATATGTACATATATATATACATATATAGATGCTTGGACTAATATGCAATATAGAGATAGAGATAGAGATAGAGATACGATAGAGATATAGAGATACAGAGATAGAGATAGATTTACAAAACCCAGAATAGGTAAGCATATATACATATACATACACACATATAGCACTACATATGTATATTTTAACCCATTATTTAAATACTATATAATAATGTTAATAATAATACCAGCTAGTACTTATTACCTAGTAATAAGCAATACTGTGTGCCAGGCCCAAGACTAAGCACTTAGAGGCTTAGATCATTTCTTCACATCAGAGGATCTACATATAAATAATACCATTACGTGTAATTCACAGATGAAAAATTAGACTTGAAAAGGCTTAATAACTTACCCAAGGTCACACAATAAATAACAGAATTTCAGTTCTACTTAACCTCCAGATCCACACTATATTTATTGGCTTCCTACTTCTTCTATATAGATACCACAGAAAATATAGGTTAGCAAAAAGAAGAAAACAAAATCACCCATAATATCATTAACATATTTGCTTTTCTCTACAGATTCTCAAGCTATATAAGCTGGTGTTCTTATTTGACCTAGTCCTTAATTATCGGACATGTGTCTGACCTCTTTCTCCAAAGGCTGATAAGCCACTTGCAGGCAGTAACTATGTCTTCTCTGTTTTTTGGGTTTTTTTTTTTTGAACCTGAAATTTTTTTTCTAAGACTTTATCTTTTTTTCAAGATGATTAAAATTGATATTTATTTTATTTTTTTAATTAAATCTTTATTATTCAGATTATTACATTTGTTTTTCTTTTTTCCCCTCCATAGCACCCCTCCACCCAGCTCCCACCCTTCCCTCCCTCCCGTTGACCTCATCCATAGGTGTATGATTTTTGTCCAGTCTCTTCCTGTATACCCCTCACCCCTTTCCCCCTGAGAATTATCAGTCCACTCCCTTTCAATGCTCTTGATTCTAGTATATTCACCAGTTTATTCTATTGATCAAATTTTTAATTCACTTAATTTTTAGATTCACTTGTTGATAGATACGTATTTGTTGTTCATAATTTTTTGACTTTAATCTTTTTCTTCTTCCTCTTCTTAAAGAGTACCTTTCAGCATTTCATATAATACTGGTTTGGAGTTGATGAACTCCTTTAGCTTTTTCTTATCTGTGAAGCTCTTTATCTGCCCTTCAATTCTGAATGATAGCTTGGTTGTAGGTTCTTGCTATTCATCACGTTGAATATTTCTTGCCACTCCCGCCTGGCCTGCATCGTTTCTGTTGAGAAATCAGCTGATAATCATATGGGTGCTCCCTTGTGGGTAATTAAATGTTTTTCTCTTGCTGCTTTTAATATTCTCTTTGTCTTTTGCTCTTGGTATTTTAATTATGATGTGTCTTGGTGTGGTCCTCTTTGGATTCCTTTTATATGGGGTTCTGTGTGCTTCCTGGATGTGTAAGTCTATTTCTTTCACCAGATGTGGGAAGTTTTCAGTCATTATTTCTTTAAATAGGTTTTCAGTATCTTGCTCTCTCTCTCCTGGCACTCCCACAATTCTGATGTTGGTACGTTTGAAGCTGTCCCAGAGTCTCCTTATATTATCTTCACATTTTTGGATTCTTTTCTCTTCTTGCTTTTCCAGTTGAGTGTTTTCTGCTTCTTTATATTTCAAATTTTTGACCTGATTCTTGCCTTTCTCTAGTCTGCTGTTAGGACTTTGTATAATATTTTTTATTTCAGTCAGTGAATGTTTAATTTTTAGTTGGTCCTTTTTCATCTTTAGTTGGACCTTTACCATCTCTAGTTGGTCCTTTTTCATCTCCTCTTGGGACTTGATAAATTTATCCATCTTTTCTAGGATATTCTTGAAAAACCTTATAAGCGTGGTTTTGAACTCTATATCCAGTCGTTTTTTTTCCCTCCATTTCTTTTGTTTGTGATCCCTTCCCTTGTCTCGGCATTTTCACTATGCCGGGGAAACTTCTGTGTTGAATTCAGCCTTATAATGCCAGACTTGCAAAGCCGCAGAAGCCTCTGTTGAGCTTGGGAGGGGTGGAGTCTCAGGGCTTAAGGAACCGCCTTGCCTTCCAGTCGGCCCTGCCCTCCAAGGCCCCTGAGTCTCACGTGACTGGGTAATGGCTGGAGCGGTCCTTGTGCGTGCGCCCACAGTGCTTCTAGACCGCTGCCTTTCCGGCTCCCCTGAGCACCAGGACCACACGAGTCTAGGTCCCCAGGGTTTCACCCGAAACAGGGGCCCAGTGGAGTCAGAAGTGGCACAGTTGGGAGGGTCTGTCTCCTGCCCACTCGAGAAAGTCAGCGGCACAATCAGCAATCTGTCCTGGGCGCAGTGCCGTGTGCGCAGCCACCAGCCCTCTGATCTTCTGCGACTCCCCTAAATTTCTGGCACTTCTCCCTTTTCACAGTCCAAACTCCCCCCGTATGAGTTTCGGCTGGCTCTGCGGTTTAGTGTTGTAAGATAAGGGGTTCAATGCCTTTGAGAGTCTCTGTCTCCCTCCCGCCAGAGAAAGTCAGCCAGGTACTCCGGCACCCGCTCTCTCCACACATGCATCTCCGTACCTCAGCTTTTTGCAGCTCCTCTGGGTCTCCGTGAGCCCCTCTCTTTCCCTCTAGCTGTAGAACTTCCACTCAGCCAGTTTTCCTGTGGTTCCGGATGATGTCCGTTCTGTCTTTTAGTTGTAGTTTTGAAATTGTTGTGCGAGGCAGCAGTGTAGGTGTTTACCTATGCCACCATCTTGGATTCCTAAGACTTTATCTTAATGCCATAATACTGAAAGGGCTTAAAGATGTAGCTTTCAGGATCATAGAAAAAAATAAAAATAACCTCAATAGCCAATGACAGAGAAATGTTTAAAATAAACTATAATGAAATAGTAAATGGCCAGTTAAAATATGGTAGAAGGACATGAAAAGATAGTCACAATATACTGTTAAAAAGTACAAGTTGCAAAATAGTATATTAGTTTAATATTCTATTAAAAATACAAGTTGCAAAATAAATGCCTGGATGATTTTTTTTAAATTTTTTAAATTTTTTTATCTGTTTTTATTTTTTAATTTTTTATTAATGTGTTACATGTGTACATATCTTCCCATTGTCACCCCCACCCCATTCCCATGCATACCCTAACCCCCCAGTGTCTTGTATCCATTGGTTGTGTTTATATGCATGCATACAAGTCCTTTGGTTGATCTCTTATCTACCCCACCTCTCCCCACCCTTCCCACTGTAGTTTGACAGTCTGTCTGATGCTGTACTGCTTCTGTATCTATCTTTTTGTTCATCAATTTATAATGTTCTTTATTATCCATAAATGAGTGAGATCATGTGGTATTTTTCTTTCATTGACTGTATGCCTTCTCTTTCACTTCTGCCCATTGCCTCACCCAAATCCCAGTCCAGAGACTAATGGATAATCATATCTGTTGCTGATGGACCAGAATGAGGAGACTCATGATCAATGATAATACCAAAATGCAGCATAATTTTCCAAGACATGATTTCCTGAACCTGGAGCTCAGTGAGAGTGCACTATGTAATCTGAGACAATGAGAGATCTTGGGTAACTTCCACAAGCCCTAGGCTGACCCAATCTTTTATCAAGCACTAAATCAGCCCAATTGTAAATCAGTAAGAAGACTTCTTAAAGAGTTCATATATCTTTAAGTAAATTATCAGATGCTTGGAACAATATGCATGTACAAATATGTTCTCCGCAATGTTATTTATAATAACAAAAAATTGGAAATCTAAATGGCCAATTTCATGGAAGTAATAAATTAAATTACCGTGCATCCATATGGAGCTATTATTTTGCAGTAATTTAAAATTAAGCTTTCAAAAACGTTTCTAATGACAAGAACAAAGAGCCATAATAAGTTAAATGGAAGAATTTGAGGGGAGGATATAGATAATATAGCCATGTAGTATGATGATCTCAAATACATATTACCTTTTAATCAAAATATATTATTCTGCTAATGAGAAGGAGACATATGTACTACATTTGTAATACTTTAAACAATAAAAAAGAAAAAAATAAGTGGAATAATAGTGACCTTTTCACAATGACCTTTCTCTTGCAATTAGTTTCGCCTTTTCTCAAACATGGTTTAAGTTGCTACTACATTATCTTAGTTTCATTTGTAAAATGCGGGTGAAAGTAACTATTAATCTCCCATAGTTGCTGAAATGAGATAATGGATGTGGAAGTAATTTTTTCAAACATTAGAGTACTATTCACTTCAGGGCTATTACTGAAGAAATCCTAATTGTGCTGCATTTTTGGTGGTTTACAGAAATCAATCTGTCTTGGAGCCAGCCTTCCTGCCCATTTCCACTGCCATAATTACATTCCTGGTTTTTACCCTCCCATTGCCTGAATTTCCACACCAGTCTCTGAGCTGGACCGCCTTCAGTTCTAGCTGCCAGCATCCACCCACCACAATAATCACCAATAATCACGTTTCTGACCATATTAATTCTCTACTTGGGCTGCCACAAAGACCCCCCAGTGCTCTTCACATATCACAGCAATATTTAAACCAATTTTTCTATTATGTTCTCCAATAATCACTCCACTCCCCCTATAGTCACCTTAAAAGACTTCAACATTTTTTTTGATTAGCTAGAAAGCTTTGCATTACCTAGCAGACCCTCAATGTGTCATACTTTTCTACTTAAAGTGTGGTCTCGAGACCAGTATCATCAGACTTACCTGGGAGTTTGTTAGGCAGAATCTCTGGTTCCACTCAGACCTAAGTGAATCCAAGTCTGCATTTAATAGTATTCATCAAGGGATTTGTATACACAGTAAGGTTTGAGAAGCAATGACCTAGAAGGCCCTAAAGCTATCAAAGTAAAGCAAAATGTTGACATCTATAATGAACTGACAGGTTTATTTATTCTTTTCAAGCTGTCCCTGGTCTCTCTCAGATATTTGTCCATCTCTCTTAGATGGTAAGTAAGATACTTTAAAATAGTAATGTACATTTTTTTTCTCTTTCTTTGTCTCAACTTCTATCATCTAGGAGGCCCTCAGTAAGTGCTCATCAACTAAAATAGTTTAAATGCCATCCATGATCAAATTTATTTTATATAGCCTAGTGGCCATGGAATTTGGAGCCTACCAGCTTGAGATCACAAACCTGGCTCCACCACTTTCCAGCTGAGTGACCATGGGCACTTGACTTAACCGCTATGTGCTCCAATTTCCTCATCTGTGAAATGGAGATACTGACAGATATTCAAAATGTTGTTGTGAGCATTAAATGAGTGAAGCAATGGGAAGCTCTTAAATAGCACCTGACACAGTTGCCACTAAATACGTGTTAGGTATTATAAAATTTTACATGTAATCATGATAAATATTTCAGAATTTAGGCCAGCAATAATCATGCTGTTTAGGCCATTAATAAACAGAGACACTGCCATGATGGACTGTGTGATGGAAACTTAATGTGCATAGCCTCACTGAATTCTCACAACTCTTCAATGAGAATGCTAGTAGTCTTATTTTCCATAAGGCAAAGCTTACATAGCTAGACTTAAATTTGGGTCTGAAGGACTGGGGAGTCCATATTGTTTAATGTTTATAAGCAGGGGGTTTTATAAGAACGTGATAAAAGAAACAGTTGATGGTTTTAAAAGATAATATAGAAGAAGGTAAAAGCTGATAGTCTGATACTTTTGGGTACCCAAATTTTGGAAAAGCAGGATCTAGCTCTGTAAGAGCTCACAAGCTCACTGATACAAATAATGAAAATTGTATTGTGGATATTGCATTTAGTGACCTGAGCATGAAGCCAACAGTTTGTGGAGGAGAAGCCAAAGGTAATCATCTAGGTCTCTTGGATTTTCTCCTTCCATATTACAGGCCAAGAAATGGTTAATGAAAACTTGTCTGCTATCTGGACTAAATGGGAATTAGGCACAGATATTTCTATGCTGAATTTAGGGAGTCTGGAACACCCAGGAAGAAGAAAAAGGCTCACAATGTTCTAGCAGTTCCCTCCTAGACTTTGCAACCTCTGGTTCCTCTCTCTCTCCCCCCCCCCCACCCCCACTCCCTCCGCCTAGAGAATCATCCAGTTACCACTGCCACCACCACCAGTTAAGGCAAATCTCTTTTGCTGTACAAAAGCTTTTTATTTTGATGTAGTCCCATTTATTTATTTTTTCTTTAGCTTCCATTGCCTTTGGAGCAGTATCAGTGAAGAAGTTCTTTCGGCATATGTCTGAGATTGTGTTGCCTGTGGATTCCTCTAATATTTTTATGGTTTCCCTTCTAATGTTTAAGTCCTGTATCCATTTTGATTTTATTTTTGTGTATGGTGTAAGTTGGTGGTCCAGTTTCATTTTTTTGCATGTATCTGTCCAAATTTCCCAACACCATTTATTGAAGAGGCTGTCTTGACTCCAATGTATGTTCATGCCTCCTTTGTCAAATATTAGTTGAGCATAGAAGGCAAATCTCTTAAGAGAAGCCAGAGAGAACTAATGTCTGGAATTAGGGCCAGAGCTAAGAAAGTAGTATAGTGTTCCCTCCTTGCTGAAAAGATGGGAAGGGGGATGGTGAGAATGGTGGCCTTGTGGAGTCTTCCAAACTCATAGCAAGAAGTGGCAGCATCTTGTAAAGAGAAAAGGCTCTGAGGCCAGAGGCATAGCTGTGAAAGTCCCAGTATGGTGTCTGGCATGTGGGTGAGGACATCTTTGTATAGCTGTTAAGTAATAAATTCCTTGGGTAAGGAAATGCACAAAAGAGTCCTAAGTCACCCCCTGTATACTAAGGAGAGGAAAAACAAACACTGAATTATCTCTGCATACAGGTGAGACATTTCAACCACCAAAATGATTAAGGTAATTTTAAAATGCCAACCAAAAAGGAGGCAGAGATCATGGGCCCTAGAATCAACAATATGGTATGACAAGTCAAAGGTAAGAAAGTAAGGGAGAAACAAACCTCAAAGAACGCTACAGCCGAAAATAAGTCAGTGATGGCAGTGACAAGATCCCATTGGAAAATTCAAATTGAAAGAGTTAGAAAAACAAGCAAAATTGAGACCTCTCTGAAAGCACGTTATGAAAAGCACTAGTAATGAAATCACATAGCATCTAAGCACTGCTTAAGGGAGCCCGAGTTCCCATTTACTGCCCAAGGCTGAGGGAGTAAATGGGAGTCTGGGCTGCATTTGCTAAGCCTGGTGCTCTATACAGGGCTGAATGCACCTGAGGAAAGGGGTGTCTTTTCATATCTGGCATAAAAGCACCATACAGGCTAGAGGCAGCTCAGGAGTCTGTGTCTTCAGAGGGTTTCCTATTGATAAAAACACATGACTATTGTTTCAATTGTTGATACAGCTATGTCTGACTCACTTGATCTCTTTTCAAGAACATAGAGATGGATAGCATAAGAGTTTTACTTAATTGCCTGAAAAGCAAAAACTCCCAACAGAGTTAAGATTCAAAGGGGTAGTTAAAATTTTTGTTTAAAAAGATTAAAATAAGCCATTATCATTACCATTTAAGATAATGTTATGTTCCCTATTGCACTCACAAAGGAAAAACAAATAATGGAATCAGAATTTTAGGGTTCAAAGGGTCCTTAAACTCTTTACTGACGGGAAAAGGAAGCTTAGAGAATGGTAGTAACTTGCCCAGGATAACTGATCATGGAAGTAACAATCTCGACTGTGGAGTATAGGGTACTTTGCTTTACATGAATTAAAAATCTGGTGAGGGTGGGGTGGGATGGGGTAAAGTTCTCTGAAGTCAGGCATTGTTCATGTTCCCCATTTGCAATTATATACTTGAGACAAATTAAATAATAATCTCAAATAGCCCCTTTGCTAAGCCCAAAATATTAAGGAAGAAAATTACCCATGTTTCAGAAATGGGAGCCCTACACTTAACAGATGGTCCAACTTTGTCTTCTGAATGCAAATAAGTAAATGGGAAAAATATAAGATAGGGGACAGATAGAGTCCTAACTGTGTATCTGCTTAAGCACTGGGGACAATGTAAACAGCCAGGCTAGTGGAATTCCTCTTGTCCTCCCCACAGTAAAGGCTTAAGTTAGACTTATCTTATGCCTGAACACAATCCTCTTTCCCTTACATTCTCCTCTATCCTATCCATCCAACTATTAGAGCTAATTTGAGATCTCTTGGGTATATTTTCTTTTCTGACACAAGGGTCTCCAAATTATACCACATTAAGCTGCAAATTTTCCTTCATTCTACATACTTAAGGTCTAAGACTAGGATGATAATAGGAGGCGAACATGAAAGGATGATCAGATATAGGCATTTTATCTTCATGTTTATAATCCAAAGTTCTTATTTCACTCCAAACTGGTCATGTAAATAGCTGAAGCCCATTGCAATTTAGGGGTGAGCAAGGAGGATTGGCAGGCAGTTCTATAAATATGCATATCTTTCTAATGAGTGCTCTTAGAAGAGCAGAAATGGCAGAGTAATGGGTGTGAGTGGTTGGACACTTCCAAAGAAGCTTTGTCTGACTCTGGCTACTTATACTTAGGCTGAGAAACCAAGAGACCTCCCAGCCACTCCACATACAATCTCAGAAGAAATAAGTGTAAGGTAATTAATACTTTTAAAAATATTTTTAAATTGATTTCAAAGAGGGAAGGAGGAGAGAGAGGGAAGGAGGGAGGGAGGGAGGGAGGGAGAGAGAGAGAGAAACATCAATGATGACAGAGAATCATTGATCAGCTGGTTCTTGCACACTCCCCTACTGGGGGTGGAGCCCTCAACTCTGGCATGTGCCCTGATTAGGACTCGAACCATGACCTCCTAGTTCACAGGTCAACACTCAACCACTGAGCCATGCCGACTGAGCAATGCTGTTTTTTAAGTATAGGTTCTGTCTCTGGGAATATGCGCTCCAAGCTATAAGCTCTGATCAAGGAAAGGGATCTGGAAATTACTGTCGAATGTTTCCTGAAGACACCAGCCTAATTTGTTGTTTCAGCCAGAATAATTGGTCTATATATGTCAAGAACAGAAAAAAAGAGAGAGAAGATGCTCCCTTCCATCAATACTTCATCTAACCTGCCACCAATTCCTTTTTCATGGTTTTTCTTTATCTGGGATACTGTATGCAGATCTGGTCACCACATCTCAGAGATGACAGTAACAAATTGGAGAAGGTCCAAAAGAAGACTTAATATACTAATAAATAAAATGAAGCCCAACTTCATATAATTACTATACTTAGAAAACACATTACCCCCAACTTTGCCTCAACACCATAGTGAATACACATGTAAAATAGGGACTTATTTCTCAAACAAATAAAAACCAGTATCCTTATTTTGTAGTCAAATTTTACACAGTATACACAGTTTATTCTGGATAAAGAGACTAACTAATGACTCATAGACCCTTCTAATTCAGAAAATTGTTAGTAAAAACAATAAGAAGTCATAAAATCTTTACACTAATGTATATTAAAGTAACCAGGATCACCCTTCTATAGAACAGATTTCAGGTATTAACTGGGAAAAAAAAGAAAAAAAAAGAAGGATTATTAATTTGGGCTTTATTGGATGATGAAATTAAGGCAAGGCTACCTGATAATATCTCTTTCAATAGCTAAAAACTAGTCTTTTTTATTAATTCACTTAAGAAGATATAACCGTTATTCAAAAAACTAGAAGAAGAAAAAAAATAAGACGTGTGGTTCCCATATGGTTCAGTAATAATCACAACCAGTCTATGACTCCCTTAAAGAGTCTGATGAAATATATGAAGGGAGAAGAAAAGGGGGCCCTGTGAAAGGTGTACTGGATAGGGTGGGGGTTGACAAAGATATTATGGGGCCAGAGAGAGAGAGATCAAGAACACATTTTTACTTTACAAAATCAACTTAGAGACCCTTAGGTAGTTGGCTTATACTCATGTAAAATACCAGCCAATCCATCAAAAGATTTTTTTAAGTACCCACTAGTGATTTATAGTTAATGCTTAGTGAACTGGAACACTGCAACTGGAACTACTTAAATTTTTCTGACTTCTGAAATGTAATTAAATTGGTACACACAGGGAATTAGCAACAGTATCATGATCCTTTGGAGAACGATGTGTTATCCATTGAATTAGACTGTCTGTCTGGGTAGTAAATCATGTTCTTGTATATTAGTAACATGCTAGATAAGCATATCTCACTCAACTAGAGGACTTGGAAACTTCAGATGGAAATCATTTACAAAATACAATTGGAAAACCACATCACTACCCAAAGAAGGGAGGGAATAGAGAAATAAGAGAAGGAGGGAGAGGGAGGAAAAAGTTTTGTAAGATGTAGCATTTTAAAAGAGCTTTCTTAAAACAGAATACAAGGAATCTTTCTATTCCAAATTCTACCCAAACACAGAGGTATTTACCTCTCTCTCTCTCTCTCTCTCTCTCTCTCTCTCTCTCTCTCTCTCTCTCTCTC